>CM061142.1:68372802-68882859 GCA_030789695.1 Scilla litardierei
TTATAAGAAATTTTTGAAATCGTAAAACTCATCACAAACCATTATAAAAAGTTTTTAAAAAAAATTGAAAATAGGTTAAATATGTAAATAGTTGTCTTGAAGAAAACAGGCCGTTACAACATCTCTTGCTAGCTAAGTTTCAGAAGAAACTTCTTTGGGAGTTGACTACCAAAGAGTGGGAGTCGACTACCAGCTGGAAACTTTTCTTCTTCTGGAACGCTCTGGGAGTCGACTACCACTCTTAGGGAGTCGACTACCAGCTGTCAAATTTCAATGTTTTGACTTGTTTAATTCTCTCCAATTCATTACTTCCTTGATTTTCGGGGCAAAAGTCAAATCCGTTTTGAAATTCAAATTCTCTCCCTAACCCTACAAATAGAGGATCATATGAGATCATTTTCATATACACATAGATCAAAAAAAACTACAACAATTCTCAAATCTATTTTGCGCTGAAATTCTAAGATCTCTCATTCCGCTCTCATTATTTTTGTTAACCAAATCTGTTGTTAATTTCTGATTTCTATTTTTAAATTTATTATTTCTGTTTGAGATAAATTTTATTTGGCTATTTCAAAATCGTTTTTCAAAATCCTTGTTCTTCATTTTTTTGATTTATCAAAAGGATTTTTTTTGAAAACAAACGATCCAGATCACAAAGAATTACTCTCATATCTTTGTGTGATCTGAAGATCATATTTGAATTCTATCTAGCCACAAATACACTTTGTTATTTATTACTTTGGCTATAGAAGTTGGGTGTAAATCCAAACTCCACCAAATATTGTGGTGAGTTGGATATTGGTTTTCATTTTGTGATTTGCCCTTTGTTGTAAGGGTGTTGGAAATCCTAGACAAGTCTAGGTGTTGCAGTGTTGCAATTGGAAATCCTTGTCAAGGCTAGGTGTGTGGGAAAATCCTAACGAGTGGAGTTAGTTGCTTGTATGTTCCAAGGCAAATAGTGAAAATCTCGTACTGGATTGGTCGGGGACTGGACGTACCCAAGGTTGTGGGGAACCAGGATAAAAATCCTTGTATTTGTGTTTGCATTTTCTGTGATTGTCTGTCTCTATTTGTATATCTTGATTTGTTGAGCATTATATATCTTGTAACTCTTTCATAATATATTGCAAGATCAATTCCTTTGTATCCGCTGTGTAAAGATTCTTTCTTGTATCTTTATTACTTACTCTTTCAGCAGAGTTGTGCATAAAATCTCTCTGGGAGTCGACTACTGTTCATAGGGAGTCGACTACCAGAAGTGTTTTCTCTCTGATTTATTTTAAGATTACCTAGGTTGATTAAGAACCAAGCGTAGATCACTCTACTTGGGTTCTTAGGCAACATTAGAAGGTTTTGAATCGTGCTAACCAATTAGAACGAAAAAGTTTATATTTATACAACACTATTCAACCCCCCCTTCTAGTGTTGTTTGCCATCCACATGATCCAACACTTGGTATCAGAGCAAGGTCAAAGGTGATGGCATCAACAACGTTCTACAGTATTTATACTCCTCCAATCTTTGACGGCAACCTCTATCCCCAATGGAAAAGGAGAATGGAGATCTTCTTGGAGGCACAAGATCTGAATTACTCAAGATCTCTCAGAGAACAATATGAGATTCCAACCACTCCTCAAACTCAATGAAATTCTGATCAAGAAGAAGCCTACTTCAACAACATAAAGGTAATGCATTTACTTTACACTGGTTTAACTAATAAAATGTTAGATCTTGTAGAAAGGGCTGAAACCGCACACCAAATCCTCAACATATTGGATGAAAGATTCGGATCAATAGAGACAATCCAATCAATCAAAATCAAATGAGATTCAAACACTCATAGAGACAATCCAATCAGATGATGAAAGATCTGCAGACGAAGTATGCATGATGGCTCGTCAAAACGACAAAAACGATGTTAGTGAATCAAGTTCCGATGAAGAAAATGAATTTGATATTGCCCGTGCTTATGAAAATCTCTATAGAGAATATGAACGGCTGACAAGAAAACACAAAATCTTGGACAAAAAGAATAAGATCTTACATAAGGAACATGATAATCTAAAAGTTAAATTTGACTCTCTTACTAATGAATACGAGTCTATAAAACATTGCAGTAATGATCATAAGGAATTAAAAATCAAGTATAATAGATTAGTTCGTGACCATGATGATTTGAAAAATGAACATGTTTTATATGTTTTCACCTTGAATGATAAGTTCAATATTCTTGGAAGTGATATTTTTCAAGTAAGCTCAAACATGAGGAACTTGTTCTACGACTTGAAAAGGTTAAGAACAAACCAAATGTAAAAGCTACTTCTTTTATGCGTGCATTTGCTTCGTATGACAAACCCATTCAAAATACTGTGAGAAAGAACTATGCTCCTTTAAATAATAAGAATGCTAAGCATAATGATCACTATGATAATTCTTATCACAAAGTCTATCGTCACAATCATGTTACACACAATGCACATTACATACATGGTTCCAACAGTTTTGCTAATAATACAATTTGGGTACCAAAACATTTAAGCAAACATGAAAAGAATATGTATGTTTCTACCATGTTAAAGAATATGTATAGGAAATCAAATTCAAATCGAATTTGGGTTCCTAATAAATGATCCTCCCATATGTGCATCTGTTAGGTATCCACATGCTTCATGTATATCTCTTTGATACCCAACATTTAGGACTGTACATAATGATAGAAATTTTTTTTCTAACAAATCGAACCCAATCATAAGTGGGTACCAAACGTGTCAAATTATCTTCTTTCAGGACATGTGGATAATGGATAGCGGATGCTCCGCACACATGACATGTAACGCAAAATTGCTTAGCTCTCTAAAAATGTATGATGGAGGAACTGTGACTTTTGGAGACAATAAGAAAGGTAAAATTATTGGCATAGGTAACATCGGCGATCCCTCAAAACTACTCATCAAAGACGTAAGCTTGGTAAGTGGGCTAAAGCACAACTTGTTACGCATAAGCCAATTATGTGATAAAGGTATGAAAGTCATTTTTACACTTGACTCTTGCTTGGTCTATGACAAGGATATGAAAAACATTCTTGTTAAAGGTAAGCGAGTAGAAAATATTTATGTCCTTAAAAGAAATGAATATGATTCAAATGTATGCTTGATTGTTTCAACAAATGACCATCTACTATGGCATAGACGTTTTGGTCATGTAAACACCAAAAACATGGATAAGATATCTAGGAAAGAGTTGGTGCAAGGACTTCCTAAATTGAATTTTAAATTAGATAAAATATGTGATTCATGTCAACTTGGCAAAATGCATAAAAGTACATTTAAGAGTATTGGAGCTCTTAGCTCGAATAGGCCACTTGAACTCCTCCATATAGATTTGTTTGGCCCGACTAGAACTCCGTCTCTTTATGACTCTAAATACATATTTATCATAGTTGATGATTTTACTCGATATACGTGGGTATTATTCTTAACCCATAAGAATGATGCCTTCCGTGAATTCGAAATATTTTTCAAAAGAATTGAATGTTTATACTCTTTGAAAGCTATTTCTTTAAGAAGTGATCACGGCGATGAATTTGAACATGAACATTTTAAACGATTTTGTGAAGAACGAGGTATTTCTCATACTTTTGCTTTTCCTAGAGCCGCTCCTCAAAATGGGGTAGTTGAAAGGAAAAATAGAACACTCCAAGAGTGTGCACGAACAATTGTTGTGTGAAAGCAACCTTCCAAAAAGTTTTGGATGGAAGCTGTAGCAACCGCGTGCTATATTCAAAACAAAGATTTAATAAGAAAACCTTTTGAAAAGACTCCGTATGAATTATTGCTCCAACGAATATCTTATTTCAGAGTTTTTGGTTGTAAATGCAATATTCTGACTCCAAAGCGGATGAAGGCATATTTATCTGTTATTCTTTACGTAGTAAAGCCTATAGAATCTACAACAAATGTTCAGAAACTATTGTTGAAACCCTACATGTTACATTTGATGATTCTCCTTCTTACAACAATCATATTGATGATGATAATATACCCACTGCATCTATCTTTGATAATACACTTATATCTGTTGATAACACTCCAAATTCCTTACCAAAATCATTTCCTGAGGTTACACATCACCCACACGCACAAGTCATTGGTAATATTGATGCAGGTGTTAGAACTAGATCTCAGATAGAACACATGACACATGTTGCATTTGTTTCTAACATTGAGCCGAAAAATGTAGATGAGGCTTTTGCAGATGAAGCATGGATTGAAGCCAAGCAAGAAGAGCTTCTACAATTTGAGCAAAATCAAGTATAGGAGTTAGTACCTAGACCGGAAGATCGTCCAGTCATCGGCACTAAATGGGTGTACCGAAACAAACTAGGCAAAGACGGAAATGTGGTAAGAAATTAAGCAAGATTAGTAGCACAAGGATATTCACAAGAAGAAGGTATAGATTTCAATGAAACTTTTGCTCCTGTTGCTAGACTGGAATCTATTAGGATGCTACTTGCATTTGCATCATATTAAAACTTTAAATTATACCAAATGGATGTGAAAAGCGCATTCCTGAATGGATATATAAAGGAGGAAGTCTACGTTGAACAACCTCCCGGATTCGAACATGATAAGGAAATAGAATATGTGTATAAGTTAAACAAAGCCTTATATGGCCTAAAACAAGCTCCAAGAGCTTAGTATGAAAGATTAAGAAAATTCTTAATTGACTCAGGCTACAATATTGAAAAAATAGATATCACTTTATTTGTTAAGAAAAATCATGATGATATTATTCTTATCCAAATTTACGTAGATGACATCATTTTCGGATCTACTAACGAAGATCTTTGTCAAGAGTTTGCTAAGATAATGCAGGAAGAATTTGAAATGAGCCACATGGGCGAGCTCACATACTTTCTCAGATAGCAAATCAAATAAGGAAAAGAAGGAACCTTTATTCATCAAACAAAGTATGCAAAAGACTTGATCAAAAGGTTCGGGATGGAAACCGCATCAGGGAAGAGCATACCTATGGCAACATCCACTTCTTTAGACAAAGATGAAGCATGTAAAAAGGTTGATCAGAAAACATATCGAGGTATGGTTGGTTCTTTGCTTTACTTAACCACTAGCCGACCCGATATAATGTTTAGTGTTTGTACATGTGCTAGATTTCAATATGGTCCTAGGGAATCACATCTTAAAACAGTAAAATACATATTTAGATATCTTAAAACCACTTTTGACTTTGTATTATTTTATCCCAAAGGTAGCACATTTGATTTAACCTCTTTTAGTGACGTAGACTATGCTGGTTGTAAAACCACAAGAAAAAGTACAAGTGGAACATGTCACTTTCTTGGACATTCCCTTGTTTTGTGGTTTAGCAAAAAGTAAAGTTCAGTTTCACTATCAACCACTAAGACAGAGTATATAGCTGTCGGACTTGCTTGTGCTCAAGTACTTTGGATGAAACAAGTCCTAGTAGATTATGGTGTTAATACATCTACATGTGTAATTTATTGTGATAATAAAAGCACTATTAATCTCACTAAAAATTCTATTCTTCATCCTAGAACAAAGCATATTGATATTAGACACAGATTTATAGATGATCACTGTGTCAAAAAGGATGTTGAACTTCAATTTGTCCACTCTGAACATCAAGTTGCAGATATTCTAACAAAACCTCTGCAAAAAGATGTATTCTCTAAACATTGTATAGATTTGGGTATTGTAGGAGAAAAAGAATTAAATAAAGATTAATTTTTGTCATTTTAAATGTCATTTTTTTATTGATGACAAGGGGGGAGAGTATGAAACGCAAAAATGAATGTATTGTTTTGCTAACGGCTTTGATGCAGGGGGAGTACCGCTTCAAGCAGGGGGAGTAAGTTTCTTTTAAGTCATACTTTTACTTAAACTTACTTCATTTTTCATTTGGGTGTCATCATCAAAAAGGGGGAGAGTGATGGAAATTGAATTCCACCCCCAAATGGTTTTGATGATGAGCACACCAAATGAGATTAGTGTACTGACTACACTACAATTAAGTGTGCAGATTATGCGATGAATGAAAAGGTTTATACATACTCCGGAGAAGCGCAATTTACGCTCAAATGGACAAACACAAGGACGATGTTGCTAGCTCGATGATGAAGCTCACGCTCAAATAGAAAAGAAGCTCAAGCGAAGCTCGCATTCACACCATCATCTGATCAAGCTTCGGGAAGACTCGTCATAAGTCTATAGTGTGTAAGTTGCGTCTTTCTTAGGATTATGTTAAAGCCAAAAGTAATTATAACACATACACACAAATGATTTCGAAGTTAAATGTTTTAAATGTTTTTAAAATCATTTTCAAACTCTTGAGAGCAGTTGCTAGTTACTTCTCATCTTAGTAGTCAATCTTCATTACACCCAGGAGTTAACTACATCTCTTGCTAGCTAAGTTTCAGAAGAAACTTCTCTGGGAGTCGACTACCAAAGAGTGGGAGTCGACTACCAGCTGGAAAATTTTCTTCTTCTGAAACGCTCTGGGAGTCAACTACCACTCCTAGGGAGTCGACTACCAGCTGTCAAATTTCAACGTTTTGACTTGTTTAATTCTCTCTAATTCATTGCTTCCTTGATTTTCGGGGCAAAAGTCAAATACGTTTTGAAATTCAAATTCTCTTCCTAACCCTATAAATAGAGGATCATATGAGATCATTTTCATATACACATAGATCAAAAAATCTACAACAATTCTCAAATCTATTTTGCGCTGAAATTCTAAGATCTCTCATTCCGCTCTCATTATTTTTGTTAGCCAAATCTGTTGTTAATTTCTGATCTCTATTTTTAAAGTTATTATTTCTGTTTGAGATCAATTTTATTTGGCTATTTCAAAATCATTTTTCAAAATCCTTGTTCTTCATTTTTCGATTTATCAAAAGGATTTTTTTTGAAAACAAACGATCCAGATCACAAAGAATTACTCTCATATCTTTGTATGATCTGAAGATCATATTTGAATTCTATTTAGCCACGAATATACTTTGTTATTTATTACTTTGGCTATAGAATTTGGGTGTAAATCCAAACTCCCAAATATTGTGGTGAGTTAAATATTGGTTTTCATTTTGTGATTTGCCCTTTGTTGTAAGGGTGTTGGAAATCCTAGATAAGTCTAGGTGTTGCAGTGTTGCAATTGGGAATCCTGGTCAAAGCGAGGTGTTGGAAATATCTTGACGATAATGAAAATCTTGTACCAATTCCTTTGTATCCGGTATCTTTATTACTTACCTTTCGGTAGAGCTGTGTCTCACTGGGAGTCGGCTCTCTAATTTATTTAAGACGAACGACTATCCACGTGTTCATGCCATTTTGCTGAAGAGCACAAAACCATACAACTGGCTCAACCAGCCCAATGCCCACTCCTTGGCCGACACCAACGTCCAGCATGTCCGTCAGGACGATCTTCAGCAGGTTGTGTCGGCATCTTCTTCTACATGTCACATACAAAGTCGATATGCTTGGTTTGAGAAGACCTGATTCTTGTATCACCTCTTTCACCAATATACTCTGCCCCCGTACCGTAGATTGATGGATTCCATCAACAAATAGGATGCCTGACAGTGTGAAGTCCCATCCAAGTGGCATCATAGTCGGAATTGAATATGAACACTTCGATCATTACCTTAGTATCCATTAATACATCAAGACCCTTACTCTCTATGAGCATCCTCGTTCTTCAGGCAATGAGCAAACGGAGTAGCTACCATCTTCACACGAATGATGACAAAGTTAGTGTTAGAGTGGGTCGTAAATACCGAATAATCACATAAATGAAATACATACGTAAATGTCGTTACAACTTTCGTGTGCATATGTGTGTGGACATTAACTTGATTGATGGCGTGCGTGTGTGGAACTGAAATGCAAAAAATTGGAACTGCTAGGAAACCACTAATCACAGACATTGCTGCCAAGATTTTAGCTAACCGGTTTAGCTAGTCTGATGGCAGGTTTGGTTGCGGATACTAGTCGGAAGACCTTCAGTGGCACTTGGCTTACCGCCTAAGGACTATAATGTTTAGAACTACTACTTTCATTTAGAATACTTAAAACAGAATTGCGCTAATCTACTTAGAACGCTGAGGGTTAATTCTAGAGGAGTATACTTTAAGGACACTGAGATCCACCGGAGGAACGGCATGTTTAGTCATTGTAATCTCATCAATCTTTTGATGTAACTGTTCTAATGGCCATGCTAGGCCATATTTGTGTACATGTAATTCTGGACATTGACTTGTAATAATGATAATCTTATTGTTCTGAGTTTGCACGCAAGTACCTGAAATGCACATGCAGACCGGCTGCGGGACATGATATGCTTCCAAATCCGACCCCTCCTACGATTCTCAATCCTACGCGATAGTCGCTCCTGGATATACTGACCGCTTGCAACCGGCTTACAAGGCGACTTAGTAGGAAAGGTCCACGTCAGCAACACAATTCTTTCGATCATTTTTGGCCTTAACAATCGTCGATGAAGATTACTATGAATTTATCCAAGTACTCATAGAAAACCAGGTTCAAACTGAATTCCGTTGGGCCAAGTCACACCAACTAGCAACCACAAATTCGTAGTATACTTGGTCCAAAATGACGTCTTCGGGATATCTTCACTTCTGACCTTCACATGTTGATAACCACTTTTGAGATCCAGCTTTGAGAAGACTCGCGATCTGCCAAGTTGATCAAAAATGTCATCGATACACGGCAGTTGATACTTGTTCCAGTAATTTAGTAGAGAGTCAATATGAATAGAATGTTTCTCTACAAATCCTCGGGATATGAAGCAGTGTGAGGCTCCAGAATCAAAAAGGGATAGAGCCGGATAAGAGGATACTCAGATAACACTTAGTGCATATGAAGTATATCTTTGATAAAAGATAGACAAGCAAACACATACATATAATATAATCATTATAAAAAGAAAGGTCTAGGCATTACTTGATATCACTTGCTCATTAGTCTCAGCCTTTGCGGTTGTTGACGCACCCGGAACCTACACCTAGATTCCACCTAGCGGTGTCATGGTCGCAAGGCGTAGTATGGCCCCTAGGTGTCAATTCCGGGCTCTATCCGCAAGCGGACGGTGTCAAATTATAGTATAAAAGATGTCGGATCCCACAAGGACAGTGACAGTGTATTTGCGGCCTCAGATTATTTTTTATATCTCGGAGTGAGATAGCTGTCGGTTGGAAAAGTGTGGTTGTGGTGTTTGTTGTTGATTTGACAATAAAAAGAACTAGGGTTTTAGGGACCACTGCTAAGACCATCGGAAATCGATGTTGGAATAGGATCCTTACGTTGCATTAGGTTTTTAGGGGATTAATCTCTCAATTCATACCACTCTCGTGGGTTAGAATTGCGAGGTATTTCGATGGCTCTCATTGACGCAATGGCAGTAGCCGTCAATGTAGCGATATAGTTCGTCGGTGAATCCCCTCAAGGCACGAGCCGGGCATGGTCACGAGCCTTGGTTGGATCCACCGATTTCCCTATTCAAATCTTAAGGATACCCCTTAAGCTCAACAATTTCACAGACCGTGGGTATGATCTCAGTGCGAGTTATCCTAGGGATCCGATAGGATCGACCGAAATACTCTCCTTTATTCCCAATTCAACCTAGAGATCTAGATCTACATCTCCTCCTAAAGTCTTAGGGATAACCCATCAACCCTAGAGGAGACTACTCACACATAGCGATTTTAACGAATAAGAATGCGGTTTTTATAAGAGAAAACATCGTAGCAGATTAATCGAATAAAGATTGAATAGCGTACGTACCGAAGACGAAGAAGAATAGCAGCAAATAGTAATCCGAAGAAATCCCAAAGATTCCAAAATGCAAATCACAATAAAGCTCCAAAAATAATTCAATAATCTCCCCAAAAATTAGGTCTAGACCTAACAACGTTTCTAATCTCCTTTTTTCCCCTATGAAAGTCGTTCCAAATTACAATAGAATGAACTCCTCCAAAACGTCACTCCCAGATCCACACTTCACTCCCCTTCACGCAACAGATGGCCACACAAAGTTTTCAAATATAGCCTTCATTGTCGCCAACCGAGTCAGTGACTCGGTCAAGCAGAGGCTTGCTCGGCCGGCTGCTCAATCGAGCAGCCCTCCTGCTCGGTCGAGTATGTCAGGGACTCGCGCTTCTCCAACAAAATGCCACTCTGTCTGCTCGGCCCGAGTCAGCCTTGCTCGGTCGAGCAACCAACTGACTCGGTGGCCATAAGATCTGCTTGGCTCGAGTGGGAGGTTGGCTGAGCTTTGGAATTAGGGGCTTCTTGACCGAGCACCATACTGCTCGGTCCGAGTAGCATGTGTATCAGCTCCCATTCTTCATCTTGCCTCTGCTCGACCGAGCAAGTGCTCTGCTCGGTCGAGTCACCTGGGAAATCCTGAGCTGCTTCTTTGCAGCTTCTCCTCCACTCCTAGCAATCTACTCTGCTCCTTCCATGGGCTTCCAAAACTCGACGAACTCCTGTAGAGCTACGCCGACGGGCTCCAGGGTATGCTGGATGTGTCCATATCCAAAATGGGTCCCAAATCGCTCCAAAATCCCTGAAAATCCACAAAACTCTATGAAACTCGAATATGGCGTTAGAATTGCAATATTGTAGGAAAATATGGGATTTGGATGCGAATATGATATGAAATGGAATGAAATGATGCTATGAAAAGATGGAAAATGGACACATCAAAATCCCCCAAGCTTACCTCTTACTCGTCCTCGAGGAAGACGAATACTAGGTACGCCGGGAGATAAACAAAAGGAAATAAAAATAAAAGAGAATAGAGATGGATGGAGTGTGCTAAGATTGTTCGATCAGATCTCAAGCCTCAGCAGTATGTCACGATGCTTTGAATGGCAAAAACACATGCTAATGGTATTGTCAAGTTTTACTAATCATATGTCTAGCATGCAATAGAGACAAAAATATGGATCTTCTAAAATAATGCCATCAACTTATATCATTCTCATGCAATCTATAGAGTCTAGTATAAAAAGAGTTGGCAATGCACATTTCAATCAATAGATACAAGTAGAGCATATAAAGATCACATCAGCATGCAATAAAGAATGGAAAGGAATCATGCTATTCAAATATTCATTTCGAATCATGAAAAATCTCCAAAAACTAAAATATTTCGTAAAGTTCAAGCATTATCTAATCTCCCCGTTGTGCACCGTCTCCACTCTAATGGTATACTCACTCATATGATCAATTGGTTCACCCCCAAGCTTAGCTTGAGGCATCACATCTAGGAATAGGATATGTTTCTTTGTATTTTCCCAAGTAATTGTGATAGCTTCTAATAAAGAAATATGAAACAATTTTATTTCTTTCTTTTCTTTCTTTTTCTTTTCTTTTTCTTTTCTTTTTTTTCATTTTATTTAGAAGCTATTTTTTTTCTTTCTGGGATTTTTGGGAAATGAGATGCGATGAGGGTAGCTGCGGGGGTGAAACCAATTGATATGTAAAGAATCATAAAGATATGTGGAGAAGGAAAATAATGAATCACTCGATTCACTCATCAGAGGTGCACAACCATTCAATATGATAATACTCTAACTAAACTCATAACTAGCATGGATATTTCATTCATCTAGATGAATACTAAAAAGCACGCAGTAGTAAACACAATAACATCAAGCATACAAACAGAAGTGAATGAGATAACAAGTAGATGCTCCAAGTGTTCTAATGATGCATGAACCTAGGTGCATTACCCAACATAGCGCATACTAGATACTATTTCATGCATTTGATTTTCAATTCATAACAGGCATTAATTTAGATAGATCGGCAAAAGAATATGTGCACGCATATAGACAGTAAAACTGAAACTACCCTAAATAGCATGTCATCAAATAATAATCACTGTGAGAAGCTACTGAGGGCAACGAGAAGTATCATCATGCAGAAAATCTCAGCAAAAAGAGAAAAGGGTGAAAAAAAATAAAAGAATGAAAAACAGACATGCATGTATGACAAAAAAAATAAAAGACGCGATGCTGAATGAGAAAAAAGGTAAAAAGGTGGAGAATGGGTGGAAAAGTAAACTAAAAAAGCTGAAAAAGGAAGAAAATATAAAAATAAAAATAAAGCGATAGCACTCATCCCCAATCTAAACCCAGCAGTGTCCTCACTGCTGAGAAAACGCTAGTATGCGGGAGATGATGCTAGAAAGGGTAGATGGGTTGGGGGAATAGAAAATGAATGAGAAATAAAACGGTGCAGAAGAAAATAAGACATGATATGGTGCAATGCTGAAAAGACGATGCATATGCGAGAAACGATGCATGGTGGCTCCTCCCCCAAGCTATGTAAGACCAGGGCCCCAAACAGACAGATGGGGACAATATAATATGAGAGAGGCAAAGGTGAGTATGTGTTGGATATGGAAGACGTTTGTACACCCTTGTGGGGGATGTACGAGGGAATACGGACCTCGAACGTCGCGTACACGAAGTCGTGTACAAAGGGAATCTGTTCCCTTGCGGAGAGGATCTCTGGATGAGTGGGAAAGTCGCATTACATATGCATAAGTGCATGCGACATATGGCTAATAAAGGGGGAATATCTTAAGCTTATGTTGTACCATGCATATGGTACAACTTAAGCTTATAATGTGCCATGTATCATGGTACACCTTAATTAAGTTGTTCCAAAGGAACAACTTACCCTAAAATAACTACCTTGGGGGCTATAAATAAGACCCAAGGGTAAGCCATTTCTTACACCTTTTGCATGAAATTCATGCATGCAACTTCATCCTAGCGAAGCTCTGCAGAAATCCTTTCTCTTCCTCTTTCCAAGTTCTTAATCTAAAATAGAGATTTAGATTGTGGATTAGTAGCCTTACTCCGTTCGTGAGAAGACTCGATCCGTCGTGGCGAATCCGAAGGCAAAGTTCCGAGACTACCGTTCCGCATACGCAAGCGTAAGTCTCCACTTTAATTATCGATCCTAACTCTGTTTTGGCAGGATCCAACATTGGTATCAGAGCCATAAGGGTTCGCCCCGGTCAAACCACCGCCCCGTCGAAACTATGAACGAGTCGTTGTCTTTTTCACGAATGGGTCTCCTACTATTACGGATATAGTAGGAACGCTTCGTGACGGAGAGAACGCAGCAGTTGTTCTTTTCACGTTAGGGTCTCCTATCATTACGGATATGGTAGGAACTCTCCGTGACGGGAAGAACCGACCGTTCACATAGTAAGTTATTTTTCATTTTTGGCACACGGCCATTAGGAAATAACTAATTTCTCGACGAACGGGTGCTTCATCGACGAACGGGTGCTTCATCGAGGAAGATGATGGTAGTTATTTCCATCGGGTAAGAGGAAATTTGATGCATGTGCACCATGGCCAAATGGGCTATGAAGGCCATGCACCCCCCCTCCCCAAGCGGAGGGGGTTGGCTACGGCCAATAACCACCGGTGACCACCCCATCAAGGGGGATGAATGTGTACGGCAACCCCATTCATAGGGGGTGGCCGGCCATGGCCAAAGGGGCCATGGCCGGCCAATGCCGAATGGCCTTGGCCTTGGCCGGCCATGACCAAGCCATGACCGGCCAAGGCCAGGCCGGCAGTGGCTGGCCAAGGCCAGGCCGGCAATGGCCGGCCTTGGCCAAGGCCTGCCGGCCAGGCCGGCCCTGGCAGTGGCCAGGGCCGGCGCCCTGGCCACTGCCAGGGCCAGGCCGGTCCTGGCAGTGGCCAGGGCCGACGTCCTGGCCTCGGCCAGGGCCTGGCCGGCCTCGGCCAGGGCCTGGCCGGCCTCGGCCAGGGCAGAGGCCCTGGTCGAGGGGGCCAGGGCCCCTGGCCGGCCAGGACAGAGGCCCTGGCCGGTCCTTGGCCAAGCCCCGGCCAGGGCAGAGGCCCTGGCCGGGAGAAGTTGCATTTCGAAAAAAAATTGGTCGACCAATTTGGTGTTTTTGGTCGACCAATCTGGCAGAAGGCCTGGGTCGACTGCAAACTTGCCTACTGACCCATACGGGGTGACAAAAGGCATTGGCCAAACTCGAATGTGCCGATTAGCCCATACGGGGCTAACCACAGTGCCGACTAGTTCATACGGGACTAACGTTTTAATGAAGTTTTTTGGGCTCTACTCCTTGAAGATTAGCCATAGTGCTCTACTTCATGCGAGATTAGCCATGTCATTGTGCTCTACTCTACGGAGATTAACCAATGTACTTGTGACGTTGTGCTCTACTCTACGGAGATTAGCCAACGTGCTTTCGAATTTTTTTTGACAAAGATGTTTTTCAAATAGGTTATGTCCCGTCCTTAAATCGGGATAGCGCAATTTAGAATTCCAAGTCCTACCACGATCCGGCCATGGTTATCTAACCCATGGGTGTGTAGAACAGGTCTCGTGGCTTGGCAATTGTTGCGCTAAAATTCTTTGCGCAAACTCTCACCTATTCTATTTTGAAAGATATGTTTTTCAAAGTAATTTTCCGCTGCTAATACCATACGGGTATTATTTCTGATTTCTTTTTACTTAAGATAAGTAAGAGGGATACTTTGAAAGTTACTTCTAGATGGTAGTTGGGAACGTAGTGAACTTCTCGATTCTAGAGTAACATTTCAACGCATCCAAGGAACTTATCAAGTGTTTAAAGAATCGAAACTTTATGCATTGAATTTTGATCGTGTTTTTCATTTTCTTTGCAGTTTTTTGAATCGAATATGTCTACCGCTTCTAAGAATATTGTCGCAGAGCTTAACAAAGGTGAAAAGCTCAACGGCGACAATTATAAACTTTGGTCAATTAAAATCCAATATGTTTTGGAGGAGCAAGATGTGCTCGAAACACTCCAAAACATAATGGAAGAACCTGAGTTGGGCAATACGGCCCAACACAAGAGGGACCGGGAAGCTTATGATACTTGGACTCGAAAGAACAAAATAGCACGTATTACGTTACTGTCCGCCATGGACAATGACATAATGCGTCTATTTCGGGAATTCGACCTAGCCAAAGACATATGGTCTGATCTAGAGATAAAGTTTGGTGGAACTTCGGTTACCAAACTCCGCTCCTTAAATATTCAATTTGATTCGTACAAAATGCGGCGAGATCATTCTATGAAAAAGCATCTCCGCCACATGGCGAATCTTATATCTGAATTAAAGGATGCGGGTGTTACGCTGTCTGACGAACAGCAGATCCAAGCAGTCATTCGTTCACTCCCAGATAGCTGGGATAACATGAAAATGCATCTCACTCATAATGAGTGCATTAGAACTTTAAGCGATGTATCGAAACACCTCGAACTCGAGGAAGAGCGGATTCAAGCCGCAAAACCAAGTGCAGAAGTGCACGTGGCCGCTAGTTCCTCACATGGAGGAAATAATCGGAAGAATAAACGCTTAAGGTTTGTGAACGAACGAAAGAAAGAACCGGAAACCTCAAAGAAGACTAAGAACAAAAAGTGGCAAAAGAATGTGCACTCAAAGAAGAAAAACTTGAAGAAGATCAAGTGCTTTAAGTGCAACAAGTATGGTCACTTCGCCCGTACATGTACGGATGGAAGTGATAAGGTAACTTGTAGGGCTAGTTACATATGTGTTTCTAGTTCCATGTTTCTTGCTGAATCTAACTATTTTTGGTTGATTGATTCAGGGGCCACAGACCACGTAGCGAAGGACAGAAGGTTCTTCGTAGAGTATCGAAGGATAACTCAAGGAACAAAGTGGATATACGTCGGCAACAACACTCGTGTTGAAGTCAAAGGCGTCGGAACATGCAAGCTAGTTCTCGACAACGGCCGGACTTTATTATTGCATGACGTCCTCTTTGCTCCAGATATTAGAAGAAATATCGTATCCGTGGTCATGTTAATGTCTTTAGATTATGAGTGGAGGTTCTATAAACAATATGTTGACCTTGTTTGTAATAATTCTTTGATTGGTTCTGGTAATGTTTGTAATGGATTAATTGTTTTAAATACAATGTATGATGATTCTTCTTCCATTAATGAAAGTTTTCATTTGACAAATGCTTCTAACTCTGAATCTGAGATCATTTGTTGGCATGTAATACTTGGTCATATTGGACCAACTAGAATGGATAGACTTGCCAAAAGTGGCTTGCTATCTAATGTTTCAAAAGTTGAAATGTCAACTTGCGAACATTGTCTTGTAGGGAAAACTTGTCGCAAGCCGTTTGGAACTGGCACAAGGGCCGAAGTTCCATTACAGCTTATCCATTCGGACATTTGCGGTCCAATGAATATTAAGACAAGACGCGGGAAGTCCTATTTCATCACCTTCATTGATGATTTCACTCGTTTCGGTCACATCTATTTGATTTCCCACAAACATGAAGCTTTAACTTGCTTCAAAAACTATATGAGTTTAGTGGAAAATCAACTAGATCGCAAGATAAAGGTCTTACGAACCGATCGAGGTGGAGAATATCAATCAACGAGTTTTAAGGAACTCTGTGATGAAAAAGGTATAGTTCATCAAATAACTAGCCTTATACTCCACAACAAAACGGTGTTGCGGAAAGAAGAAATAGGACATTGATGGAAATGGTCCGATCAATGATGTCACAGGCAAATTTGCCCATCACCTTTTGGGGTGATGCATTGTTGACGGCAGCGTTCATCTTAAACCGTGTACCCTCGAAGTCGGTAAGTTCTACTCCTTATGAGTTGTGGAACAATAGAACTCCAGACTTAAGCATTCTAAAACCTTGGGGTTGTGCCTCTTATGCACATTTGTCCTCTCACAAATATGGCAAACTTGGGCCACGTGGGAGGAAGTGTATCTTCATCAGATACGCTGAAAACTCCAAAGGATATGTTTTCGTCGGTCAAGAGGACAATGGGGGTCTTATAGAATTCGAATCGAGGGATGTTGTCTTCTTGGAAAATGAGTTTCCAAGACAGGGTGAGATAAGTCAAGACTTATCCTTGTTTGAGACTTGGAATCAAGAAGGATCGGAACGTTCAAGTGGGAGAATTCTTGGTGAAGAAGAAAATACGTTTCAAACTTCACCAATGGATGATACGAACGATACCAATCCTATTCCGAGTGGGAGTGATATTATTCCAAGTGGGAGTGATCAAACTCAAACAAGACATAGTAATCGAACGAGGCTAACACCTCTAAGATTTGAGGATGAATTTCCTCAAACATTCATGACATTACTACAAGATGATGACGAACCTACAAATTTCAAACAGGCCGTCACATGCCCTGCTAAAGATAAATGGATAGCGGCAATGGAAGAAGAACTTCAATCCATGAAAATAAACCAAGTCTGGGACTTGGTTGATTTACCTAAGGGATGTAGAGCCATTGGGAACAAGTGGGTTCTCAAAATCAAGCATAAGGCTGATGGCTCCATCGAGAAATATAAAGCTCGCCTTGTTGCGAAAGGTTTCACGCAACATGAAGGAATAGACTACGAAGAGACTTTCTCTCCTATCGTGCGTTTTACCTCCATTCGCTTAATTCTGGCAATGGTGGCTTGTTTGGACCTCGAATTACATCAGATGGATGTAAAGACTGCTTTTCTTAACGGAGAACTAGATGAGGAGATCTACATGGAACAACCAAACGGGTTCGTACAAGAAGAAAACAAACATAAGGTTTGTAAACTTCGTAAATCCATATATGGTCTTAAACAATCCTCAAGGCAGTGGTATATGCGTTTTCAAGAAGTCGTTTTGTCGTATGGTTTCTCCATGCTCGACGAAGACAACTGCGTATATATTAAGAGGATTAAAAACAAGTATGTAATTATGTCTCTTTATGTAGATGACATACTTATAGCCGGAAATGATAAGCGTCTTATCTTGGATATCAAAGCTTGGCTTTCATCCGTCTTTGAGATGAAAGACATGGGTGAAGCTGCATATATCCTTGGGGTTAAGATCTCAAGGAATCGTTCCAAGAAACTTCTTTCTCTCTCTCAAGAGACATATATAAAGAAAGTTTTAGAACGGTTTAATATGCAGGACTGCAAGCCAATTGATACTCCAATAAGCAAAGGCGAGGGTCTATGTTTGGAGATGTGTCCCAAAGATCCAAAAGAAAAGAAAGTTATGGAAAAAGTTCCATACTCCAGTGCTGTCGGGAGTCTGATGTACGCCATGATGTGTACCAGACCAGACATTTGCTATGCTGTTTTGGTATGGTAAGCCGTTACCAATCCAACCCAGGACAAGCACACTGGAAAGCGGTTAAGAGGATATTAAGATACCTCAAAGGGACTGCGGACTATGCGTTATGCTATCAAGGCAATACCTTGAGACTCGAAGGCTATACCGATGCTGATTGGGCGGGTGATCTCGACGAGCGAAGATCTACCTCAGGCTTTGTTTACTTGCTCGGGAATGGTGCAATATCCTGGAGCAGCAAGAAGCAAACCTGCATCGCCTTATCAACCATGGAAGCCGAATTCGTAGCATTCAGCATGGCGGTCCAAGAAGCTGGTTGGCTTAGGAAATTCTTAGACAGGCTGACGAATGCTTCTGACTCGAGCACTGTTCCCATATACAGTGATAGTCAAGCTTCGATTGCTTACGTCAAAGATCCTAAATTTCATTGTAAGACCAAACACATTGACATTCGATTCAAGTTTGCGAAGGACTATGACAAACGGAAGGAAGTAGACATAGGATACATATCCACGCATGAGATGATAGCGGATCCCCTTACTAAGGCGATCCCCAGAGATGTGTTTTTTAAACACTTATCATCTATGGGAATGCGTAGGTACTGAGCTGTATCATGTAATATTTCCCATGTCTATAGAAGATCAAAGTTTAATTTTGCATACAAGTTTCTTACAAATGATTTTATGTACATTTGTGTTTAAGCCTCAGCTATTTAATTGTGTGTATGTCGGATAGATTAAGGTTGGCTTTCTCACATAAGCAACCGCCTTATCTTATCAGATGGATAAGATAGAGATGAGACTAGTTTAAAGTCAAAATCATTAAATGATTTAGAGTCATGACTTAAACAAGATAGTCGAATGAAAGATCTGCATCATATGGATGCTTACAAAAGATCTGAGATCTGTATCACAAGGATATTTGAAAGAGATCTCGTAGGATTTTAAATCCTATCTGTCTTATGCAGGATGAGAGTCCGTGAGTATTTCACGAGTAGTAAGGGGACTCAAAAAGATAGGCACAGTGGTGTCTGATCTTTTCATCCGTACAACATCATTAAGACATACTCTCCCTGGGAAAGGAGTGATGTTGTAATACGTGTTCATACCACGTATGCATTTCGACCAATGAGTTAGTAGCAATAGTGTTTGCTATTATGTGAGACTCAAAGGCCATACGGGTCTTAACTCTTACCCTCAAGGACTCCAATTGGTTCCTTTAGATTTGACGAGATGATCGCTATCTTAGCGTGTTACTAATGGGCTATGGTAATTCGGCTCGGCGGGGCACGTTAGAAAAGCGAATCAAGTCAAGATCAGAAGGTTCGCAAGAAGAGGAAGATTGATTTCATATTCGCATTTGGACTTTAGTGATTCAAAGCTGGCCAGCCAATTGTAATCCAGATGGGATTCAATTGTTGAATATAAAGTACAAGAAATGTGAAGAAATAATCTAGGGTAAAGCATGCGTTGAACTACTCAACTTGCACCTTCGAGGTCGTTGTGTATCTCTAACAAGTGCACAACAACAGACTCTACGCGCATGACGGTCGCACGGTCTATTTCTCGGTATGATAGATGAAAGAACTAAGGGAAAGACGTTCTCTTACAATCCCCTCAAGTGTGAGTGGGAGATGTTGGATATGGAAGACGTTTGTACACCCTTGTGGGGGATGTACGAGGGAATACGGACCTCGAACGTCGCGTACACGAAGTCGTGTACAAAGGGAATCTGTTCCCTTGCAGAGAGGATCTCTGGATGAGTGGGAAAGTCGCATTACATATGCATAAGTGCATGCGACATATGGCTAATAAAGGGGGAATATCTTAAGCTTATGTTGTACCATGCATATGGTACAACTTAAGCTTATAATGTGCCATGTATCATGGTACACCTTAATTAAGTTGTTCCAAAGGAACAACTTACCCTAAAATAACTACCTTGGGGGCTATAAATAAGACCCAAGGGTAAGCCATTTCTTACACCTTTTGCATGAAATTCGTGCATGCAACTTCATCCTAGCGAAGCTCTACAGAAATCCTTTCTCTTCCTCTTTCCAAGTTCTTAATCTAAAATAGAGATTTAGATTGTGGATTAGTAGCCTTGCTCCGTTCGTGAGAAGACTCGATCCGTCGTGGCGAATCCGAAGGCAAAGTTCCGAGACTACCGTTCCGCATACGCAAGCGTAAGTCTCCACTTTAATTATCGATCCTAACTCTGTTTTGGCAGGATCCAACAGTATGGACATGATCAAGCAGTGGTACCACCCTCTAGAGGTGGTGGTGGGTCACGCTGCTATGGACCAGAAGATGTGGATGGTGGTTGTGGCTCGACGGTGGGTCAGTTCGCCAATGCCTAACTAGGTTGCGGAGGCGTGGGAGGTCCTGTTCAACGGACTGTCTAGTAATGCCGCCTCCCTAACCTATGAGTATGAGCATGGCAATGAACTGATCGTCCTGGTCAGCGTCACGAAAGGTAACGTCATATGATGTGTCACCGATATGTAGATGCTCAGGAGGGATTGGGGTGTTGGTTGGCAGAGGTGAAGTGGTGGATGATTCGCCAACAATATGGTCCTTTGAGGGTGAGCGTGTATGATGCGTGCATCGAGTGGGCCTAGAATTTGCTATGTGGGTGTCGGTGTTTGTGGCTCTTGCACGGCGTGGTAGCATCTTGCAAGCAGTATAAAAGCGTGTGGCAGTATGTAAAGTATATGGGAGAAAGAGTGTACCGACACGAACGATATGGTGATGTGATCGGTCACGTGACTGCTGCTGATCGGGGATATCCCCCAAGCTGCTCCTAGAATCACCCTTCTATGTAGACAAGACGTACCTAAAATAATAGAGAGTAATGTCAGGCGATGAGAACTAATGTGCATAGATCGATCGAGCGGGAATCTAGCTCGGGTAAGGCTTTGGAGGTGTTGGGGGGCTGGGAAAGGCGGAGGGGGGTTTTGAGGAGGAGGAGAGAGAGAGAGAGAGAGAGAGAGAGAGAGAGAGAGAGAGAGAGAGAGATATATATATATATATATATATATATAGGGATTTGAGTGAAGGGGGAAAGAGGTTAATCAGTGGTTGTGGGTGATGCAGGAGGAGGAGGAGGCGGCCGTGGGTTGCCGACTGGATCGAGTAGGTGGTGATAGCTCGGGAGATGATTAGGGTAGGATCGCTTAGGGTAAGGGTTAAAGGACAGGTTTAGGTAAGTAAAAAGCTCGAACCCGGCATAAAACAAGACCCGTAATCAACCATAGCTGACTCGGTCCGAGCAATCTGATTGCTCGATCGAGCTAGCTATTCAGATAAATCAAAAAATAATTCAAATACTCCCTTCATCCTGCTCGGCCAAGCAGATGGTTACTCGGTCGAGCAGGCGACTGCTCGGACCGAGCTGATGCTGATCGGGCCGTGTAGACAGAGTGACGTTTTCAAGATCTTTTCTCGTGCCTGCGCTACTCGACCGAGCATACCATTGCTCGGTCGAGCAGGTGATCGCTCAGACCGTGCAAAGACCGCTCAGGCCGTGTAGACAGAACGTCGTTTCTTCCAAGTTTTCACGAGCCTACGCTGCTTGACCAAGCAGGTGGCTACTCGGTCGAGTCGGTGTCTACTCGGACCGAGCAAAAGCTGCTCGGGCCGTGTTGACAGAGTGATATTTTTGAGCTTCTTTCTCGTGCCTGCACTGCTCGACCAAGCAGGTGGCTGCTCGGTCGAGCAACAGTGTCCCCTTTTTCTCTTCTCCTTTGGTCTGCTCTTCAAATTTGCTGCTCTCCTCCAGATTTCTTCCATTTAAAATGTCGATTTGCGTACCCAATTACATTCCACCTGTAAGAAGGAAGAACCCATCAAATTTTTATGATTTTCTATGTTTAAGAGAAATAAATTGCGTTTTTATTTGGTTTTCATAAATATTTAAAGTAAAAATAAGAAATTCGAAAAGAGAATCCAAGATATATAAGATTGGGTTGCCTCCCAATAAACGCTCGTTTTGAGTCATGAGCTTGACTCCCTCAAGTTCTTCAACGATTAGTGGGGGATTCCTCGAGGAGGTATGTCTCCTCTTACCCAATTGGTTCTCTTACTCTGTACGGCTTAATCCTCTGGCCGTTTACTTTGAAATTGATGTTTTCCCTTCGAGCTCAACGACGCCTCCTGGAGATAAACTTACTATCTTATAAGGGCTAGACCATCTTGACTTTAATTTCTCGGGGAAGATGCATAATCTTGAATTGTAGAGGAGTACCTGGTCACCGACATCATGGCGAACCACCGTGATGCTCCTGTCATGATAAGCCTTGGTTCTCTCCTTATATATCTTTGCATTCTCATAGGCGTGTCGCCGACTTTCGTCAAGCTCTTTGCTGTGCAAGGCTCGTCTCGTGGCGGCACTCTGGTAGTCAAAGTTCATTTTTTACTGCCCAATACACTGTGTGTTCCAATTCCTACGGAAGGTGGTAAGCTTTTCCATACATTAGTCTGTATGGGGTTGTTCCGATGGGAGTTTTGAAGGCGGTGCGATCTGCCCAAAGGGCGTCGCCCAACTTGTGTGACCAACCTTCCTCGAGGCGCTAACTGTCTTCTCCAAGATGCCCTTGATTTCCCTGTTGGATACCTCCACTTGGCCACTAGTTTGAGGGTGATAAGCAAGAGCGACCTTGTGATGAACTCCACAGTTTTTTAGCATTGTCTCGAACTTCTTCTCGATGAAATGGCTCCCTCCATCACTTATGATTGTCCGGGGACTCCAAAACGAGGAAAGATGGTATTCTTGAAGAATTTGGCTACTACCCCGGCATCGTTTATCGTGGTGGCCATAGCCTCTACCCACTTCGAGACGTAATCAACGGCAACCAAGTATGTACTTATTACCGTTACTCGATGGAAAGGGCCCCATGAAGTCAACGCCCCAGCAGTCAAATAGTTCTATCTCCAACATGCCCTGAAGGGGTGTTTCATTCTTCTTCGTGATATTTCCTGTCCTCTGGCATCTATCGCATTTTCTGATGTATTCATTCGTATCTCGCAATATAGTGGGCCAATAGAAACCACTTTGGAGGATTTTTGCCGTGGTTTTGGTGACAGCTGCGTGTCCCCCGCATGGTTGATCGTGGTAATACGATATGATAGAAGTCTCCTCTTCCTTTCGGATATATCGTCTGATGATCCCATCAGCGCATGTTCTGAACAGGTATGGGTCATCCTAAAAGTAGCTCTTGGCATCATGTAGGAACTTCCTCCTCGAATAAGTCGCCAACCCTTGCGGGACTATGCCGCTTACCAGGTAGTTCACTATATCTGCGTACCAGGGGGGCTTCAGAGGAGTTCGCTGCAAATAACTGTTTGCCGGTAAAGGAATCATCAATTGGCAAACTGACATCCCCGTGCTTTTGAATTAACCGCAACAGGTGGTCTGCTACTACATTCTCCGCTCCCTTCTTGTCTTTGATCTCGATATCGAATTCTTGGAGGATGAGGATCCACTGTATTAAACGTTGTTTAGCATCCTTCTTGCTCAATAGGTATTTCAATGTCGCATGGTCCATGTGGATAATCACCTTAGACACCAAGAGGTACGATCTGAAATTCTCGATAGAATAAACCACGGCTAGCATCTCCTTCTCCGTAGTGGTGTAGTTATTTTGAGCATCATCCAGAGTCTTACTAGCGTAGTATATAGCATGAAGATTTTCTTCTTTCCTTTGGCCAAGAACGACGCCCACTGCTTGGTCACTAGCATCACACATTAGCTCAAATTGCAGATTCCAATCCGGAGGCTGTATAATTGGGGCTGAGATTAGAGCTTCCTTTAATCTGTTAAAAGGCTAACAAGCAGGCGTCAGTAAACACAAAATGAGTGTCCTTGGCGAGGAGCTCCTGAGAGGGCGAGCAATGTTAGAAAAATCCTTTATAAAACGGCGGTAAAACCCCGCATGCCCCAGGAAACCATGGATACCCTTAAGGTTAGTGGGAGGTGGTAAACTCTTGATAACTTCGACTTTGGCCTTATCAACCTCGATTCCCTTAGAGGTGATGACATGGCCAAGCACAACCCCTTCTGTCACCATGAAATGACACTTTTCCCAATTCAGGGTCAGATTATTGTCATGACACCGTTCTAAAACCTTGGATAAATTGGCTAGACAGTTATCGAACTCGATGCCATAAACTGAGAAATCGTCCATGAAGACATCCATAATATTTTCGATGAAATCCGAGAAAATAGACGTCATGCACCTTTGAAATGTGGCAGGTGCATTACATAGCCCAAACGGCATTCTTCGGTAAGCAAATGTGCCATATGGGCATGTGAATGTTGTCTTTTCTTGATCTTCCTGATGCAATGGGATTTGGAAGAACCCGGAGTATCCATCTAGGTAACAGAAATATTTGTGTTTGGCTAAACGCTCAAGCATTTGGTCAATGAAGGGTAGAGGATAATGGTCCTTTCTGGTGGCTTTATTGACTTTCATATATTCGATACACATACGCCAACCAGTGACAGTCCTAGTGGATATTAGCTCATTTTTTTCGTTTCTAACGACTATCATGCCCCCTTTCTTGGGGACCACCTGCACAGGGCTAACCCATTTACTGTCGGAAATGGGATAAATAATATCGGCCTCTAATAGCTTCAAGACCTCCTTCTTCACTACCTCCTTCATGTTGGGATTTAATCGCCTTTGAGGCTCAATGGAAGTGGCGTCCTTATCCTCAAGATGAATCCTATGGGTGCATATGGTTTCACTGATGCCCTTCAGGTCAGCAATGTTATACCCTATTACCTTTTTATGGGATCTAAGGATTTTTAGGAGGCTTTCTAGTTGGGGCTCGGTGAGGGCTACATTGACGATAACAAGGTATGTGGAGTTCTCACCCAAGAAAGCATATTTCAAATTAGCAGGAAGAGGTTTTAGTTCTACCTGAGGGGGCGATGTACCCCTGTCTTCGCTCACCTGTGAGAAGGAAGCGTCCTCAATTACCGGCTCAGAAGATGGAAACTCTTCATTGGTAAAATTATAGGATGAGCAGGGAGATGATGGTACGTCGTGGAAGACGTCTACAGATTCCGTTTACAAAGCTCCCCTATCAACAGAGGTAGAGTATTCTGGTACGCATTTGCTATCGAGCATAAAGTTAGGAGAACTTCCCAGGTCAATGTCGTTTTGTACTGGTTCGAGATCTGTGTATCCCTCGTAGACGTGTTCTTCATAAGTCGCAGCCTGTGGGATGCTATCGTTATAGAAGCGTAGGGTTTCTCCTTTGTATCTCACATAGTCTCCGTTAGCGACGGGGACACCATTTAAGGTGTCTGCATTGTGGAAGGCATTCGCGATAAAGACTGAGAGTTCTTGTGTAACCAGGTCATCTGTAGGGAACTCCACTGGACCATGGGCCCATACATCAGCTAGCCCACTTTCCATTATATCTAATAGCTAAGAATCGTTCAATGGCTCCAATTGACGAGTCTCTCTCCAGCTTGCGTCAACAGGTAAGGCTTCAGTGGTCTGGAGGAACATCATGTCCTCTTTGAAGCTTACGTGAATGTCACCCTCAATGGTACCTGCATCAGAAACCTTGTTCATTATATGATCCACGACCAATTGCTGATTTACGTTACCTACAACATAGGTTCCTAATCCGATAAACCAAACTGCATCAATCAATTCTCTAGCTGTACATGCAATCATGGATTCGTCCATTCGCGAATCCTGAAGACCAAGTAGATGATACAGAGAAAAGCTAAACTCATCTGAGTCACTATCAATGGTCCACTGTACTTGCATCACCATCTCCATCACGTCTGATTTCTTAAGTATAATCACTAGCTGGAGGAGATGTTAGTAGCGAGGTAGCAATCAAAGGAGAATGAAAAGGGCGGAAAGATAAAGAATGGTAAGATTTTCAAGCAAACTCTTCAAAATAAAAAAAATAAACTGAGATACATTATTGCCGTCCCCGGCAACGGTGCCAAAAACTTGACGTACCCGGAACCTACACCTAGATTTCACCTAGCGGTGTCACGGTCGCTAGGCGTAGTATGGCCCCTAGGTGTCAATTCCGGGCTCTATCCGCAAGCGGACGGTGTTAAATTATAGTATAAAAGATGTCGGATCCCACAGGGACGGTGCCAGTGTATTTGCGGCCTCAGGTTATTTTTTATATCTCGGAGTGCGATAGCTGTCGGTTGGGAAAGTTTGGTTGTGGTGTTTGTTGTTGATTTGATAATAAAAAGAACTAGGGTTTTAGGGATCATCGCTAAGACCGTCGGAGATCAATGTTGGAATAGGATCCTTACGTTGCATTAGGTTTAGGGGATTAATCTCTCAATTCATACCACTCTCGTGGGTTAGAATTGCGAGGTATTTCAGTAGCTCTCATTGACGCAATAACGGTAGCCGTCAATGTAGTGATATAGTTCATCCGTGAATCTCCTCAAGGCACGAGGCGGGCATTGTCACGAGCCTTGGTTGGATCCACCGATTTCCCTATTCAAATTCCAAGGATACCCCTTAAGCTCATCAATTCCACAAACCGTGGGCATGATCTCAGTGCGAGTTATCCTAGGGATCCGGTAGAATCGACTGAAATACTCTCCTTTATTCTCATTTCAACCTAGAGATCCAGATCTACATCTCCCCCCTAAAGTCTTAGGGCTAACCCATCAACCACAGAGGAGACTACTCACACATAGCGATTTTAACGAAAAAAATGCGGATTTTATAAGAGAAAACATCGTAGCAGATTAATCGAATAAAGATTGAATAGCGTATGTATCGAAGACGAAGAAGAATAGCAGCAAATAGTAATCCGAAGAAATCCCAAAGATTCCAAAACGCAAATCACAATAGAGCTCCAAAAATAATTCAATAATCTCCCCAAAAATTAGGTCTAGATCTAACAACATTTCTAATCTCCTTTTTCCCCTCTGAAAGTCGTTCCAAATTACTATAGAATGAACTCCTCCAAAACGTCACTCCCGGATCCACACTTCACTCCCCTCCGTGCAACAGACGGCCACGCGAAGTTTCCAAAAATAGCCTTCATTGTCACCGACCGAGTCAGTGACTCGGTTGATCAGAGGCTTGCTCGGTCGGGCTGCTCGGTTGAGCAGCACTCCTGCTCGGTCGAGTATGTCAGGGAGTCGCACTTCTCCAACAAAATGCCACTCTGTTTTCTCGGGCCAAGTCAACCTTGCTCAGTCGAGCAACCAACTGACTCGGTGGCCATAATATCTGCTCGGCTAGAGTGGGAGGTGGCTGAGCTTCGGAATTAGGGGCTGCTCGACCGAGCACCATACTGCTCGGTCCGAGGAGCATGCGTATCAGCTCCCATCCTTCATCTTGCCTTTGCTCGACCGAGCAGGTGCTCTACTCGGTCGAGTCGCCTGGGAAATCCTGAGCTGCTTCTTTGCAGCTTCTCTTCCACTCCTGGCAATCTCCTCTGCTCCTCCCATGGGCTTCCAAAACTCGGCAAACTCCTGTAGAGCTACGCCAACGGGCTCCAGGGTATGCCGGATGTGTCCATATCCAAAATGGGTCCCGAATTGCTCCAAAATCCCTGAAAATCCACAAAAGTCTACGAAACTTGAATATGGCGTTAGAATTGCAATATCGTAGGAAAATATGGGATTTGGATGCGAATATGATATGAAATGGAATGAAATGATGCTATGAAAAGATGGAAAATATGGACACATCAGTTGTCACAGTGAATGCCAGTCACCTCGGCTGGTTCTGCTTCGCTTGCTCAAAAGCCTTCTGTTGTGGAGCCAGAGGTGGTTCACGCTGATTAGGTCCAAGAGCTCCTTGTTGAATAGGTCCAGAAGGTCCAGCAGTCATCGGCTTATTGGTGTGGCGAGGGCAGTCTTTGGTAGCATGTACAGACGCTCCACATATCAAGCATTGATTCAGCAGCTCTCTACAGTCCTTCTTGACATGCCCAATTCGCTTGCAGTGAAAGCACACCTTCTAAGATTGGTTGTTAACAGGAGTAGCATGCCTTTTGAATTGTGTAGTCTGAGTAGGTCAAAGATTACCACTGGGCGGCTCTTGTGGACATCTACTCCCTCCAATCTGAAGCGCCATCTTAAGCTTCATAATAAGCTCATGCTTCCTAGCAGCATCCAACACTTCCTGATGTGTAGTCGAATTCATCGAAGCCATTGAAGCTTGAATGTCTAGGTCCAGACCCTGGAGAAACTGATATGCATGGTCTTCGAAATACTCCACCAGATGAGGAGTGAATCGACTAAGCATGGAAAATTCCGCTTTGTATTCGTCAACAGTCCGAGTGCCTTGCTCCAGGTTGACGAAACGTTGCTAAAGTTCCTACTTTGCTGATCTAGAAAAGTACTGAGCATCGAATCACTCTCGAAAAATGGTCTAGTTGATGGGCTTGATCAAACGTGCTTCTTCAACATCTCACTAGTTCCTAGCATTTCCAGCCAGCTGTTTCTTGACAACTTCCACCCAACCTGATTGATCAATGCGAGAGAGGCACATGTCATCTTCAGTGCTTCGGTCCCATTTTTCAGCTTCCAGTGGGCCTTCTCTTCCAGAAAAGCTCTTTGGGTGTAGCCCGAGGTGGAGGTGGTGCAGGTTGCGTAGCCTGTTGTCCTTACTGAATCTGATGCTGTTGGATATCCAACATACCTCTCATGATGCCCATGAGTTCATGGATGTCGGGAACACCACTTCCGCTAGCTCCATTTCTGTTTCGAGTTTGTGGTCTTCTTGCGATGCTGCAAAAGAAACAAGGTAAACATTTTTGTACAAAGTTATTCAAACGATCTGGTTAGTGATGATATTTACACCATTCTGAGGTATTTTGCATAATGCAAAGGCCTGTATGGGCCACCACTAAAACATGTCACGCCCCGCTTCCCCTTAAAATTGGGAGCGAGGACGCGAGCGGATCCACATGTGCTTAAAACAAAGAAGTACTTTTTATTTATTTCTTTCTTCTTTGACTTAAGCACAATAAGCATTGTTTAGCAAAGCAGGTTCTTGCATGCAATATTCTCAGAAGCAGCATAATTATTCATTACACTTTTATTCCAGCGTTTAAAATAGAGCACACAAGTAATTAAGGCCTAGCATGGCCGTACAATTTATGCTGAAATGAAACACACCTAAAAAGCAACAAATATAACTAATAAGACAGAAACTAAAGCAGCTCTCTTTAATCTTCAGTGGGGAGGACCTCAGCGTCCTCGTAACTCTGATCGGCAGGGTCAACCTCCAAGATAGGATCCTCAAAAGTAGGGCCTTCAATGTATTCAGACTCTGAACCTAACATATATTTCACCATACATTGAAATATATGTTAGTGATAGCTCGGTAAGATTTAAAATAATAAAAGCATTAACAAAAGAGAGCGTTAGAACAATTAAAGGAAACACGTGCATAGCATATGAATATGAGCTTGCTGAAAGTTGACATATGATTTGCATTTCAAAAAGTAAGAGTGGTTGCAAGTTGAGTATTTTCAGTTTCTCGTGTTAGTGAATAAGTCCATGTCTGAGTGAATATAATGTTCCTGATGGACCCTATCATCGGGGGTTTACAGTGACACTTCTTACCACCCCTAACTGGAAAATGGCCAAGATGCTTGCCTCCATTAGTGTGGTATGTATGTAGCTGTAAGGTGGTCAAGCTATATTTAAGAACCCTACTACAATGAACCAACCACACCCCAAAGTGTCATAACTAGTCGTCAACTAGTTTTCGTTCCATCTGTAATCGATGGGTTCTTATTTATGCCTCGAGGGTTATGTCCTACCCTATGTTTAATGTAATGTAAACTTTGATAATGAATACGTAATAAGTTGCTACAAAACTAAAGATAACATGACACATTGAAACACATCAACCGGTCCATTGTATCATTCGAGTACTGTTAAGAAACATGGTTATAAAGGGCTGTTATCGACAGTGTTAATTACGCTTGATGGTAAGAGTGATCATCCCACCACAGCAGATAGTTCAGAAGTTGCATGGCTAACAGATAAAATCTCGTGGATGATCCAATGGGCGATGTTTATGGGCAAAGGGACATGACCATGGATCTTGTCGTGGGACATGGCATAAAGAAAGAAAAGCTCATCACTCGACACCGCGGAAACATCTACGTGAGAAAAAATGGTGTTGGCAAGAGGCAATGAGCGAAGTGGTAACATGGATGTATTATGTAGGAGGCAAGTGCCCCCGATGGAAAGGTGGTATACCGGGTGAACCGTTGCCAAACACCATCGTCCTGAAAGTAAGAGAACATATCAGATCGATCATGAGTTGGACATTCAACATGACGATCGGGGTGAGGAAAATTCAGAATATTGTTAAGCTCGGCAAAGTTCATAGAGTAATTGCCATTGAAGGCGCGGAAAGTGAAACCCCAATCTGACACTTCGAGAGAACTGAGGAACTCGAGTGTGAGGTTTCAGTGTGTGTGGGCATGGACACGCAGAAGGAAATCGTAACCAATGAATGTAAAAAATTTGCTGACTCCCCTAAAGAGTCCGAGAGATTCGAGCGTGGGGAAATCAGCAAAAAGGGTAGGTCGTATGGGGCGATGAAGCAGGGCGTGCAGACGTGCAGAATGCTCTTCAGAAGTTGGGTTAATGCCCAGGAATGATGGGGAAAAGGGCCTTGTAGGGGGTGTTTGCGTGATGATGAGGCAGGCTCTTTTCCCTTCCTAGACATGGTAATGACGTGGGTGAAGAATGATAAAGTCGGGGAGGGTGTCTATGATGATGATAAAGCAGATGAAGCGGGTAGACTCAAATTCAATACATTGCATATAAGGAAAGACATATGAAGAGTGGAAAGAGGTTACCCAATAATGATGCAAGTCCAAGCTGCCGAAAGATCCCACGCCGTGTGAGGGAGCGATTTGGGGAGCCGCCGCTCGCTGATCCGTCAAGAAATGAAATTTCAGAAATTGGGGGCTAGGTTTAGGGTTTGGATGATTTGCGGGTGGATGTGGTTGATGGGAAGGGTACTGATGGTGGGGGAGTATGGGAATAAGTGAGGGTGTGATTATAGCGGTGTGGGAAGTGATGGGAAGGATCAATTTGGAAGAAGGAGAGAGGGGCTGTGTGAAATTGGAATGAGGAAATCGGGTGAATAAGGTCGGGTGAGGTGTAGTTTATATAGAGGGGGAGGCGAACCAATCTGGTGAGGGTTCACCCGATCGGATGGGTCATTTTCAAAGAAATTCTTGCGGATCAGCAGCTACAGGTCATCCGATCGGGTGAGTTTTCACCCAATCAGTTGACCACTACACAAATTTTCCCGAGAGCACTGTGGTTTTCACCCGGTCTTCCACCCGATCACAGCTTCACATCACCCGATCGGTTGAATTAACATCAAAATTTCCCGAGAGCTCTGCGGGTTCACCCGATCTTCCACCAAATCAGCCTCTTTTGCCACCCGATCGGTTGGCTGATGCACTGATACATGCCATCTTCAGATACGGCTCACCTGATCGGTTGATGCATCACCCGATCGGTTGAGGGAAACTTCCTGCATATATACAAAAATCAACTAAGTCTCCCGATAGAAATTCCCATAGCAGTATTTATTCCCTAAAAATTAATAGACTAATACTAAATAAAGAAGAGATATAAGTTTAGAACATGGATTGCCTCCCATGAAGCGCTTGGTTATAGTCGGTAGCTCGACTCCTCATTTCGTGATCAATTCGGGTCCGGAGGGTTTATAGATGAGCCATCGGTCGTTGGGATTCCGACCGGAGAGATTATTGGTTCACTGATCACATAATGTTTTAAACACTGCCCATTGACTTTGAACGGTTCATCTCTTCCCATTATCTCAATTGCTCCGTACGGGAAGACCTGGTGACTCGGTAAGGTCCCGACCACCTAGACTTGAGCTTTCCAGGAAAAGCCTCAGTCTCGAGTTGAATAGGAGAACTAAGTCTCCTTCCTTGAATTCTTTCTTCAGAATGTGCTTATCGTGCCACCGCTTCAACTTTTCTTTGTAGATCCGGGCATTTTCGTAAGCGTTGAGCCGGATCTCGTCAAGCTCACTCAGTTGTAGATGTCGATGGCTCCATACCACCTTGGCATCAAAATTCAGATTCTTGACGGCTCAAAACGCTTTGTGCTCCAATTCCATAGGCAGATGACATGCCTTCCCATAGACAAGTCGGTAAGGGGTTGTGCCGATCGGAGTCTTGAACGCAGTCCTGTACACCCAGAGTGCGTCTGAAAGTTTCGATGACCAATCCTTCATAGAGTTAGCCACCGTCTTCTCCAGTATGCTCTTGATCTCCCTGTTAGAAACTTCCACCCGGCCGCTTGTCTGTGGGTGATAGGCACGCCCGATTCGGTGCTGCACCCCGTACTTTTTCAAGAGAGCTTCGAATTTCTTCTCTATACAATGGCTCCCTCCGTCGCTGATTAAAACTCGAGGCACGCCGAATCTCGGGAAAATATTGTTTTTAAAGAATTTGGCGACCACCCGGGAATCATTAGTAGGGCTAGCTATCGCTTCTACTCACTTAGACACACAATCCACGGCTACCAAGATATAATGATTTCCAGAGGACGAGTGGAACGGTCCCATGAAGTCGACTCCCCAAACATCGAAGATCTCGACTTCTAAAATGTAGTGCTGAGGCATTTCTTTCCTCTTGGAAATGTTTCCCATCCTTTGTCATTTGTCACAAGCCTGGACATAAGCGTATGTGTCCTTGAAAAGGGTCGGCCAATAGAATCCACTCTGGAGGATCTTCTTCGTGGTCTTATAAGCACTCGCATGGCCTCCACACTGCTGATCATGGCAATGAGAAATTATGGAGGTCACCTCTGTTTCAGGAATGCACCTTCGTATCACCCCATCGTTGCAGGACTTGTACAAATAAGGGTCGTCCCAATAAAATTTCTGGACCTCGTGAAAGAATTTCTTCTTCTGCTGATAGCTCACCTTGTGGGGGACGATGGTGCATGTCAGATAATTGGCGATGTCGACATACCATGGAGTCCAAACGGAAGAGATGGAGAAGAGATGCTCGTCAGGGAGCGAGTCGTCAATGGGAGTAGCATCCGGATCGAGAGTAGGCATCCTGGACAAGTGGTCAGCAATGACATTCTCCGCCCCCTTCTTGTCCTTGATCTCCAGGTCGAATTTTTGGAGGAGGAGAATCCACCTTATGAGGCGCGGTTTAGCCTCCTTCTTGCTCAAAAGGTATTTGAGGGCTGCATGATCTGTGTGCATGATTACCTTGGCACCAACAAGATACTGCCGGAACTTGTCCATGGCATAGATGACAGCTAGCAATTCCTTCTCTGTGGTCGTATAGTTCCTTTGGGCTACGTCAAGGGTCTTGCTCGTATAATATATAACTTGTAGATTTTTATCTTCATCTACCCCCAAAGACGACCCCAACTGCATAGTCATTGGCATCGCATATTAACTCGAAAGGTAGACTCCAATCGGACGGCTGAATCACGGGTGCGGAGATGAGGGCTTGCTTCAAAAGGCGGAAAGCTTCCTTACACCTGTCGTCGAAGAAGAAAGGCGTATCCTTCACGAGGAGTTGAGTTAAGGGCCTAGAAATCTTAGAGAAATCCTTTATGAACCGGCGGTAGAACCCCGCGTGCCCTAAAAACCCACGGACTTTCCGAAGGTTAAGTGGAGGCGGAAGCTTTTTGATCACCTCTACCTTTGCCTTATCTACCTCGATACCTCTTGAAAAAATAACGTGCCCCATACAACTCCTTCTTGGACCATAAAATGGCATTTTTCCCAGTTCAGAACTAGTCCTTTATCTTAACACCTATCCAGGACTTTAGTCAGGTTGCAGAGACATGAGTCGAACTCCGTTCCATAGACGGAAAAATCGTCCATGAAAACCTCTATTATATCATGGGAGTAATCGGAGAAGATTGCAGACATCAATCTTTGAAATATAGCCGGGGCATTGCAAAGCCCAAACGGCATTCTCCTGTAAGCATACGTCCCAAATAGACAAGTAAAAGTTGTCTTCTCCTGGTGATCGTTATGGATGGGGATTTGCAGAAAGCCAGAGTATCCATCCATGAAGCAGAAGTAGTTGTGCTTCACCAGTCTTTCGAGCATCTGATCAATAAAAGGTAGAGGATAGTGGTCTTTCCTTGTGGCCTTGTTCAATTTCCGGTAGTCGATGCACATCCGATACCCGGTGACGGTCCTCGTGGGTATGAGCTCGTTTTTCTCGTTACGAATGACCGGCATTCCTCCCTTCTTGGGTACGACGTGCACCGGGCTAATCCAATGACTGTCGGAGATAGGGTATATGATCCCGGCATGGAGAGGCCTAACTATCTCTTTCTTAACCACTTCCATCATAATGGGATTAAATCTCCGTTGTGGCTCAATTGAAGAGGCTTGCTCATCTTTAAGCAATATCCTGTGTGAGCAAAGCCCCAAGCTTACTCCTTTCAAATCTTCGATTGCGTACCCAAAAACGTTCTTAAATCTTTTTAGGACACCGAGTAGTTTGGTCATTTGGTTTTCGGGCAGTGAGGAGTTCACTATGACTGGCAGCGTCGAATTCTCTCCCAAATATTCATATTTCGACCCCGGAGGTAACTCTTTCATCTCAACTTCTTGTGGTCCTGACACATATTTTTCAAGCTGAGCATCCTCCAGTAAAAGGACTTCTTCCTGGGTCTCCTGGAAGCTAGCATCCGGAACTTCACTTCCACTCGTGGTTTCGCATGGCGAAGCCTTGCAAGGTAAAGAGGGGATAACGGAGGAAGGCTCTGGGTCTTTCTCAGGTACATGATAATGATCCGGGTAGAAGGCCTCAACGTGAAAACAGGTCTCAACAGTCGATAGTTCTCCACCACTACTTTCAGCTTCCTCATTGTCCCAAGATCCAGGGTGCTCTATAGATGTCTGCAAGTAATAGATTGATTCCTGTTCAACGTACTCGACAAACTCTGCCTGATAGTCCTCTGGACAAAACTCCCCATATGTGCATAATTATTTCCCATTGAATTCGGAACTGGGTATGTCAATATACGTCGCTTCATCGGGAGGAAAGAAAGTTGTCGTGTCTGGATGCTACTGCACATCATGATTCCTCTTCTGATTTTCTACAGTAGCTGACAGAAAGGATAGGATGCTCAAGGCGCTTAGAGATTCTGTCAGGCCCCGTGCCAAACAGCTGACGTGGTGTGAATGTTCCCAGATATCGCCCGAAACTGCACACAACATTCTTGTTGTAGAGCCGAAAACCTGTAAGAAAAGCAGAGAGGGAGAACTGCACGGATAGAGAGCATGTTAATAGCATGGGTTGTATGAATGGAGAGGCGAGGAGTAGTGATGGCGGTATGGCGACACAGTCTACCAGTTCTATACAACAAATATATACAATATGTCCAAGCAAAACCATAAAGTGTAGAATGCGAAAATTATCGCGAGGTGAGGATGTGAACTAGACTCTAGGGTTCACATGGTCCTAAAAGAAAACAAACACGTTGCCTCCTCGGCAACGGCGCCATAAAGCTTGATGTCCCCTAGATTTGGCTCTATAGGCAATGGAGATCGGGGATACCAGATTTAAATATTTATAACCGCAAGCGCACGGTGTTGTAGTGTGGCTTGGGGGTCGAACTCAGGGAGGTGTGTGTTGTGCTTGTTGTCAGGTAGGAACCGGTTCACCTGATGGGTGAGCTAGCCCGAACGATCGGTGGTTCTCACAAATGTAAATACGAAGGATGTAATATATAAAAGGGAACCTATGACTTTGGTTTCCACCCTATCATGTGCCCTCTTTATTACGACCGAAGGATAGGATAACGATTGGATCTTAAGGTTTAGTGGTGAGATGTTGCCTCTAGGAGTGATACCTAGCGTCCCATGGGCCCGATATTCCGGTTGATGCCCAGGATGATACACTAGGACTACCCGGGTTCGGTCGGTGGGCATTCCCATGTCCATTAACACCGACCAACTTCAGGAGCACTAAGCTCGCAACGATTACTCCCAACATCTTATCCTACCATTCCCACGCGCTAGGGTTCAATGTCTACGCTAGGGACGTGAACTGTGGCTAGGGAGTCAAACGCCAATTTTATTCCCCCTTGGCCCGACGATCAGAGGCGGTCTTTCTCCTGCCAATGACAATGAAACACCCCGCGTAACTATCTAAATTCCTAAACCCTATCGAAATCCAATTCCTAAGGTCGTTCTAGGGAGAACCCACGAAGGGGTTTCCACCAAAATCTCAGATTAGGGAACTACTCACAATTCATGGAAACAATGCAATCTAGACGAAATTAAACGATTGAAATCATAATCAGGCAATAGAAAAGAGTTGCTAGCAATGGTATTAATACAATATTAAAGTTTCAGAACAATCGGAACACTTACCAAACAAAGAAAAATTCCAGCCGTCACAAGTCCCAAAAAAAGAAACATACAAAAAAGGATCTCGTTTCTGAAAACCTAGGTCAACTACATATAGAAAATGAGATCACTCGATCGGTTGAAGCATCAACCGATCGGGTGAGCTACTAGTCGTCTTGGCTATCGGGCTTCAGAAGCTTCAACCGGTCGCTGAGCTGGGCAGGTGGTGCCATCGGTTCGTAAATTGGGAAAATGCAGATACAGATGAACCGATCGGGTGATATGTCACCCGATCGGTTGGAATTAAGCCCAAAAAGACAGAGAGCTCTGTCGATCTCACCCGATCACTGAACCTATCGGGTGAGTTGCTCTTCTCTTCAGCTCCTGTCTGGGTTGGATATGCATGTATCAACCGATCAGGTGGCTCTGTCCACCCGATCGGTTGAGGGCTGAAACTTGGTTTTCTTCGACGTTTGGCCCTCTGGATTGCACGTGACTCCTCCTGTTGCTCCGGGGACTTGTGATATTTGCTTTGTATGTCCCCAACGCTGGAAACTCCTGCATTTGCACAAAAACACGGAGAAAGTGGAAAGATACAAAAAACACAAAAGAACGGATATGAAACAACGGAAAACGGCGGAAAATCACGAAGAATACGTGCGTGAATATATAAAATATAAACGCATGTCAGAAGGCTTCATCTTAGGGAGATCTTGGGTGATATCTCTTTTCCCCTCTTGTATTTTGGCATCTCTCTTTTGTAATGAACATGAGATAATTTTTGTATAAAAATTTCATCTTTTTCATGGTGATTGAGTAGTGTTGAATTGCTTGGGTTGTGATTCATGAATGTTGTATGTTAATTTTAGTTCTATTTAACTCTTGCCTATTTCAATGTTAATGTTGGATTAATTGTTAGGACACAATTTTATTGGTTAAGTCCCAAGAGGACACACTTTGAGAAAAGTCCATGATCCTATTTTGATTAGTGACATGATAATGCATCCATCCTTATTGCAAATTATTGTGTTCTTGAATGCTAAATGTTCCGATTGAGTTTCCTTAGCCGGATGATCAATTGAGTTATATGCTGGTAATTAGAGCTTGATTGACACCAATATTAGTGAACCCACAACCCATGCTTTCTCTCCTAACTATCCTAACTCCCCATTTGGGTCTTTAACCCTACTTACTTAGGTTAGGAATATAGATTCACCACACATTTTTTCACTTCCATCCACATTGCTAGGTGGTTGTAACACGCTTTATCTTTCTTTACCGATCAAACTTGCGAGTGTAGAACGACTTGTCCCTGTGATCCGACCCGGTACTCACCGGTTATAGATTTATATTGCATTGACGCTCCTACGCTTAGGAGTGGAAGGCGTACCCTTGCGCGTCTTCCGGTTCAATCAATTGGCACCGTTGCCGGGGACAACGATTTCAATTATTTGCATTTTTGATTGATTTTGAAAGTTTAAGTGTGATACTTCTATCTCTTAGTGTTGTGTCTTTCCATTTTATTTATGTTCCACTTATTGAGTCTTTTGGTTGTTTATTTTCATTTTCTTGGAAAAAAATTTAAACAAAATGGCATCATCTTCATATTTTTCCAACATTGATTTGGAGGATATTCCACTTTCGCCATACTTTCATGGTTTGGAGTGGGAGAACCCTCATTTACATATGAAAAAATTTGAAGAATGGATGTATTCTTGTCTTGGTGGGAATATCTGTGATGAAAGCATATATTTTAGATTCTTTCCATATTCCTTGCAAGATAATGCTAGAATGTGGTTTGATTCATTGTCTCTTGACTCACATTTTACTTGGTTGACATTTCAGGCTGAATTTCTCCGAGTGTTTGTGCCTATTTTCTTGGAGTAGGTACATGGGTAACAGGCCATGGAATAGCATATAGCGAGCTTTACCCAGGCTGATGGAGAGGCCTACCATCAGGCTTGGCAGAGGTTCAATGATTTGATGTTTACGTGCCCACACCATTGTTTCCACAAGGATCATATCCTGCAGATATTTTATATGGGATTATCACCATCTGGGCAAGATTTCGCGCAGATGAGCTGCGGTGGAGAGTTCTTTGATTATTCGACCGAGGATTCATGGTGTTACCTGAGGGACCTGGCAAAGTATGAGGATGCATTCCAACAGGTTCCAGAGCAGCCTGAGGAGCCAGCTGTAGGCTCATTCCAATGTGACCCTATGGAAGAACAAGAAGTATAGGATTATGGGGTGCATTGGAACCAAGTGGAAGGAGCTGAATATCCATATCTTGGTGAGCATGAGGAGATGGATGATGGGATGTGTGTCGACCATGTTGAGGACACGATGCATTTTTATGTTGGTGGTGATGTTGTGGTGGATGCATGTGAAGGCACGAGCGATATGGATGATATTGGAGAGCCTGAGTTATGTTTCCCATCTACTATGCCCGCCCATTTTGAGGTGTACGAGTGCATGGGATGGACTGCTGAGAGAGCTTTCTTTGATGATGATGAGGATGATTTGGGCGAGGGAGTGAGCTTACAGACCATGACGGAGCCCGAGCCAGACCTTCCTCCTACTTCGGTGCAGCAGGTCATATACCCTTCACCTCAGGATACGCACAATGCTATCATTCATGGAGATTTTCAGGATACACTTCATATTCTAGGGAGGTCTGCAGAGCGTACACTTTCTGATAGAGAGGACGATTGTGAGATGGTCTACATTGAGCCAGAGCCGTCATCTCCTCCAGATTCTCTTCTGTAGCCGCTTTCCCCTCCTCCTGAGGCAGAGACACCTAGCGACAGTATTCTCAGGAAAGTTCCCACCATCCCATGCCTTGCATTTCTGAACCCAAATTTTCACTTCCATATACATTTGCTTCAGATTGTCGTCAATTGCATTTACATTCTTTTATTTGTTTTGACGACCCGTTTTGGAATGCTTTTACAGGGCATGAGGACATGGCTTGGATTGATGCAGCTCGTCTCTCACATGATACCTACTATCCAAAGGGGACGCTGGGAGTTGCATTACTGGAATCCAAGGAGGCCGGTGGAGGCCTAGCTCCAAAGCAGTTGGCGGAGGAGCAAAAGGAGCTGATGGATCAGCTACCTCCACTGTTATACATCCGAGCTCCTCCCTTCGTTCACGGTGCTTTCTATCCATTAGTGTAAATAAATAAAATTAGTGTTTTAGTTTAACTTGCTTTAGTAGCATGTTTTTCCTTTCTTTTTTATATCTGCGGTTGTCTAGGACTTTTGTGAGATCTAATACTCTCCCAACATTGAGGACAATGTTTATTTTAAGTTGGAGGAGAGTGTTAGAATCTTTAGGATTGTTAGGATTTTTATTTTAGCTTTAAAAAAAATTTTAAGATACCTCCACTTTGCCATCACTCATTGATCTTTATTGCATATCATATTTTTCCTCATCATCCCTACGCCGCTAGCTTTATGCGTAGTCCCTACATGCTTAATGCCACGCAATTTTCTCGGATTATTATTTTGGTATCAACTTCTTAGATGTTTGATTGGCACATTTTAATTTGTTTTCCATTTTAGAGTCAAATGTTAATATGTCATGTATGAAACTACTTTTATGTTGTGATACTCTCTTTGAAATAATTTGGAAATAGTTTGGTGTAAGTGGTTGCATGAATTGGGATGAATGGCTTAGTTTTTTATTGGATTGGGTGTGGCCATTTGGTTATGTTTTGTTTTCCTCTTAAGGAGTGGGTGGATGAGTTGATAACTTGTGTTGAGAATGAAAAAGAGAGTTAATATAAGTGAATGTTTCTTTCTAATTAAATCAAGTAGCCGGTGCCCCCACGAAACATTAGGGAGGACGCCAAAGATGAGATTTAGGGGATCATTCCATCCCTTTGCCTATATAGCGTCATCGCATGTATGCAAAGGTGGCGGTGTTTGCATTTCATAGCATTATTGCGTGAATGCAAAACAAAAACATAAACATAAAGCATAAAAAAAGAAAAAAGAAATGAATAAATGAATGAATAAATGAAAGAATAAGCAACATGAGTGATGCAATCTCAGCTCCCACAACTTAGAGGAATTTCTTTTGTTTTAGCCATTTCCATGAAAATTAGAAAGTTTGCCATTTGTGATATATCCCGATAAATGCGATACGATACTTATTACTTCACTTTCTTTGAATTGGATTGAAGAGAATGTCATTTGTTGTTTACTTTCATACATTGGGTATATTGGCTTTGAAATCACTTGGAAATAATATTTGTGGTATACCATGACGATATCTTGAGTTTGGTGCATGTTTTCCATTTAATCCCAATTTATTGCATATTTTGCTAGTGATTATAAAAAAGCTAGTTGGGGGGTGTGATTCGGGATATAAATTGCATATTTTCCCCCCATTTTCGGGCATTTTATGTGTATATCACGATTATTTTGGCTTTGATACGGGCGTATTCGTGATATCGTGAATTATTAAAGCATATTCCTATTTTATACATAAAATGTGTTTTTATGGACTAATATTTACTTCCCTTATTTTTCAGGATACTCCTGAGATTTTTCTGGCTTTTCTGGAATGTTTCCAGAATTTACTGGAGCTCGGAGCTATTTTTGGGGATTTATTTGGAGCCAAAGAAGCATTCTGGAATTTTAAAAAAGAAAAACAAAAAATAGAAAAATGGGCCTAGCAGCCCGCAGCCTGCTCACTTAGCGGGTCGCTGTTCTATTTGAAAAACGGTGCAGCCCATCGGGTGGGTCACGCGCGGAGCGCGTGCCCGCCCAACCTGTGCCCAGGGAAAACGGGCGCACAAGCGCCCGCGGGTCGGGCGCTGGGGCGCCCGACCTGCAATGTATTGGGGGCGGTTTTGAGGGGTTTTTACGGTTTTGGGCTGAGTTTTTTCGACCCGAATCGCCTTCTTGCAGACCTGTTTGGCTGGAACACGTTTTTATTGGGTTTGGGGGCTGTTTTCAGCCTCCTTCTTCCCCTTTCTTTTTTCTAGGGCTTGGAGGCCATGGGGATGTTGGAGGCTTGGAGGAGGAGCAAGTAGGTGGAAGGAAGGCTTCATCTTAGGGAGATCTTGGGTGATATCTCTCTTTCCCCTCTTGTATTTTGGCAGTTTTGTAATGAACATGAGATAATTTTTGTATAAAAATTCCATCTTTTTCATGATGATTGAGTAGTGTTGAATTGCTTGGGTTGTGATTCATGAATGTTGGATGTTAATTTTAGTTCTATTTAACTCTTGCATATTTCAATGTTAATGTTGGATTAATTGTTAGGGCACAATTTTATTGGTTAAGTCCCAAGAGGGAACACTTTGAGAAAAGTCCATGATCCTATTTTGATTAGTGCCATGATAATGCATCCATCCTTATTGCAAATTATTGTGTTCTTGAATGCTAAATATTCAGATTGAGTTTCCTTAGCCGGATGATCAATTGAGTTATATGCAGGTAATTAGAGCTTGATTGACACCAATCTTAGTGAACCCATAACCCATGCTTTCTCTCCTAACTATTCTAACTCCCCATTTGGCTCTCTAACCCTACTTACTTAGGTTAGGAATATAGATTCACCACACGTTTTCCCACTTCCATCCACGTAGCTAGGTGGTTGTAACACACTTTATCTTTCTTTACCGATCAAACTTGCGAGTGTAGAACGACTTGTCTCTGTGATCCGACCCGGTACTCACCGGTTATAAATTTATATTGCATTGACGCTCCTACGCTTGGGAGTGGAAGGCGTGCCCTTGCGTGTCTTCCGGTTCAATCCGACTTGATGCATTCAATTTAGAACTCTTGAATAACTCTTAAAACTCATCTAAACGTATTGAAGTGCATTCAAAGCTCCCTCAAGCATTCAAAGCCCTTATCTTCTACACTCGTCCTCAAGTAATCAAGTCACACATCAAGCATTCATTGCTTCATTCTTGGACAAGTAGTAAGTGCTTCTATCTCTAATTTAAGAGCACTACACACACACCTAGCCTTTATTTCTAAGTAAGTTCATATTCAAGGTATATATTTGTGTATATATTTCATATTGAATATTTCATATTCTTCTTATTTCTCTTGTGAGAATTACTCTCGGTTTGTGAGAGTGGACCATTCCCGGTTTGTGGGAAGCGATGTTAAAGTGTATTGGATTTACTCTTACTGGGATTTGGTAAGAGGGTATTACTGGATTACTAATTACTAGCGAGATTTACTAGTGGGTTGCTGAAGTAGGATTCCAATGAGTCAGGATTTGACTTAGTGGAATCCAAACCAGTGTATATAATATGTTTGCAATTGCATTTTCTGTGGTTGTTGTCTCATTTATTTCATTTCCGCACTACTGGTTGCTAGGGATTTTAATTAGGCATAATTTCCATTTTAATTTCATAAAACATTATTCATCCCGGTCCTAATGTTTTTTCCCATAACTTCAAGTCCTACATGTTTATACTTAGCTCAATTGTGATATATTAGTACATAGTAAGATATTGTTGAGCTTGGTGCACACTTTAGATATCATGTTAGTATTACAATCTAGTGTGATTGACTTCTTAATATATATAATACTTGAGCTCATTATCTCATATGTCTTATATGCTGTAACACTTGGTATCACACTTTTTGTTGAAATTTATGAACTTAGGATATTTGTTCCTAAGGGAATATTCATTTATGACTCAAAGAAAAATATTAAAATTTGAGATACTGAGTCACCCTTGATGGAATAAATTCCATTCTTCAAGGATATAAATACATTGTGTGCTACATCTTGATGTCATTCATTCATTCATGTAGTGAGTTAACTTATTTATTTTTCCATCTTTTTTGATAATGCCAAAGGGGGAGAAAATTAGAGTATAAAATATCTTGATGGTAATATCAACACGCAGTATGTACCTGCTTACATATACATTGTTGTCTCAATCATTGTTTGGATTTAAAATCGACATAGTATTAACACATGATAGCTTGAACTTGTTGGGTATCCTGTAGATGGCAAGCAAACACTAAAGAGGGATGAATAGTGTTATCTGAAAATAATCGCAAATTAAAACTTAATATATGTATGCCTAAGATTCCAAATAGAGTTACCTAACTTGGATCTTAGTCAACAAACTATACTATTTGCAAATATAGAGCAAAAGTAAGAGACAAGAGATCAAATGCAAATACACAAGATTTTTAACATGGTTCAGTCACTCATTGACATACTTCAGCATCCACTAACCAACTCTCAATAAGAGAGCAACTTGCATTAACAACAATGAGAACTTCTACAACTTTACCTCTTCTCCACTAGATCACCGTCCAATCACATTTACTTGTTGAGTTGTCTGATCACCATCTCATCAATCAAAGGCGTCGGCAGGGACTCCTCCGAAGGAGAAACCACCATCTGCAATGGTGGCGGAGCCCGTCAGTCTGGGGGGTGTGGGGACCAGAGGGTCAAGGCTGGAGGCTGGCGCCAGTTTGATGCCGAAGAAGTCCAGGGACGACATGATCCAGCTCCTCTTGCTCTTTTCAAACGATACCAAGAGATTGGATAGCTCTGGAGGAATGGAAGAAGAGAGTTTCTGAAACTTGAAGAACTCGGATCTGCTGGGAGCAGGTAACGGCTACCACCCGAATTGGCCTTTAAGGCCTTTCATTAGCAGAACGTGTCATTACCGGTGTGGTTGACGGTGTGGATGTCGACTCGTTCCTATAGATGGTGCCAAATGTTACGGGATAAATCCGCACATCAAAAGTGTAAGAATGTTGTGGAGTGAACCTGGTTGGAGTAGCCGAGGCCCGCAGTAAGTGGGTGATTGGGCAAGCCATCTACTGATTGATGGGGCTCTGATCTGCGCTATGGAAGCCTGGACCGAGCTATCTCCCCAGCCATCTGCAACACAGGAAGCGCGTCAGGGGGGTCGAGTCTGTGGCTCGACCAAATCCCCTCCGATGCTTAAGTCAGTGGTTGACTCGAAAGAGCTCAGTGGGGCTAGGTTGACTTGTTGGGAGGTCGTGCGCTAGTCGGACCGAGCTATGGAGGACGAGAATATGGAATTTGGTAGAATAGGTATTGAGTGTTAGACTACCTAAGTGTTAGATCTCGAAGATCTCCTCTTTCACATGTTGCCTCTAAGGGTTCTTATATGTGAGCCATTGCATTGTAATGTCCGGCTCAATAATGAGACTTTATTGCCGACATTGATGAGGATGCACTGATGAGTAAGTTTTGACCGATGTAATTGTCACCATTTGATGAAGAAATGAATGTCATGAATGCAGGCAATAATCGCTGGATTAATGGTCATAAAGGCATGCCATAATTGGTGTAACAATTTTCAAGTTTGCACTTCCCAAAATAGTGTCACGGGCTAATTTGACCATGTTGTCAACCCTCTTCATTTCATGGTTGTCCACCTCAACACAAATCCATGTGCAAAAGTTGAGGTAGACTGAATTGGTTGATTCTAGTAAATATTTTCAAAACTACCCTGGTTTTAAAAATATTTTTAAAAATGCCTAAAAAAAGAATCACACAACCCTGAATCTTTTCCAAATTGATTATAGAATATTGCACTTGTTTTCCAATTGATTTCACAACAGGAGTTACCGGAAATGACACATGCATTTGATCAAATAGGAACCCAGAGACAATTTTATTCCGGACTACAACCACAACTAGCAACATGGCATGCACACTAACATAACAACCACAAACACAACCACAACAATGCAAAAGCAAACACACCTACGGACACATACCACACAAGTTCAGATCAGTTAACCACCCTGCAGCACCTCCGGACCTCTCCGGCGGCCTCCGACCCGAGCCGGCCCATCCTCACCATCGACTCCTTGAAGTCCTCGAAGAACGCAAACACGTCCGACGCGTACGCCTCGACCAGCCCGCCGACCGCGTCGTCGTCCCCGCCTGCGGCGAGGGCTTGATCCGACGGCAGGAGGCCCTCGCCGGACATCAGATTGGCGTAGTACTGGTTGTCGAAGGTGGTCGGCGTTGACAGGTCGAGGTGGGCCAATGTCGAGTTTGACCCCGATGAGCATAGTTGCTGTAGGGATGCCAGGAAGACCTTATCATCGTTGCCGTCGCCGTTGCTGCCGCCGCCGCCACCGATACGGGAAATGAACGTCGTGCACCTAGCCTTTCCTATTGTATGTGCACCTAATGGGTTGTAGCAATGTAAAGTTGTTTGATATTTTTTAGTACAAAAAGTGTTGAGTAATACATAAAGATATTTTGGGACCTGAGAGGGCGACCATGTCCTTTTGGGAGAGGCCGACGTTCTGGAACTTCTGGGTGAGGGTCGCCACGTCGGACGTGGGGGCCGGGATGTTGCCGTTGGCCCCGTCCCTGCTGGCAGTCAGGCCGTCCTTCCTCCCCATCTCCACCTGCCACGTGGGCCCACCTGACTGCACCACGTCACCAATGTCTCAACATCATCAGACAACGGCGAATCTGTGATATAGAGGGTACAGTGGAGCATACCAACGCGACAGAATCTCGGGCGGCGACGGCAAGAATATCGGCACAGGAGACGGTCTCGGGGCAGGCCATCTCTAGCTCGGACTTGATCGAGTCGATCACGTCGAACCCCCTGAGCGAGTTCAGGTTCGGACCAGCCGTCTTCTCCCCAACGAAGCTCCCCGTGTCGTCCAACAGAACGGAAGCATCGCATCCCTTGAAAGGAAAGTCAACCAACATTGCCGTTAGCACTTCAACAACAAAAAAAAAACTGAGAAAACTATGAGGCATGCATGTTGCCTACATTAACGAAGCAGTCGTGGAAATGCAGCCGGAGAAGCGAGGCGGCCATGCGAGGGTCGTTGGCGACGGCGTTCTGGACGACTGAGAAGATGATGTCTTCGGCCTGCGGGCAGGTGGACCGGTACACGCCAAAGTTGAGGCTGATGCTGCCGCCGATGCTGGCATGGCCGCCGCCGCCGCCGCCTTGGCCGATGCAGTCCTTGGTTAGTGAGCTGGCCGTGGTTGCTAGGGCCAGCACAATGAGAGAACATGCTAAGGCTATGGCCATGTTGACGTTGGTCAGGGACCTTAGAGAGTGTGCTCGGAGTTGGTTGTGTTTGGAGAGGAGTTTAATGTCTCTTGCTTTATATAGAGGGAGTCATGCAATCAGTCTTTGCACAAGGCTTGCTCTGGACTCTGGACTCTGGAGTGGTTGGAGGTGATATCAAGTACTTGCTCTGAATCGCGTAGCTGGTGAAACCGAATGTACTATGAATAACTTTGGGTTTGGTTTCCCACTGAGGTTTTGGCAGCGCCTGGAGCGAATCCATGATTTCACACTGCTGAGAGATGAAGCTGCCCGCATGTGACGGTGATGAGTGCGAATCTTTCTTGTTTGTGCAGGTTCCCCCCTTCATGTGATTGTGATGACGCCTGGTTGACCGACTCAAGCCCCGCCCTTGGTTGCAGTTTTGACTCGAGGCGGCCCATATGGACAAACATTCGAAATAAGCAGGGCAAATTTTAATTTAATTACAAAAAACAATCAACTCCTCGCTATGTTCGGTGGGAGTCTTCAAAACAACCAAGGTTGGTTAACCCGACCATTGGATTTATCGGTAGATTCTACCGTGATCGGGGTTAGCGTCTCCGATCAAATGGAAAGTGCACAATAAATTAACAACACTGTTAATTTTTAGCGCGAACTTGCATGTGAAGTCTGAGGCAACGAAAATCGATCGGTTTTTTTTAATTACATTTAATTTGATCCGTTTTTAAAAAATTTGTCCACATCACTCTACATATATCTTTGAAGGGAATTGCTACGTGCACCGACTGTTTTACTCTCGCACACACCCACTACTTACAAGTTTGTCATTCAGTAGAGGGGGCGACGGAGCGCGTCAGGAAGAGGGTTGGGGGGTTGGGGATGTCAGAGGATAGGTCAGATGATGAGGTGGGGGCGACGGAGGGGACAGTAGATGGAGCTGGATTGGGGAGGTCGGATGAGTGGGCCAGGCTGTCGAGGGAATGTGCTAGGGAGTTTGGAGGATGGAGCGACAAAATGAGCTGGGAAAGAGAAGGGGGCGACTGGACGAGGGGGCGACATCGCCGTCGGCAACGATCGCGGGCATTCTACTCACCACACACCCATGAGCAGTTTTGGAGTTTTTGAATAGTTGTAAATGGTGAGTAAATTTGAGTAGCAAACTTGTAAATAAATGTTATGTGCATGAAAGTAAAAGGCAAACTTCTAAATAGTGACTGTTCACGAGTAAAACTGCCAGTGAGCGTAGCAACTCCCATCTTTAAAATGCCTTTAAAATAACTAATAAACAGTAATAAACCCGAATGCGCAGTATAAGCCTGCTCTTCATTCTGTGGAGATAAAGAGTAGATTTTATAGCCCGTCTGCTAATTTTAGCTTCTAGATTTGCTTTCATGTATCATTTTCAACCGACAAGCTTGCTTGCTTTGTTGATGCTCAGCTTAGCTAGAGGGGAAAAAAAATTCCAACTCGATCTGAAACTGAATCTACCGATTCTGGAACTACAAGCTCCAGGGCAGAAAACAGGCAGCTCCTCAAATAAAATAATTTTACATGGGAAAAATACACAGAATTTGTAATACATAAACACGTCTAAAATTATCTTTATTAAATCCTAGGCTAAACCAAAAAGAAAAAGGTAAAAATAAAATGATGTAGCACAATCTAACGCAAAACCGAGGACCCTACAGCAATGCACATGATGCTTTTACTCCGTTGCGCTCTCACAACTACTGGCAAATGCTATCTCAGTGTCAGTTCTAGCATGCTCCCAAAATTAGTATTACGTGTACCCTGCTGCGCTGCTAGCCCATTTCTACGTGCTAGCCAGCACCTCCGAGCACCTTCACATTAAGAACCTGATTCACGGATGGCAGCAACTTCAATTGTCAGAATTTGTAGCTGCAAAAATAATATAATGCAGCACTCACAAAAGTTCAAATTATAGATGAGTTGAACTTTATGACAACTTTGATCATTTCTTGTACAAGAGGCCAATCAAAATTTGGTAAGGTTTTTTTAGAATTCGGTCCCCCAAAAAAATGGGTTATTCGAAAAGAGTCCCCCAAATCATAGCATTTGTTATTAGGTCCCTCTAATCCTTTAAACCACTCGAAAGGAGTCCCTAAGGTAAAGAAGTGTTAAATCTGAAAGGAATATTCCGCTTATTCTAACAGAAAGATGAAATACATGTTATACACATGCCTGCAGATCCCTCCCTCATCTCATCTCCTCCTTCGTGGACGCATTCGTCGACTTCTCAGTTAGTGGCGGCCTCTTCCCGCCCTCACCCCAAAACCATAACCCTAGCTCCCGCACCACCCATTACCCCTCCCCCTCACGCGTCCTCGCCATCGGCGACCTCCCCAAGTCCCTACGACCCTAACCCTAGCCTCCCTCATCGACCCCTCCTCCCTCCCATGGTCCGCCGGCCACGACTGCACCGCCGTCCACATCCTCTCCCATCTCCCCCAACATCTCGAATGAAGTAGCAGACCGCCGGCCACGATCGCCCTCTCCGTCTCCCGCAAACTCCGCATCAAATCCACCAAGAATCCCCATGCAGTCCTCTCCCTCCTCAAATCCTACCACTTCGCCGCCTCCCACATCTCCAGGATCGTCTCCTGCCTCTGGAAGCTCCACCTCTCCGAACCCGACAGGACCCTCAAGCCCAAGCTCGATTTCTTCACATCAGTCGACCACATGAGCACGAGCATGAAACGACAGGAGGCTTGGGTTATAGAGGAGGAGGAGCTCGGAGGCGAGGGCCTCGTGATTGGTGGAGGAGACGGTGGGAGGAGGCGGTGGAAGGAGATGTTGGGAGTAGCATAGGAGACGCAAGCAACGAAGAGGGCGCACACCCTAACTCGGGTATAACCACTCTTAAACTAGATCCGAGTTAATCTTTTTAACAGATTCCATCCAAAAGGACTTTTTTCGAGTGGTTTAAAGGATTAGATTGACCTAATAGCAAATGCTATGATTTGGGGAGACTCTTTTCAAATAACCCATTTTTTGACATCGGAAAAGAAGCAATTTTTGGTCCCAAGCAAAATTTCTCAGGTTGTTCATGTGTGCGCGTGTTGGTTGGTCAGAGCCCCTTTAGAAAGAGGCAGTTGGAGAAAGAACGGTACAAACCTGAAGGTTTGTTTTGCCAGCTCAGCTCCTGTGCATGCTGAATCCCCTGCATAACATTTGAAAAAAAATGCAGAAAATGAGAGATGTAGTGGAATTATGGAATTTCATGGAAACACAGTAGTAGCGTGACTAGAAAAGCATTGCGCATATTAGATACCTGTTGCATTCTGGCACCATCAGTTGCAGAATTGTTAGCTGCCGGTAATTGTGCATAACTGAAGTCCTGAAACAAGAAAAAGTCGGTGTAAGATCCAAGCGCTCTGAGAAGTTTATACATGCTAAATTTCTTTATATGCAGATTGAGACAAACAAGTTTCTAAAAGTTGACACGGGGTTTCCTAAAATATTATTTTCCTAATATAAGATACTAGAACAGTAACCAATAACATGGTCAATTACAGAAGCGAGCTGAAACAATGGAGGAAATGAGCAATTTAATTCCGCATATCAAAGAGATGGTCTGCCATCTCAAACATTATAGGCAAGCATTTCAACAGTATTATGTCCCTGCAATGAAGGATTTCTAGCTTAATGCAACAAAATCATTTTCCCAAACATTTGGAAAATCATTTTCCCAAACATTTGGAGTTGGCTACATGGAGACGTTGTCTCTATTCAGATACAATACAGACCATTACCTTTGTTCATGCAAATGACTAGATGTTGATCTCAGGCGTAAGCTTAAAGTGAAGGGAATGATTTTGTTCACTTCAACAGTTATTGGATACATGTCCTTAATCACATAGATATCACTGCCGATAACACTAGTGCATTTGTTACTTCTCTGATACCCACCAATAAATCCCTCTAGGACCCAGTCATGATTATTGTAAAACTGATTATAATGAAAAAGATCATTATATAGAAAAATTCTTATGCAATTCACGGAACATATTCATAGAAATGGACATTATACCAATAAAAATTGATGAAAGGTCTTGAAGTCCACCAAACAAATCTATAACTACGATCAGTGTTATAAAAGGCGGTTTCATTATGCGCGCGGTCTATGAGTGCATAGCGCATAAGCGGATTATGCGACCGATTATGTGATTTACGCGGTTTACGCGAAAATGAATAATTTAGTATATAAATAAACAATAAGTTTATGTGTCTGTGTTTGTGTATATTAAATTAAAAAAAGATAGGAATAAGGAAAAAATCATATCAACCTTTAAAAATATGGATTAATTCATACTAAAACATCTGCACCATTATGATGATCAATACATAAAATAACTAAAGTTTAACGTCTAAAGCAATCTACACACAAAACATAACTATTTAGTTTTACGTCCAAATCTAAAAAGCATGTCAAACATAAGTACTTTAAAAATTAAAAAACTAAATTTTATGTTTAACGGGTCGTGTGTTTTTAGTTGCCGATTATGCACCCGCATATTCGCATATGCGGACGCATAACATTTATGCGGCCGATTATGCGGCCGACCGCATAATTCGACCGCATATCTTAATTTTCATGCGGTCAAAGGCCGCATCCTTATATGCGGCCGCATATAACTTGTTTTAGAACACTGACTACGATTGCTTCTCAAATTTAACCCGAGCGTATAACCCAAAGATTAGACAAAATAAACATATCCAGTTTTGAGAATATGAAATGAATAAGCAAATAATGCCTCAGAAGCAAATGTCGAGGATCTAGAGGATTAAGACAAATAGCATTCTAAATGTTGGGTCAGCAAAATAACAAAATGTCAAAACCAAGCCTTTATACAAACCTTGGGGCTACATGAATTTTTCTACACCATTCAGCTCGCCATCTACTTTACAAATTAACGATTATCAAATCCTTTTAATTGTGGCCATCCATGCCCACTTTAGGTAATTAGACATACCATTTGCTCTTGTTGCTCCCTTTGCTCTTGTTGCTCCCTAATGATATTACTCTGCATAGCTGGCTCATTCATTGACCTTTTATTTGTTCAAACAATATGATTATATGAATAATCCACTCGTTTTTGCTTCCGTAATCACCAAATGTGGATATCTGATAGCCTTTTAAATATGGATTAGTAATGGAAAGCATCATGTACCTAAATAAATCAACTGCGTTAACATATATATCCCGAGCATCAAGTACTAACAATGAAATATCTTGGTTATAAGAAACCCCCAAACTTAAGTATTTTTACATATTTTTAATGCTTTCATATAAGAGAATACTAAAATTTAGGGTATAACTCATCGTTCTCACTAGACTTTAGTCATGTTCATCAATATTGAACTAAAATCCAAATCGTTTTTACCAAATATGGACATTGAGCTACAGTATCCATGTCCTTATCCATATTCACTACAAGAAAGCATATGTGTATATGATTATACATATACCAGATCTGTATCCAATCTTTATCCGGTTCCAACGCACCCTTGTCTATCATGTGTGCTCAGCCCAACTCAATCAATTCTTTCACATTTCTCCTCGATGGGAGACATTCAACCTTTTTTCAAATAAATCCATGATGTATCCCATCTTTTGAATATTCCTATTAATCAATCCCAACAACTTGTTTCTACAAGTATTAATTTCTGGACAAATTTACATGCATGCATGCATGCGTCAGCTTTCGTTCAATTCCATGGGATATTACATGATCACGAAGAACTCCAAAAGGACTTTTCTACTTTAATCATCCCACTTCGATCCTAGTAACATCATCCACGATATCACCATCATGAGATTGATCCAATTAGCAAAGAAGGTCATTCCTCGGTCTTTCACTATTTCCGACTACAAACATGCACCAATATACTGTTTGATGAAGTTATTCAGTTTCCCTTATGTTTGTTTCCAAATACTAGGACCAGAAAGATTTGGGGAAAATATGGAGGATTTAGGAAAGAACTATGAAAATTAGGGTTGTTAATGCTTCTCACCGAGGAGTGACTATTGTCAATGTGGACCTTTCTCATGTTTAGGTGTTTTTAATTTCTCAAGCGTTCGTTGATTCATTGATTAAAATAAACCAGTCTTGATGACTTTTATAAGCTTACAACCAATACCTTCTTCTCCCAACCAATGTGCGACTAAACTTACTCAAAAAGAAAAATCAAATAAAAAGGACTCTATCTCACTTGGATCCATATGATTCTCTCCAGTTGGAGAACTTCACCACCACTTGATGAATGGCGACAGGAATAGCACAACTAGACAGCAATCAGTAGTCCCTTACAATTAGAATAAGATATAGCCACGAACTTTGAAGTGTAACAGTATGCAGATTGACAGATGAACGTCTTTCGAAAATTTGTCCTAAATCACAAAAGAAATAAAAACATACAGACCCTTTTTGTAAGTGTAGGATCTGTGATAACAAACTTGATGTGCTCAATTAGATTTAGTGGTACTTCTATCTGATGCTCTAATGCAAGATCAACAAATGGCTCAAAATTGGCATCTGGCTCAAAATTGCGATGTTGTATGAGAATCAAGCTGAAACTCTAGCTCTGACTCTGGCGCTGGATCTTGCTTCGACTCCAATGCTTGGCAAACCTTGTCTCAATCTTATATCCAGGATCTGGCTTAAGCAAATGTTCAAACTTAAATATTGTCTCAAGTAGTTCTGGCTCAAGCTCAATTGTGGGCTTTGGCTTGGATTCGATCTCTTATTTCCTCTCCAATCATTCGAGCATTTGAAGTTTGTTGTGGCTCTCACGTATCTCTTTTAGTAGACCCTGTTGGGACCTGTGACTACACAAAACACAAAAAAAGGATGAATAGTGTAAAGGCAAGAAAAAGTGCATAATTAAACGTTACTAAAATTAAACACACAACGCAACGGAAATTAAAACGATACGCTCAACAACCACACAAAAGAAATACGTCAAAAACAAATCGCAAACACACGAGTTCGGATCCCCATTCCAAGGCGATCCTACTCCAGTCCCAAGTTGCACTCGCACTCCGTGGATCCACTAACAAGCCTTTTCCAAGGCACATACAACCAACACCACAATTCGGTGCTTGGTTAATAATTCTCCCACTACATGAGCACAAATACAAAATTCCTGTCGGGATATCAACACTCTTTCCAAGAGCAACACACCATATTCCAAGGGCCAACCTCTTTTTCCAGATAGACACTCCCACAACCCAGGAGCAAGCTTTCAACAAATGAAACAAAATAGAAAAAATAATCTTCCTATTGTCTTGATTAAATATACTTACAACCCGTGAAGTGTAGAGGCAAAGAAAGATTGATGTCCAAGTGCTAGATGTGAGCTTAATGGACTATTGGACTTCCCTTGAGCTTGGAGTTCAAATCAACATTAAGGAGTGTAAGGATCGCATTACCCTTGCAATACTAACATGCTAGAGGGGGTGAATAGTGTAATGGCACAAATTGCATATTTAAAAATTAAACTTGCAAATGCGGAATTATAAATGCAAGAGGAATTTAAACACCACAACAGTCCAAACGCAAACACAAAATATTACCATGATTCTCCAAACTTGTGTACGTCCAGCCACACCAATATCCACTATGATTCTCACACAGAGAAGTGAATACAATCTCACACAGAGGAGTTGGATTCTCACACAGAGAAATCCTTACTCTCTCACAAAGAGACCTCACACAGAGGATTTAGGATTCTCACAAAGAGATATCCTTGCTTTCACAAAGAAAGACTTTTGCTCTTACACAGAGAGACTCAAACTCTCACACACAGAGATCTCAACCAGCCCTCACACAGAAGATTATACTCTCACACAGAGAGTAACTAACTCTCACACAGAAAGCTAGGGTTTCAATGAAATAACAAAGTAAAACAAATACTCTTACCTATACCTTGAGATGAACTTACTCATTAATGAATGCAAGGCATGGAAGAGGATCTCCAAGTGATGAGATTTGCTTGAAAGCACTTGGATGATTTCCATTGATCTTGACTTCAATGTATCAAGTAGATTTAGAGCTCTAAGAGGGAAATGAGAGAGCTTGAGAGTGGCTTATTTAATCTCTAAGAATTTTCAATAGCATCAAGAAGTTCCAATGAACTCAGCCCTCTCATATATATATAGGAACCATATAGGAACTCTCAAAAGCCAAGAAAACAGCTAAAAACAAAAGGCTGCAACAGCTAGATTTTGGGCTGAAACGTCACAGACAGTCGACTGATGAACAAATGACGGTCGACTGTCCAACGGCTAAATAAATCTCAACGGCTATAATCTGAGCCTCGACAATCGACTGATGAAGACAATACAGTCGACTGAAAACAGGACAGTCGCATGTTAAACCTTCAGCAGGCGACTGCTGCAGTGGAAGGAATAAAACAGAGAGCCGCACTCTTTCTCCCAGTATGCATACAGGCGACTGACGAACAAAGTACAGTCGAGTGTAAAATAGACAGGCGACTGGTTATCCTTCATCAATCGACTGCTGCAAGGGATGGAAATAAACAGAGAGTTTCAACTATCGCACTTACGCATTTCAGACGACTGTTGACAATTTCACAGGTGACTGTAAATTGAACATCAGTCGACTGATGCGAAAAGCTCAAGTAGAGTCAATAAAAGGTTGACTTGAACAGTGCACCACAGTCGATTGTAGAAGGCTCGACAGGCAACTGGAATCACCCAGCCGATTGTAAAACCTTCAGCAGGCGATTGTAGGAGAGCCAGAGACTCCAAATGAGTCTTTGAGCAAGATGAGCCTATTGGGTTGAATTCTGTGATAATCCTAAGGCTCTCTAAGATGGTTAAATGCATATGCATGAATGAGTAGACCATCTATCAAGACATTACATTAAACCTAGACTCAAAAAGAGAGAAAGCAATAAATGAAATATTACATGGATTACAATGCTTTCCTTAGAGTCTATGGCTTCAATCTAGATTCCTTGATGTTCCCCATCATCTCCAAGCTTTGGCACCCCTAGAGTCCAAGCTTTGGCCCTTCTCCACTTGATGTCCATCCTTGCACCAAGTGTTTAATCTCCAAAAATGATATTCTTGAAAAGTAACTAAGAGACTAAAACAAGAGAGTCATTAGTAACATAATGTTGTGATCATCATCAAAATAACATTGGTATGAAACACCAATACTCAACAATGAGCTCTAAAGGAAATGAAAGAGATGAAGAAAGATTGAAAGCTTCTCTTTCGTTTTTGGCTCACAAAATGATTCTCAATAGAGTGTGGATTGCTGCCAAAAACTCCCTCACATTAGGATATAAATTATCTCTCGAACACAAAAACCAAGAAAACAACCAAAAGAAAAAGTTGTCAAACGGTTATAAACTGCTAGTTTTCTCAGCAACCAGACGTCTGGAAAAGGGTGACTAGCAGCCTGACAAACTGTGCAGTCATCTAGTCCTTCATCAGACGGCTGGCACGAGATGGCATAAAAAGAATTGAAAGCCAATCTCCAAGCAATAGACGTCTGAAGTACACTTACAAGACGCTTGAAGCGCTGTTTAGGCGTCTGGCAAGTCTCCTTCAGACATCTGGACAGAAGTTGGTTAAAAAGACAGATAGCAATGAAAACTTATATCCACTGATTAGGCGACTGAAGTTCATTGACCAGACGTCTGTACCACTATGCAGACGCCCGGTGTCTAAACTTCAGACGACTGGACAACCTAGGTTTTGGTCATCTCAAAACAGATATGCCAAACGTCTGGTGAATATATTCCTGACGCCTGGTGATAGGCTGAAAACATAATCTAGAGTGTTTTGGCCAAAGAACCTATTGGGCTGGGTTCTAAGATATTCCTAAGGATCGCTAAGATGGAAATAGACATGAATGAATGTGTGTCCATCTAATCAAGGCATACAAATATTCTACTAAAGAAAGAGTAAAATACATAAAGCATCATAAAAGATTTACAATATGTTCATGGCTTCATTAATCCAATACTCCAACATGCCTTAAGTCCATCAACCCATCATCACTTGTTATGTCTCTCTCATGATGTAATCATTGTTAAATAACTGAGACTAAAACAAATAAAATAATTAGCACACAACATAATGTTGATCATCATCAAAACAACATGGTCTTGAACACAAGAACCAACATTCCCCCTATGATGACAAAACATTATGTTAAAAACAATATAATCATTAAAAACAATGTGTGCTAACAAACTCCCCGTATCAATATGCATTTGTGCACAAAGTGAACAATTAAAGCATATGGCATATTGAAGGGTGATTATGTAAAACAATACCCAAAATGCATAAAGTCATATGGTTTATATTTTTACATAACCACATTTTCTCCCCTTTGGTATATCAAAAAGATGAGAAGGTGCCAAACCGATATACACAAGGTTAGAGAAAACCTACTCATATGAACAACATAATGTAAATGACATAACATGACATGAAATAGAGAAACATGTGTTGAGTATTGATTCCCCTGATTTGGTTTTGATGATGAACAAACATAAATATTGGGTACTAATTCTCTTTGAGCGCAGTTATGAAGATCGTCGCCAAATTACTATGTAGATCTCAAGCGACGTCCCAAGCCTTCCTAGAGCGTGTGATCGTTGTGCTTGAAGCTTCGTTGAAGCTCAAGGAGTATTAATGAAGTCAAGGGATTCAGAATCTTCTTGTAGAAGCTTTTGAAGACGGTTTGTCACGATTACTTTTATTGTCTTCTAGAATGTTAAGCCTTGAGTAGTACTTGCCTAAGATATCCTCTTTCCTATCCTATCTTATCTCTAGGATTGCCTTAGAAGCCATTAGAAAGTATACTTTAGCTTATCGCGTCTTTTCATGGCTTTCTGTACATCTTAGTTGGTTCAAGTAGAAGAACCAACCGACTAGATGACAATCTAATCGGTTGGAAATTCTTCTTGAACCGACTAGTCATCCGTATGTTTTTTCAGCCTATTTACTGTTGACCAATTAGTCGGTCCAAGAAGGTTCACCGACCGACTAGTTGTCAAACTAGTCGGTTAGTGTTTCTTCTTAGACCGACTAGTTTACCCTCCTTATTTCACTAAATTCTCTGTCGACCATCTAGTCGGTCCAAGAAGGTTCACCGACCGACTAGTTCTCAAACTAATCGGTCAGTGATCCTTCTTAGAACGATTAAGCTGCTTTAAATTTCCAGCCGTTGGAGATTTTATTTCCACGGTTTTTCTTGATCTGTTTTGATTCTTTCCATATCTGTTTGACTCGTTTCAAACATGGAAATTTCGCTTATATGAGATTGGATTCAGATCTAATTTTGAATAATTCGATTATCAATTTTCAAGCGCTCTCTCTCTCACGAAAAATCTCTCTTTTCTTCTTTGTGACCTAATTTCTCAGAGAGGGTTTTCAGATCTAGTGTAGTCATTCTTCTGAGAGGTTGAATCTCGACCACCTTCATTACCCTAGCCATCTCACGCTGTTTAACTTGGTGGTGCTAGGGTTTCGTGCTCATTCTTTCTCAAAATCCTTCTTTGCCCTAAATCCGTAAGTATTCCTCAAGGCATAGGATTTTGTGGTAAGCAATTTCTATTTCATTAAATCTATTATTTGTGATTTTCTCTCGGTTTGTGAGAGAAATTCGTGATCCCGGTTTGTGGGAGTCACGATATGAATTGTTGTATTGTTTGATCTTGTAGTAGTTTCTACAAGAAGTTGTTTAGTGGAAACTTGAGTTAGTGAATTCTAACTCAAGTAGCCGGAAGGGATCCGGGTGTCTGGGACGTAGGATCACCAGGAACAAGTCGGGGAGACTTGGGTGGATCCGAACCCATTAGATCGTTTGTTTGCGTTGTATTATTCTTGTTGTACTTATTAATTCCGCATAGGTGTTTGTGATTGCACAATAATTAGGAATTAGACTCTTGATTATTTTAAAGTACTATTCCCCCCCTCTAGTACTTGTGCAGTAGCTTTCAGGGCATTACATTTGGTATCAGAGTCAAGTTCATAGCTATGACAAACAACGACAACAAGGCCGTACGACCACCACCCGACTACAGCTCCTACAAGAACCGTGAAGGAGCCTCTTCAGTAATCGAAGAACACTCCTCAACTAGGCCCCCTCAATTCAACGGTACCAACTATGGGTACTGAAAATGCCGGATGAAAACTTTCCTCCGGAGCGCATCACTTTGGAGAGCCACATTAACGGAGTATGTGGAGCCCACTGAAGAAGCCTTCACAAAGTGGACTACCGCGAAAGTCGCCGCGGAGGTGAACAATGCCAAGGCAATGAATGCCTTACAATGTGCACTGGAGCCTGAAGATTTCAACAATACATGCACCTGCAAGAGTGCATATCAGATTTGGAACCAACTCCTAATCTTACACGAAATAACGAGCAGGGTAAAGCATTCTAAACTCACTGTTGCTAACAAAGAATTCGAGTTATTTCACAAGGAACAGGGTGAAAGAATTAAGGAGTACTATGCTCGCTTCGTGGATATAACCAACGAGTTGGAAGCCCTTGGGAAGATCTATACCCAAGAAGAGAAGGTCGCTAAGATCATTGAGGGACTTCCTTCGAGTTGGGAAAAACGAACTTACGCTATCGAGGAAGGTAATGACATGTCCAAATATACTGTTGTTCAACTAATGGGTACCTTGATGTCATATGAGGTACGAAAGGACAGCAAGATCAAGATGCAGGACAAGATGAAGGCATTCTTGAAGCAAGAAGAGACGAAGAAAAAGGCGATTGCTTTCAAGGCCGCTCCTACCACTCCTACTGATAGTGAAGAATCGGAAGATGAGTTGGACATGGAATATTTGGCCCTCATGGCAAAGAAGTTCAACCGGTTCTTCCGAAAAGGTAATTTTAAGAACAAATCTAAAGTTAGTTCTACTAATGCCTCTGCTCCTTTGTGTTTCAAATGCAATAAGCCAGGACACATCAAGATAGATTGTCCTCTCAACAAACAAAAGGAGAAGTGGAAGGCACCCAAGTTCGACAAGTCACGAAAGTACAAGGAGTACAAGAAAGGGCTTGTCGGTACATTCACCGACTCGAAAGAGGACTCTTCAAGTGGAGAGTCAGATGAAGAACAAGTGGAGAAAGCACACATGTGCTTCATGGCAAGAGAGCAACATGATCAAGAGACAGCTTCAGATGAAAGCGAGGATGAATGTGAAGAGGTAACGATGGATGATCTAAGATTAGCTAATGAACAAATTTGGTCTAAGTATTCTAAATTGGTAAATAGATATACTAAGATCAAAGATGAGTCAACTAGTCTTCAAACCTCACCTAAGCCTATCATCACCAACAATGATACTGTTGTTGAAGCCTAGAGAACCGAGATTGTAAATCTTAAATCTCAGCTTGAACATGTTAACATTGAGGATTCGGATGAACACGAGATAGCGGATTTGATTTCTCGAAACTCAACTTTGAGCATTGAGAATGAGAATCTCAAGTCTCGTGTTTGTGAACTCACAACACAAGTGTCCACTTTGGATACTAAAATACTTTCTCACTAAGAAATATGAGTCCACAATAGGCCGGATTGAGAAATTCAACAAAGGCAAGGATCAGTTGGATAATATTCTGAATGACTTACTTCCTGCCAATCATCGTATTGGCTTGGGGTATAAGAAGGAAAATTCATCCAAATCTTCCACCACCTTTGTAAGGCCATCCTCCGATGCCTCAAATAGTGGAAGTAAACACCCCATGGGTAGTTCATCTACCCATGGTACTTCCACTAAGTACACATCCCCGTTTGGAAAGAAACCCAATTTGGGTGGACCTCCAAAGAAGGGTCATGCATTTTTGTACACAAATACTATGCCACATAGGAACACACCTCCTACTCCACAAGTTCACACTTATGATGATTTCTATGCTCCACATCCACGAGCACGTGCACACCAAGTGAGACACTCACGCACGTGTTCTCCCACATGCATATGTTCACCCACATCATTATTATATGAATGATTACCATCATGCACCGTATCATATGTTACCACCACCATTTCATCATGTGCCGCATGCTTATCCACAACATGCATACACTAGGCCACTACCTCGTAGAACACATGTACCACGTAGAAATCAACAAAATGTGCATGTTCCCAATAGGAATAGGGCTCCCAAGACATTCATGATTTGGGGCTTATTTGCATGAGAAACAAGCGTATATTAATTCTTATTTTATGAATGTTGTCCACAATGATGATTACATTGGGAAGTCTAAGTCCAATTGGACTTGGCTTCCAAAGGTCTAATCCTTTAGGACCCAATGACCTTGGGTACCATGATATAATGTTTTTATCTTCATGTACTCAAGAAAAAGAAAAGGAGCAACAAATCTAAATCCAGTTTGTTAAGTATGCTAATCATGATATTATTCTAGTTCAAATTTACGTAGATGATATCATTTTCGGTGCTACTAACTACACTCTTTGCGAAGAGTTTTCTAATGTCATGAAGGATCAGTTTGAGATTAGCCACATGGGTGAGCTCAAATATTTCTTAGGACTCCAAATTCGCCAATTGAACGATGCAATCTTCATCCACCAAACGAAATACACGGTGGAGTTGCTAAAGCGATTTGGAATGGAGAATGCCTCCGGGAAAAAGACTCCTATGAGCACTACAACGCATCTTGATAGAGATACGGGCGAAAAAGATGTAGACATTCGTCTATATCGAGGTATGATAGGTAGTTTATTATATCTTACTGCTAGTAGGCCAGATATAATGTTTGATGTATGTGTGTGTGCTAGGTATCAATCACAACCTCAGGAATCACACTTAATAGCGGTTAAACGTATTTTCCGTTATTTAAGTCACACACTCGACTACGGATTATTCTATCCAAAGTCAAGCACATATGAGTTAATCTCATATAGTGATGCAGATTATGCTGGATGCAAATCCGACAGGAAAGTACTAGTGGCACTTGCCATTTTATAGGAAATTCACTTGTCTCTTGGTTTTCCAAGAAGCAGAATTCTGTATCACTTTCAACCACCAAAGCGGAATATATTGCCGCCGGTGCTGCATGTGAACAGGTTCTTTGGATGAGACACACACTTAAAGACTTCGGTATAAACTGTGATACTTGCCCTATCATGGTGGACAACCTAAGTGCAATATGTCTCTCCAAGAATCCGGTACACCACTTCCGTATCAAACACATAGATGTCCGTCACCATTTCCTAGATGACCATGTAGCTAAAAAGGACATCATTCTAGTGTATGTTGAAACCCAGAAGCAAATCGCCGATATTTTCACGAACCCACTTAAGGAAGATACCTTTGTGCGGTTACGTCGAGAATTGGGGATTATGGGTGAATCCGAGATTTAATGAATTTTCTCATATTTCTGCAATGATAATGATATTCCTGAGCTCATGCTAGACTTGTTGCGATATTATCTATTTACACTGGATTTATGATTGGTTTTCGTATTGCGAGTCGTATTTGTGGTTTTCTGGTTTTATGGGGTAAAATAAGTGATTATGAGAGTAGTTTGATGGGTTGTCCAAGTGTTCTTTGGAAAGAACTCAAAAATTCTAATTCTCAAATTTTTGGACTCTGTTAGTCGGTCCCAGTTCATCGCCAGACCGACTAGTTTCACTTCTAGTCGGTTAGACTTTGAACTCAGACCGACTAGTTCGTGCCCTATTTTTGACCTATCTTGATGTCTACCGTTTAGTCGGTCCACGTTCATCCGCCGACCGACTAGAATGAGTTTTAGTCGGTCAGCTCTTAAACTCAGACCGACTAGATGTGCGAGGGCAATTTGGCCTTTGGATCTACTTAAACCGATTAAACCCCCTCCGCACCGATTAGAATTCATTCTAATCAGTGCGCCCCCTTCCTCCTAAAACCTTATCCATCGCTCCCCTCCGTGTCTCCGCCGTCCACCGCCGTCTCCGGTCATCTCTTCTCATCACCGGTCATCCTCATCCCTCCTCAGCTGGCCTCCTCCCTCATTGGTATCTCCTCCTCCTCCCTCTCATCGATTAGGGCTCGTTTTCTTTTTCCGTTCGATTTCGTTCGATTTCGTTGTACCGAGTTCATGGCGAGAACTCGAATCCATATACGTCCTACCGCTCCCTCTCCAATGACCGTTGAACCATCATCCAATCCTAATCCACCCAAACGCCGCACCAAAACCTCTCGTCCGACCCCCCTCGTCGCCTACCTCTCCATCATCCTCTTCGCCTCCACTCAAAAAGAAGAGGGCTGTCGTTTCCAAGCCCAAACCCTCCTCTAAACCCAAGCCCCAGCCTAAGTTCAAGAAAATCTTGACCCCTGGATCCTACCGTGCTCCCTCGCCATCCTCTGGCTCCGACGATGACTATATCCCAGAAACTGAGGCTGCCGATAAGGAGCCTACCCCTCCTCGCACTTCCTCTCGTAAATCCAAGGGGAAGGATCCCATGCCCTCTGGTGGGGTGGATATCTCCCTTTGTCGCAATGACTCGTTGTGCCTAGCCGCCTACAACCATATCGAGCATTGCCCTTTGATCCTCGAGCACTATGTCCAGTTTGCTGATTTTCCTAAGCTCGCTGATCTCCTATCCTATAGCGGTCTCCTTGAATATCTTCGCCATGATCCCAAGGCGAATCCTCATCCCTACACACGACTCGTCAAACTCTTCTATGTCAATCGAGTTCGGGGTTGAGTATGATGATAAGCACTGTATTGAGACCACTGTTCTGAGGACACCCATTGTCCTCACTCCAGAGATCTTAGGACAGATACTTGGGGTCTCCTCGTCTGGTCTGCTCCCTTCTGACATCTCTGTGGATAATATCCACGATCTCGATCAGTCCCTTTAGCCGATATGTTCCATGTTGTTCCTCCCGCCATGATTGGCGTCCCCTCCAAATCTTTCAAACCGAATGCGTGGGTCCTGAATTTGATTCTGAAGTCGTGCCTTCTCCCAAGTACGGCTCCTCCAGCTTGTCATCCCAGCCCTTCCTGAAGCTCATCTATGCCATCTTTGATGGGAGCGAGATAAATTGGGCTCGCATCATTCTGGACAAGATGGATTCATTTGAGTGCATCAGAAAGTCGACCAAGGCCGCGCATATTCCTTACTCGTGCCTCTTGACTTTGGTCTTTCATCACTTCGGAGTTCCTCTCCCTCCTGACGATCAGCGTCCCATGGGTCCTCCCTTGAACGCGACCGCCATCAAGAAGTCTCTTGCGGCCTTGCGTCACGTTCAGCGGACCACCCCTTCAGTTCCTCCTCCGTCATCTCTCGCTGCTTCTTCTGCTTCCTGGAGCCGTCAGGAAGCTCGTATCGCGCGATGTGAGGAGATGCTAGCTCGCATCTGTGATCATTTGGGTGTGGAGGTTCCTCCGACAATCTCTGATGAGGAGGCCATGGATGCTGCTGAGGATGAGGAGCGTGCTGCTGCTTCTCCGGTTCGTGCCCCCTAGGGTACTTCTGTTGGTGCTTCTTTTGCTCGTGCTCCTGAGAGCACTCCTGCTGCCACCATCCCTTCGGTGGATACCTCCGTTGCTCCAGAGACCACCACTCCGTCTGCACAGCCTGCTGCTGGTGCAGCTCCTGCCTCTGCCTCCTGAGCCTTCCTTAGAGGACTCTCCTTTGCGCTCTTTGGATGATCCATCTCGTTGTGAGAGAGTGGGGTTGGGATAGATGGGTGGTTGTTTTGTATGTTTTGTGATACTTTTTGATGTATGTTGGATTGTTGTATGCTGTGCACCATATACTGCATCTGCTGATGTTGGTTATTTCTTTTGTTGGCTGGATGTATCCATTTTGATGTATCTAGATATGTATATACATCCTATTGCCGTTCGTCTCTGTGTGCACATTGTACTTTTGTCTCTGATGTTTCCTTTATCGCTCGTCGATTCTGTTATATAGCTTTGTTTGTATGGAAACATGAATTGATTTCCAAGCACTCAATTCGCTAAAAATGTTGATATTGGAGAGTGTGTTCTTTTCATCAATATGTGGATTTGATTTTGTTTTTGATGATGTCTCTTTTCGACTATGGTCTCATTGGCACACCTTGTTTTTTTCTTCGGTATTTTCCTTGGTGCCATTTGGGCCGTCGTCTTCTTCTTCAACTCTATTGTTTAGGTTTTCTGCTTAGCCATGGTTGTTGTCGTTGGCTTCCTCCCGCTCTTTTTGGATAATGCCAAAGGGGGAGAGAATTAATAATGACTATGTGCTAAATGATAATTTAAACAATTACCGTGAACTGATTTCATATGTTAGATTCAGGTGGAGTGAAGATATAAAAATGGATTCCGATCCTATATTTCAATAATTGGACCATGTTTTATACGTTTCCCTTCTGCATGATGCTTATGTTTAATTTTTAATATGGAACTAACGAGTCATCAATGCAGGGAGAGTAAGTAAATTTCATTTATCTCATTATTATTGATTTATATTTATGTTGGTTTGTCATCACCAAAAAGGAGGAGAATGTTGAGTATTGATTCTCCTGATTTGGTTTTGATGATGAACAAACATAAATATTGGGTACTAATTCTCTTTGAGCGCGGTTACGAAGATCGTCGTCAAATTACTATGTAGATCTCAAGCGACGTCCCAAGCCTTCCTAGAGCGTGTGATCGTTGTGCTTGAAGCTTCGTTGAAGCTCAAGGAGTATTAATGAAGTCAAAGGATTCAGAATCTTCTTGTAGAAGCTTTTGAAGACAGTTTGTCACGATTACTTTTATTGTCTTCTAGAATGTTAAGCCTTAAGTAGTACTTGCCTAAGATATCCTCTTTCCTATCCTATCTTATCTCTAGGATTGCCTTAGAAGCCATTAGAAAGTATACTTTAGCTTATCGCGTCTTTTCATGGCTTTTTGTGCATCTTAGTTGGTTCAAGTAGAAGAACCAACCGACTAGATGACAATCTAATCGGTTGGAAATTCTTCTTGAACCGACTAATCATCCGTATGTTTTTCAGCCTATTTACTGTTGACCAATTAGTCGGTCCAAGAAGGTTCACCGACCGACTAGTTGTCAAACTAGTAGGTTAGTATTTCTTCTTAGACCGACTAGTTTACCCTCCTTATTTCACTAAATTCTCTGTCGACCATCTAGTCGGTCCAAGAAGGACTAGTTCTCAAACTAATCGGTCAGTGATCCTTCTTAGACCGATTAAGCTGCTTTAAATTTCCAGCCGTTGGAGATTTTATTTCCACGATTTTTCTTGATCTGTTTTGATTCTTTCCATATCTGTTTGACTCGTTTCAAACATGGAAATTTCTCTTATAAGAGATTGGATTCAGATCTAATTTTAAATAATTCGATTATCAATTTTCAAGCGCTCTCTCTCTCACGAAAAATCTCTCTTTTCTTCTTTGTGACCTAATTTCTCACAGAGGGTTTTCAGATCTAGTGTGGTCATTCTTCTGAGAGGTTGAATCTCGACCACCTTCATTGCCCTAGCCATCTCACGCTGTTCAACTTGGTGGTGCTAGGGTTCCGTGCTCATTCTTTCTCAAAATCCTTCTTTGCCCTAAATCCGTAAGTATTCCTCAAGGCATAGGATTTTGTGGTAAGCAATTTCTATTCATTAAATCTACTATTTGTGATTTTCTCTCGTTTTGTGAGAGAAATTTGTGATCCCGGTTTGTGGGAGTCACGATACGAATTGTTGTATTGTTTGATCTTGTAGTAGTTTCTACAAGAAGTTGTTTAGTGGAACCTTGAGTTAGTGGATTCTAACTCAAGTAGCCGGAAGGGATCCGAGTGTCTGGGACGTAGGATCACCGGGAACAAATCGGGGAGACTTGGATGGATCCGAACCCATTACATCGTTTGTTTGTGTTGTATTATTCTTGTTGTACTTATTAATTCCTAATAGTTGTTTGTGATTGCACAATAATTGGGAATTAGACTCTTGATTATTTTAAAGTACTATTCACCCCCCTCTAGTACTTGTGCAGTAGCTTTCAGGGCATTACAACATGCTAGCAGACAAATGTTCCATACTCTCCCTAAATCATACAAATCATGCAAAATTGAGAGATGTGGACAATCTCGCACTAAAACTGGGTACAAAACGTAATCAAGAAGCATGGTACCCAAGTAATAAAGTAAGTGTGTGAGTGCTAGGAAGGAGGAAACCAAACAAACGAGGAGTTTGATTTCGGTATATAGTCGTATGAAAATATAGCATTTCTAACATATGATTCTATATACAAGTTCCTATCATGCCGAGAAACATTCTTAGGAATCCACAAAGAAAGTGATGTGGGTTTCCTAAGAAGATGTCGAGTAGGTGCATGAATAGAAGGCGAGGTGCACGCTTATCGGTGGAACATAAACATCGGTGTGCCCCGTGTGTGAAACATGAAAGTTAGCATTCAAATTATTCACACGGGATAAATTTCTACCAAATATAGGAACATGTGGTTCATGCAAAGAATGTGCAGGTTTAATTCTAGCATGCAAATAATGTACATCATTCTGATGGGTAGAAGCATCATTCATATGTTTATAAACATGCATGCTTCTAAACTACCGCATAACCAGAATATAAATATGCATGATTCCTCTTTGACTTTATAAGCTTCATTAATTTCTTGCCAACAAAAGGTTTGGAAGTGAGAATCCCCATTGAAGACTCCACCACAATTGTTTTGGGTGCGCTTGGTTTAGTCACACTCAAAGTTGAGGATCCCAAATCCTTGTCTTTACTCGAAAGTTGAGTAGACAATAGCTCACGCTTCTTCAAAAATGAAGAAATGACAGCATCCCTCTTGGAGACGCGAGCTAAGCTCAAGACATTGAGATTTGGGAGCCAATGTCTCATTTCTCAAAACGTCAATTTGAGAATCTTTCTCAAGATTGACGAAGTCACTACCCGAGTGCACATGCTCCAATTGGAGTTTGAGAGAATCATTCTCATCTCCCAATGCATTAATCTGAGAAAGAAGCCCATCTTTCTCGATATGCAATGAATATAATTCTACTAGATGCGTGATATACAAACTCTCTTTCACATACTTGTGAAAATCACGAACATACTCAATGTGAATTTTAAGAGTCTTTCTCCTTACTCAACATGCACACGTGAATCAAGAGCAATCTTTTCTTGATTTAATACAATGGTTTGTGGCTCGCCACGAGGTTCAAATGATAAAGATGTATGTGTGTGTGTTTCGCTTTGAGAGTCATATCTAGATAATAAAACATTATAGCGTAGATCGGAGAGAGATTTACGAGATACCTCATTAACACCGATGCTCTCCTCATCGCAAGACTCAATTAAGTCGATCTCCGTTCCGAAGTTTGCTCCTAGATAATCCCATATCTCATGTGCATTCTCGAAATAAATTACATTCCTTGCAATATTCGGGGAGAGGGCATTGAGCAAAGCATCCCGGGCTTAAGCAACCGAAGTAATAATCTTTGACACCTTTTTCTCATCAAGCCATTGGCACATGTTCTTCCTCCACTTTGATAAGTGTGACTTTGAAGACGGTAGGAAGATAAAGTGGTTGTTGAGGACAACGACATCTTGCTTGCAAAAGCCACCAAACCAAGACTCTGATACCACTTGCTGGGAACTGTGTCTACACAATACACTATAAGGGGATAAATAGTGTAAAGGCAAGCAAAAATGCGTAATTAAAAGTTACTAAAATTAAACGCACAATGCAGCGGAAATTAAAACAATATGCCCAACAATCACACAAAGGAAATACGTCAAAAGCAAATCGCAAACACACGAGACGTATCCTAATTCAGATCCCTATTCCAAGGCGATCCTACTCCAGCCACACGTTACAATCGCACTCCGTGGATCCACTAACAAGCCTTTGCCCAGGCACATATAATATAACCAACACCACAACTCGATGCTTGGTTAACAATTCTCCCACTACATGAGCACAAATACAAAATCCCTTCCGGGATATCAACACTCTTTCCAAGAGCAACACGCCATATTTCAAGGGCCAACCACTCTTTCCAGATAGACACTCCCACAATCCGGGAGCAAGCTTTCAACAAATGAAACAAAATAGAAACTACAATCTTCTTATTGCCTTGATCAGATGTACTTACAAACTGTGAAGTGTAGAGGCAAAGAAAGATTGATGTCCAAGTGATAGATGTGAGCTTGATGCACTATTGGACTTCCCTTGAGCTTAGAGTTCAAATCAACATTAAGGAGCTCTAAGGGAAATGAGAGAGATGATGAAAGATTAAAAGCTTCTCTAGTTTTTGGCTCACAAAATGATTCTCAATAGTGTGGAATGTTGCCAAAAACTCCCTCACAATGGGGTATAAATAACCTCTCTCAGACACAAAAACCAAGAAAACAAAAGAAAAAGTTGTCAAACGGCTACAAACTGCTAGTTTTCTCAGAGACCAGACATCTGGAGAAGGATGATCAGACGCCTGACCAACTGTGCAGTCGTCTTGTCCTTCATCAGACGGCTGGCACAGGATGGCATAAAAAGAATTGAAAGCCAATCTCAAAGCAACAGACGTCTGAAGTACACTTACCAGACGCCTAATGCACTATTCAGGCGTCTGGCAAGTCTTCTTCAGACGTCTGGACAGAAGTGGGTGAAAAAGACAGAGCAATGAAAACTCAAACCCACTAATCAGGTGATCAGGCAACTGAAGTTTCATCGACCAGACGTCTGTACCACTGTGCAGACGCCTGGTGTCTAAACTTCAAACGACTGGACAACCTAGGTTTTGGTCATCTCAAAACAGATACGCCAAACGTTTGGTGAATATATTCCAGACGCCTGGTGATAGGCCGAAAACATAATCTAAAGTGTTTTGACCAAAGAACCTATTAGGATGGGTTCTAAGATATTCCTAAGGATCTTTAAGATGGAAATAGACATGAATGAATGTGTGTCCATATAATCAATGCATACAAAAATTCTACTAAAGAAAGAGCAAAATACATAAAGAATCAGAAAAGATTTACAATGAGATACATGATTCTACATGGCTTCATTAATCCAATGCTCCTTGCCTTGCGTCCATCAACCCATCACCACGTGTTTTGTCTCTTCCTTGATGTAATCATTGTTAAATAACCAAGACTAAAACAAATCAGAGGATTAGCACACAACATAATGTTGATCATCATCAAAACAACATTGGTCTTGAATTCAAGAACCAACAGATCCCGCTCAACCTTTGGACTTAATAATTGTTGGGATGCCTGGGGGATTAATCGATACTAGGAAAGATACCGACATCATAGAGTTGTTTTGAATACTGACCATTGGTGAAAAGGAACTTGAAATTACTTGTACCAATATAACGCTTCTCCACTTGTGATATGCATATGTATAGATTGCTTTGTTTGAAAAATCAAAACATGAAAGAAATATTCTAGATAGTACTCACAATCATCATATCCGTACCTATCATCGAAGTCATAAAAATTAGACCTGTCTGAACATCTCATGCTCATAATTGTTGGTAAAGAGTAGACATTCTAGTAATTATCGCAGTACCCCATAAATTAGATCATATCTTCACATTCGGAAGACAATCAGATCCACGAAGGGTAGCGCGTGTTTGGTTGAGTTAGCTAATCATTAGCACAAACAGCATTGAATTTGGACTGCAAACGGCTCCAAAATCTTTGAAACAACAGGACGACGCAAAAAATCAGCAAAATTCGACCAAAAATAACAAGTTCGCACGGCTCATTGTGTGAGCCATGGACTAGTCGAGCCATTGACCAGATCAACACGGCTAATTGAAGCCGGCTTCGGGTTGGCTCACCGGCACAATTGGCTCGAGCTGGCCCGGGTCGGCTCGGGTGGAGCTGATGAATAGTTCATGCTCAGTCAGCGACTCGGCTCGGCTCAGCGTGACACTCAGCTTGAATGTCGGGGCCAAGTGGACCGAGTTGACTCTGTAGCATCGCGGCTTGATCAGTGCCAACGGTATTTTCCGACGAAAACGACGACGATTCATCACCAAATTTGGATTGTGGGTTCATCTAGGAGTGGGGTCGTTTAATGGGGTCGGCTCCCCAGCAGTCACCGGTGGCAGCGCCGCTAACATCGAAGCTTCTTGGCGGCGATTGATCGAGTGTTTCAGTCGACAGCGACAGTGCCATCGACTGTGATGTCGTCGAGGGTGTGGGAGGCGTTGGAGGGCGACAGCGTGGGTCGACGGCGCAGGTTTGGCAACGGCGGCGAGGCTATGCTTAGGGTTAGTGTTAGTGATTTGGGTTTTGATGATTAATTTTTTTTATAGATCTGAAATTGGGAAGAGTGAAGATGAGATCTTTCAACACTGATACCAAATTTGATGTAGAACCAGAAAGATTTGAAAAATTTTGTTGAGGATTTTAGGAAATAACAATGAAAATTGGTGTTTCTGAGGCTTCTCATCAAGAAATTGACTTCTTATCAATATACACCTTTCGCATGTTTTGGGGTTTTAAATTCCCAAGCTTTTATTGATTTATTATTAAAAATAAACCAATCTTGAGGCATTTTTTAGTCTTACAACCAATACTCTTCTCCCTACAAAATTTATTAAAATTAATTGACATGTTACATCAATTTTTGGTAAGTTCATTGACAAATAATTCCAAATTACTTGAAGCAACCGTGCATAACACCTAATATTTTTGGCACTTGTGACAGCATCAAACAAAATTCAACTAAAAAATTCTGAAGTAACCTGTTTCGTGCATGGCCAGAAAATTTACCTGAATGTTTTGCTGGTTACCAACAGCAGATCCCTGAAACTGGGGAGGCAAGTCAGAGGATGTTGTCAATGAGAACTCCAGATTCTGAAATTATAATGAGCCAACAAAATGGTACTCACCGCTAAAGAAGGCTGAAGGAGCTGCAATTGTGATGGCTGCCGAAGGTGCAGCTGAGTCTGGACCAGCTGTGTTTGAGAAATTTGTTGATTTGGTTGAATCTGTGTTTGGGGCTGGATTTGCGTTTGGGGCTGGGCCTGAGGCTGTGATTGCAGCTGCTGGACAGCAAGTTTCTGTTGCTGCTGCTGAAATAATAGCAACTTCTGTTGTTGTTGCTGCTGCTCAAATAGTGCATACTCTTCCGGCTTTTCCCACTGTAATGACACAGAATTAGTTTACTTTTGATAGCACGAGGAGAACAGTATGACAAAAAATTATGTTGACTCACCTTGCTTTCACGGGTAACACTATTATAGTAGTACTTAAATCCTTCAGGAGACGTGTGCTCTGTCCAGTTGCAGGTTAATGGAACTGCGGTTGTGGTAGACACTGGCATTGAAGAAGTTATAGATGCAGCTGGGGGCATAACTGCAGTTTGTGTACTAGCAGGAGCACTGGAGGTTGGATGTGGTCCACTCCATGGGGCCTGCTGCATGCATTTAAGATAAACATAAGCGCAAATAAATTGAAACCCTTCTTCGGGTTACTAATTTAGCAATCCGAAGACGGGCATGCAAATACAGATTCAAATATACAAGAAATAAATCTGTTAAAACAAGCATAGAGAAATATAATTGAGGAGCTTCTATTACACCACAAAAAATTCTAAGCTTGCTACATTCTAAGCACACTACACTACTAATTAGAATTTTTTAAAAATGCTAAGCACACTAAATTATTTCACTTTTGTCCTGCTCTCCTCTCCTAACTACACTACACTTCTCCCGCCAACGCCGCCTCCTCGTCCACTGATCATTGTCCTCTCCTCGTAGGCATTGTTGCTTGGGTTCTCAAATCCCGAGTAAATGAATTGATGCTCAGGCCTCTCTATCTACATCAGCATCAACAAATGAATCCCCAAACGTACTTCTGATTCTCCCACATCCGGGATCACAAGTGTCCCAAACCTCCTTCCCTGATCTCGGATCCCAACGCTTCATGTACCCAATGTACCCCAACGCGCCTGAGCTCACCGCCGAAGCAAATACCAGTCCCGGTTCCATCACGTGTGCCAGCTTCCCCAGCACGGCCACCTTTGACGAGCTGCCATTCTGCTAACTGAGCTCTGACACAATTTTCAAAGTCATCCATTTAACGGACGGATGCAGCTCTCGCGGTACAGGCACTCGAAAGTAACAAATACCAGATGATGGGTTCGGATCGACGGCGATAGCGGTGATGTGGGCCTTGTAGATGCAGGTATCAACGGGGTCGGACCAGTGGGCGGAACCAACTTGCCGGCTGCTGGAGATGTCGTATGAGTGGAGGCATGAGCATTCATATTGGTTGCTTGAGTACTAATACCCAAGCACCATTTGCATTTGTCCTGCTCAAAATCTAATTCCAGAGCAGGCTTCATCCATTTGAATTAAAGGGAAATGTGCTCTTGCTTTAAAACAAGACTGTTCATATGAGAAGCAAATACAAAACTATTCATGTGGGAAGCAAATTATGGAAGGAAAAAATGATGTGATAATTGGGCCGCTATAACACCAAATATGACGCTCGGGCATATATGCTCGAGCACCATATGTGGTGTTGGGCAAATAGGCCCAAGCATCACATTTGTCACTCCGCCCAGAAAATCCGAGCACGTCAAAATGAATTTTTTTTAAATAAAGGGAGGAATTTGGTTGCTATTAATGAATTTGTACATAAATGATTTTATTGTTCAAATTTTGATTTTAATTGATTTTTTGGGTTTAATGTTCATTGGGTTTAATTGATTTTATGAATTTTTTTGGGTTTAATTTATCTCGCCAAATAAGAGGTTGCCGGGAGGAGCATGAGAGGAGGGGCAGAGGAGGGGAATGGTGGTGGTGGAAAGGCAGACGCAAAAGGCAACCAGCTGCAAGTGGCACGACAAAGGAGAGAAAAGTGTAGTGTGTTTAGAACTTGAGAGAAAAAAGGGTATACTAAAAGCACTTTTAGTTAATGATAGAATAAGTATTAAGACAAATGGAAAAGTTGTAATAAAGTGTTGTGAAATTTATAAAAAGTTTAGCGTAAATAGTCGCCCCATATAATTGAGAGACCTCTTGAACGCAAACATGCAAGGCAGTCTGCGATATATAGAAGAATCACTTAAAACTTTCATTTCATTACCTGCTGTTTTGCATTCTGAGAAACTTGCTGTTGAGGTAAACCAGACTGTTGCATTAGCTGCAACTGTTGCTGAAGCTGAAAAATTGCCTGCTGTGATGATTGGAAACTTGACTGCAAAGCTTGTGCCTGCTGTTGCAGTAGCACCTGAGGGAGTTGTGGCATTTGTTGCATGGGCCTTGGCAGCAGCTGCTGCGAGAGTGTGGAAGGTAACTGCTGGTGATTGGCAATAACACACATCCCTTGATGTGGTAATCCTAAAGGAGTTTGCAGAGCAGTGGCAGAAACATTAGATTGCATTAAAGGATGTGAAGCAGACAACTGTCCATTCAAACCAGGAAGCTGTTGGAAGGGTAAAGTTTGGCTAGAGGGTAGACCAGTTGATTGAGGGACCTGCAGCTGCCCAAGCTGTTGCATTGATGATTGTAATGTTTGCCCCTGTGGATGGGATCCCGGCATCTGCTGGTTCTGAAGGGGCTGAAGTGAAGGCGCAAAGTGTGATGGGGTCATGAGTGGCCTCTGCAATGGGGGCATTTGCTGACCAGGGACAGGATGGATTTGTGCCGTAGAAGGGTTAAAACCCTGAGATAATGAAACCCGCAGTTTATGACAATTTAGCTAAGGACTTCAACAGTTCAACAAATAAGTTAGGCAAGCTCGCAAAGGGGGAAAATATGAAAGCAATTGAGGACACCTGTTGCGATGATATTGCTGGAAAATTCAATTGATGTCCACCGGTTAAACCACCTGTTTCTCCCAAAATACCAGGCTGCACAACATGAGATGTGCAAAAATTGACATATTTGCCATGATTCTCGTGATCTCATTCAACATTAGAAGGTATCAATTTGAAGAGAGATGTAGCAAAAACTTACAACAGCAAAAGGTGTTTCTATTGCACCGCTTTTGTTGCCAAAATCTTGACTACCAGCTTGAGAAGATGGTCCACGTGACTGTGGACTAACTGGGCCCCAGGCATTATGTGGCATGCGGCCACCTATTGGCTCGTCAAATTTGGTTGTTGACCTGTAAGAAGGATATTTAGCACGAAGAGAAAATATAACAAAAAGTGCAGGCACAACAATTAAATGGAAAAATGATCCAATCAGCGAGCTAGGTTCTCAAGAGTGCATTAGGCCTTCAATACACTCTAAAAGACTGAAGCATGACTTGAATAATTGCAAGCAGTTGTTAAGGTTTGAACACAGTTCGACATGGCACAAATAACTATTATCTTCTAGAGTCATAACAAGAATAAAAAGAACATAGAAGATTAAAATAGTTCATCAGTAGGAGTGGAAAGGAGACTGCCACAGGACCTAAATCCCAAAAAGAATCTTTTAGGGTGATATAGGCTTTTCCTACCGGAGAAAACACAGCATCAGTTAAGAAAACAGAGCTCTCTACTCGTTTATAGTCAACGAACTCATCAAAAAAGAAGTTGTTTACAATTAACAAATGCTGCAGCAAATTATGTGGAGAATTTTGATGTTAGAAAAGTCCATTCCTGACTACTACTTTATTAAACTAAACTCAGGGTGCATTGTCAAATAGCAAGATACGGACATGACAAGATTACTACATAAGGAGAAACAAAGTACAGCACCCTACGATGCATCTGCTAAATCCTACTGCACCAAAGCCTCGTATAAAGCAAATCCATATCCAAGTCCACGCACATAATGAATATCATGCATTCTAGATTATATTACCTACCCATTCGCTTCAGTTCTTTTAGCTATGCTACCGAATGTTAGATTACAAAGTCGGCTTTGGTCTCTTTTTGAGTTTTATGATGCAAGCATACAACTTTATATTACTAATGTTCTGCAAAAACATACCCGATTACTGTAGCTGTTTCAGAGCGATTACCAAAACCAGGACCCCCAAATGCAGGACCACCCCTATAACAAAAATCATATCATGATAAAACATTGCTGACATGTGATAATGAAAGCCATTTATAATTTTATAAAGCAGCTATGTTTCCAAAAATACAACCAATGAAGAAGCCAAAATAGATTAAAGTGAGTCTTGTAAACCTGTGTTCTGCCCTGGGCCTCTTGGGATCAGCAAACCGAACAATTAACGGTTGATCACATCCCTGAGAACAAAGGAGGGCAGAATTATTACTTGTGAGTCAATTAAAAGAAAGGCAGAATAAGTGATTGCTAGTAGATTAAAAGAAGCATAATTGCAGCAAAGTACTAAACTTACCCTCATCACATAAGTTCCCTGCAGGGCATTCATTGCTGCAGATGCCATCTCTCTATTTGAGAATTTCACGAAACCACACCCTTCACAAGTTATTTTACAGGAATGTAAGATGGATGAAGATAAAGGATGGCATGAGCTTATCAGCACTGAGAATGACAGACCTCGACTTTGCTTTAAATCATCTCTCATAAGATAAACATCTTCAACATGGCCATAAGGAGCAAAAATCTGCAACAAGATTTATCCAGATTTTAACATGTACTTTCACACAATAACTTAATCCAGAAAGCGTCAAATTATTTCGCTGAGTCAGTAAGAGATGATTCATAATATAATATTCTTATAATTGTTTTTAATTGCACTACCAAACATATCATACGGCATGTGCTTGAACTAGGGATGAGAATGGGCATGCCCAATGCCCGATTGGGCTCCCAATTGGGCATGCCCCATTCACATTCCTTCATATGGTCTAGGAAGATTGGCCTTAATCTTCCTAGACCATAATGAAGGAATGGGAATGCCCAATTGGGCGCCCAATCGGGCCTTGGGCATGCCCATTCTCATCCCTAGCTTGAACCCCAAAAAAAGGTTCACAATAAGAAGATACAAGATCGTGCTGGCCACAGATCAATTAAGTTAGCAACAGTTGATGGTGAACAATCAAACCAATAAGACAACAAAATAATTTTTCTTCAAAATAGCATGACTATGTAATGCTTACTTCTGCAATTTCCTGTTCAGTGGCACGCTTATTGAGGGAGGCAACAAACAACTTGTCTTCTGTACATACACATTAAACATACATCAAAACTAGAAACGTTACCGATACATGATACGTCAAACGATACATGATACGTGTCAAACGTAGAAATACATCACAGTAAACTAAACATAAATGGTAAGTATGTGTATTTCCGTTCGCCACACTGACGATGTAGTGTGCAAACATCTATAGTAAAGTGTACTTCCATGCAAGTGAAAATATCTATTGATAAATATCAAACCCTTCAGAGGGATGTGTGATTGCTTGCCACACATTTTGCATCAAAGCCTTCCATCATCTAAGGGTGAAAGTTTTTATTATTAACCAAATTGCCACCCAACAAAATAGCAGTAGTTGTTTTTCATACAAGGCCCTTCATGGATTCACACGTGAGCTCGCATGCACACATGCATGCCAACACACACCTTCCAAAGTTCATTTCGAAATAACATGGTGCACGTCATATTAACAAAATTTCCAGAGATCAAACTTTTTCTGCTAACGACGAAAGTTTAATGTCTACCTAACTAAATGGTAACTTCATAATATCTCAGAGCTCCATTCATTTGCAGGTCTCCATAAAGTATATTCACAATTGGTTGTAATGTTCAGATTATGGAAAGTTGAAGTGCGTTGTTTTCAGGTTTCAAGTCTTTGATACTCAGCATGTGTGCATATAAAAACACATGTATTGAATAGATATGTATCTAGCAAGTTTGGCAAGGTTTGGGTTCAGACTTGGGTTTGGTTTTAACGGATTTGGTTTCATGGTTTTGATGAGAATGAGAACCTGCCCTTTTGGATTTAGGTTCTAAGCCTAACTGCTTATGTTTAGGTTGTGGGATTGTGCAGGTTCAGATTTAAATTGACCCGGTTTGACACCCTGATAGTAATTATGTTCCTCGTTGTCTTTCAAGCCCAAAGCATGATGATCTCATGCTTGCTCAAATTTACACCAGCAATACACTTTTGCTAATAAGTAAACCAGACTTCTGTTAAACTTACGTATTTTCAGTTTTAGGGTGAAAACATTAAGAGGCCTATTAAATTTAAGCCAATATGGATTCTCGATCACATTTGTAGTGGAAGTGGGGTAATAAAAAAGCACCGGTTTATCTCAGTGTGGACTTCCTTCTAAAGACCTTTTTTTACGCACCATCCAGAAATATTTTATACTGCTCAGTGTAACTTAGAATATTTAACATAATTGGGATTAAAATTTGTATCAGTTTTGACATTAGACAGATTAACCACCAAATGGTATTGACAGATCCTAAGGGTTTGTTTGGCATTGCTACCGCTGTTAAATATGTCCTTTAAAAAGAATGTTATCTAAAAGCAATTTTTAATAAACTTTTATTCATTTATAGTGTTTGGTAAATGTAAAACTTTTGTGCTTATAAAACAGTGTTAATATGTGAAATAACATTTGTTGAAAGTAGTTTATATAATGATTGATGTGTCAGACAAAAAGTTTGCATAAGTAAAAAGAATAATTATGTTACTAAGTTAATAAGGTACTAATTAAATTATGTTGGAGATCCTGGAAGCGGAAAAAAATAATATAAAAAGATGGAAGCTCATGAGTGAGGCCTATCGATTTTTGAAGTTGAGAAGTCAGAAAAATCTAGCTTCTTCACTCCATAATGTTTTACCCTATGCTTTTTGCAAAAGTGTTTTTAAAGTGATAACCAAGTATCAAGTTTTATGAAAAAAGAATTTATTTGCTTTAAAAGCAATGGAAGCCCCTTGATAGAATGTGGTCTCATCCCCCCTCTTAAAAGCAACACCAACACAAACTAAATCTGTTACAGAGGGTAGAAAGATACAGTTCTATAGGAAGGCATATGGCATGTATGTTTCATATCCAAATAAGTTACAAAAGGGATCCATATCTACCGATCCACCAATTATTGGAGTTATTCCATCATATTGCAAAATATTAACTTGTCCACTAAGTCCAACCCAGTAAAGGTATCTACCGGATAGCCAATCCTCATGTACAAATAAGGTGGCAATTTGGACCCTATATGACATGTCAAACCCCAACCCAACCTGAATTTTTAGGTATGGGTGAAGTTTGAAACGGGTTAGGTCTCATCCGAGTCAACCTGAATGACCTAAATGCTTACCGGGTTGGGTATGGGTTAAGACATTTAGCCCGGGTTGAAACAAATCCAACCCACCACTTAAATGATATTTATTATCTTTTTCTTAAAAGCCACACCCTAGTCTCTCTCCCTCCCCCATCCAAAATAGCCGCCCTAATCCCTCTCTATCGCTCTATCTGTCTCCATCCAAAACCATACCCGCCTAATCTCTCCCTCCCTCTCTCCCTTCCAAAACCCTAGCTTTCCCAATAATATCTCTCTTCGCTTTCACCGTACTAGAGAAGTAGCTGAGTTTGAAGCCAGATCTGGTTCAAAGTCAAATCAAATTCCTCAAATGACTTGAAGATTTATTACAAATTAAATTTTTTGGATGATCAACAAGGAATAGATGTGTTAGGGCTTGAAAAGGAGAGAATTCTCTTTAAAAGTTGCATTTAAAAAGATCATAGCATAGAAGGCTGCCATTATTTTCTTCTTGCTCTTTTCTTTTTAAGTTCTCATTATTCCTTTGTTTCAATTAGAACAATAAAAAATTTGGGAGATGAAAAGCCACTAATTGTGATCTTCGTGCTTGCTTGTTCTCTCTTTATTAAGATTGTATTGATAGACTTGAGATCATTCACCCAACCCCTACCCACAAGGATTACCTGAATTTTTCCCATGTCTGGTATAGGTAAGAGTCACTTGCAAAAATCCTATTTGGGTCCAATTCGAATATGGCCTCAATCGCTAGGTCAAAACTTGGCACAACCAGATTTTGACCCTACTTGACCCGATTGCCACTTCTACGAACAACAACAAGCTATATATGGCCACCTGACACAATATCCTAAATATCTTAAAATGAGGACGAAAAGTCAAAATCAATCTCCCCATTGGCCAAACTATCAAAGTTTTGCAAACATAATTAACAATAATGACAAAATTCATGTAGCCCTAAAGTGAGGGCATAAATATTTGCCTCAAGGATGTGATCCAAGTTTCAAAAAAATAACCATCTAACCTACCACCTTGATCTAAGTGCACACATATATATACACACTAGTACATGTCCATGTCCAGAGGGCATGGAGACCGTCGTCATCCGGACACAAATTGCAACAGAGACAATCGTCGCCGGGGTGCAAAGTCCGGGCACGGAGACAGTCGTCACCCGAGCACAAATTGCCAACGGAGACCGTCGTCACCATGGCGCAAAGTGCTAAAAGAGGATAAAATGAGAAAAGCAGGGGGCAGTTGTCATTGGGCATAAAGTGCAAACTGAGACCGTCGTCACCCAAACGCAAAGTGCAAAAAGTGAGTAAAATGTGAAAAGCAGGGGTAAATGAGAAACTGCAAAAAAACAAGTGCCTAAGAGCAAAAAAACCGGGGGGCAAAGTGCAAAAGGGGCAATGGCAGAGCTGCAAATAATGTAGAGATGAATGGGCTTCTTTGGTTCCATGGAAAAGGGATGGCAAGAATAAAATTAAGGGAAAATGGGGGCCTTTTGTTTTGGGTCTCCAAACACACCCCAAATTTCACCCACCCACACCCCCCAGCGGGGGATAAGGTGACACACTCCTCCACCTGCCACATAGGAGAAACCTTTGTCCTAGTGGGACAAAGGTTTGTAAACATCTCCGGCTCTCTCTCTCTCTCTCTCTCTCTCTCTCTCTCTCTCTCTCTCTCTCTCTCTCTCTCTCTCTCTCTCTCTCTCACTCAAAACCTATAGATATCACACAAAGCAAGACTCCAGCCATCATCCCCAGCTGCCCTCATCCCCAGCTGACAGTTAAGCTCTCCAACAAGAAGCAGTAATCTTTCCAAAATTTCTAAACACAAATTATCTGTGGATTCTACTCATAGCAACAACTCCAAAATATGGATAAAAATCAAGGATGCGTTGAGTGCATTATGAGTTTATGACCGTTATGAGATATTTCATAACCCTTCTGTTCTTTCCAAATTATCGGCTTTTATTCATCATGTTTGACGCATATTCAATACCATTATAACCACAAACTATAATCACATGACGTGTGAATTAGAGGGCATTTCCCACCTTTGGATATAATTGTATAATAATTATCTTGTCCTCCAAGTTATATATTCCATCCAGGACCCCATGGAATAATGTTGCATTAAATCATTTTTGTCACATATCAATATAAAACATGTGTACCGTTATGGCTCATGAACTTGTGGGAGACAGATCCACATATAAAGCATTACAAAATGTCTCACATATTGTTATTAAACAATAGCTCTCATGGTGCATGCAGAAGCAAGTGTGCTTTAAAAAACTAAAAGAAATAAGTTAGTACTTGTGCATGACAAAAACAAAAAAACTTAGAACTTGTGCATGTTTATGTGCATGGAATTTTGCAATTAAAAAACATATAAACACATGCAATATTAATGGCATATCTTTAAACTATAAGTTGAGAATATGCATAATGGAAATATTTAATCATTTGAGACTCTGGTAATGCATGCACTTTTGTTATTTCCTAAGAATGTCAAAAGGAGAAAAATAGATAGACCTTTCATGACACTTCTGAATTGGTGTCAAATTGAATACCACTCCTTAGCTTTGCATTAAATTTGTAGAGATATGTAATTTAATACTTATATATCAAACACAGTTGAGCAAGAATTGAACTCGATGACTTAATCAAAGACAGGAAAAATTACCATGGCGTTCCCGATCACCATCAGCATATTTAACTTGCAGAGGGGCCAACGCCTGTAAAAACCAAAAGTTAAAACTTGTATCTGAATAAATAAATGAAAAACTTGAGGCATATAAGAAAGTCATTTACTCACCCCAGGTAAAGTGTGTTGATTATGCAAAGCTGAAATAGCTCTGTCTGCTTCTTCCGAAGTTGCATATTTTACAAAACAAAATCCTGTAGATATAAAGGTTCTATCTTTTGATCCCATTGCATTGCCAAAATCTTATGCATAATTTGCATTTCAGAAGCAACAAAGAAATAGGCAATTGCAAATATCAAAAGTTTGGGAATCCTCAAATATTACTTGATAACATGATGCAAGCAATAATCAAATATTGAAGTTTAGAATGCCTCACAAAAACAAAGTGTCACATAACATTCACCAATCAAAAATTTCACATCAAAGAAGCACACAGATTCAGAACACAGATGATATATTAAGTTACAATAATTGAAGGAAAAAATATGCCATCAAAAGAGTTGCTCGAAAATAACATGTGATGAGGAAAACCACAGCCCATATCAAACTGAAACAATTAAGCCACCGCTATGAACCAAAAAATAAATAAACAAAAAATAAAAAAATTAATACATATCATAAGCTTGTTTCAAATTTAGGGCATGTTCCACAGCTTGAATGTGGGCGAGAAAGTGGGTAAAAACCACTGTAGTAGGCTCTATTCATCAATTGTTCCTCGTTCTCACCTCCGCTTTCCTGGTGATGTGTTTCTTTCAGCGAAAAATTTCCACGGAAAATAGTCCGATGTGGCTCCCCGCTGGGGCCTCGCTGGTGCAAACATTCTCAGCGGCGAAATCCACGGAAAATCCGTGGATTACAGCCCGAGAATGTTGAGAAAGGGAAGAGTGGGCCTCGCTATTTCTCTCCTCTCTCGGGGCCAATCGCCAGCGTGCTTTTCCTTTTTTTTAATTTTTTAATGCCTCAGAGGCACTGTGCATGAGGAGTGCACAGTGCCTCCGATAAGATTGTCTTATCGGAGGCACTGTGCACTCCTCAGCACGGTGCCTCCAACGGTTAATTAGTTTGCAATTAATTATGTTGGTTATTAATTAAGTAGTTAATGTTAATGATTATAGTTAAATATGTTAGTTTAATAATTAATTTAATTAAATATGTTAGTTTATAACTAAATTAGATTTAATTATTTCTCCTAATTTTATTAATTTCCATTAAATAAAATAATAATTAAAATCACCATTTATTAATAACATAAAATAGTTCAACTTAATTAAATTATGATAATTACAAGTAATTAATTATGTCAAACCCGTGGACCCCACATCAAATATTCTCATGAAACTTTCAAACCCAACAAAACACTAGAAAGTTTTGTAGGCCCCACATAAAACTCTCATACTCACTTTCCACACCACTTTCAAGCCCAAAGAATTTTCTCGATCCAAGATTGCACAACTCTTCAAGAATCCAAATTCCACTTTCAATTTGTGGAACATGCCCTTAACCTCAATTGTCACATGAAAAGTTGATGATACTTTTCAAAGATAACAGTAAATGCACATCTTCAGATTTAAATGGTTTTGAATGCAGGCAATGACAACCAGCTTCACCATGATTTGCAATCTCAAATATGCAAGCTGCCTCTTCAACAAAAACCATGTGCTCTTCCATCATCACATGCTCCCTTTCGGAGTTCAAAAAGGGAGATTCCTCAATTGCATGAGCTTAAAACCAAATTAAATACATTTCCCAGCAACCAGTAAAGCCCTTCATATATCATGGATCTACCTAAGTGAAATATTTTGCAACCACCTAAAATGCAGTTAAATTTAAGTCAGCCAACCGTAATACATCCCTACACAACATGAAGACTCCACAACCTAAAAGGAATGCACAATACTTAAACTCCTATATCTAAGTCCTAGTTTCTTCAAATCATGTATTAAACATCCAAGGATTGCCACCTACCAAAAGGTTAAGATGTCATTATGTGCTACAAGTTTTCTTTCAAAAAAATAATATTGCAGCACATAATATAGAGTAAGGCTTCATGAATTTTTCTTTAATGATGTGGACGTGCAAAACAGAAATCCAAATGCAACGAAAATTTTCTTCTCTCTGAAGCCCTTTAGAACAACCCCCAAAAAACTATGATTAGCAAATTAAGCTACTAGGCATTGTCAGCCATCAGTGTGTGACATGCAATTACGCTATGAAAAATGAACTGAAACATGGTAAGTTTAGGACCCAATGGCTAGGTGATCTAAGAACTGTCTGACTTGTTTACTGTATGATAACCAACAATAATTGCAGGAAAACAATATAACCTTTTCTCTGCATAGCCTCCAAAAACACAAGATGACACGGTAATGAGCCATAGACCGACCCTTTTGAATATGTGTTTAAAATTAAAACCCATCGCTACACCGCTACACTTCCCAAAAAATCATAAACCAAGTCCTAACATATCCTTGAGCATATTGATCCATAAGCCTAAAAATTACAAGAAATTGTTCATCTAAAGTAATGATCATGATCGTCAAACACAGTAAATGTTGTGTAAGTGAATAATATTAAACCTGAATGGCATCCTAGAAGCTCCGCATGGATAATCACTAAACAGAGCTGCTATAAGGCCATCTGACCTGGGAATATTGTATGTATGATATAATGAAAAGAAGTATGCAAACATCAGAAGGAAGTTTTCAGACCACCTCACAGTCAAGAGGGAAAAAAGGATGGGAGTTTCCATACCCGCTCACAATTAAGGTAAATGTTGAAAGGCAAATGCTCCTTTAAACTGTCTTTAAAATAGATACCGAGAAAAATGGAGTTTTCAGGTGCCCTCAGAATTAAAGTAAATGCTGAAAAAAAATCCTCCTCTTGACTATCTTAAAAATAGATGCCAAATAGCAAACACGGACAGCATGAAGAGTGCATGAAGAATCTTAGAAAGTAAATTAATATAACACCACTATGTAATCTATCAACACAAGCTCTGAAAATTACATTCCATTTTTACTCTACACGTCATCAAATGGATCTATTATCTATGCCATTCAAAAACTAAATCAGTGCACAAAATGCATCATGGATATAATTTATGAGCAGATAGTCACTGCTGGCACTACACAACCATCAGTAATATAAATAATTTCAAAACCTCATCAAGAAAATATTGACAGCCCTTTCAACAAAGAAAGTGCAAAGACAACATGGAAAAAGGCTCCCTTCGCAATTTAGAGGGTGCCACATAACAATATCATGACATCAGACACAAGAATCAGAAATCCCAAGGTCTCTCAGCAGGCCATCCAAATTTAGAATGACTTCCAAATATCATATTATAAACATTAGAAAAGAGACTGAAAAGGCCACGAAAGGAGCATTGCGGAGTTGCTCAGAAGCTTAAAAGTTGTCTTTAAGAAAATGAAAATGAACATTGTGCCAACGAAATTCCTACACCTTGCATAGGAAAGTAATCACAAAGGCCGTAATCACATTGCAGGTTTCCGGTAATCTAATATTCGAACGATTCAGAAGTACAAATCACAATCTCCATGAGAAGAAAAGGACTTGCAACCAGTATCGGATGTAACTACAAAATACAAGAAACAAAACTTCAAAGGATCAGCAAATCGAAAACCTTTTAATGCACACAGAACATAATTATCTCCATCTACCAGCTCTGCAGCAAGATCGGAATGATTGGAAGATACACATAAATTTGATTGCAATATCATCACCACAGTCACCACATTTAAATAGATAGCATAAGTATGAAACCAATGAATTTAGCTCATTATAGCTGCTTACTTCCATTCTAAAATCTTGCATATGAACACTTTATGTCTGTCTTAAATAAAAGGGAGAATCAAAGATGATTAAGAACACTAAAACACACCAAGGCATTCAAGATGAATGGCCTCCCCACAAGCAACTGATAATTGAAAGTTAGAGATCACAGTCGTCGCCATCAAGATAACACAACAAAAACCTAATAAGTACATCTCATCTTCATCTTCACAGAAACAAGCCAAATCTGGAGTAAAATGTTACAGTAGTATGGGACACAGCTAGCACTATAAATGGCTCAGAAAAAACAAATGGTACCAAACTTCATAAGCAGGCTCATTGTCAGGTTCTCCTCCAGAAAGAGAACACAAAAGACATAACTCTACTATGTTGTCCACAAGGCTCTGGCATCAAAATATAAAATCAGCACATAAAAACACAATCCATCAGTTGGAACCAATAGCGACTGCAAGCTATCGTTCACCACCAACATCTTAAGACGTGTAGACATACACTAACATTCAAAAAAAAATTTGCATTCCAGTCCACAACGAAGCATCTCAAGATTGCAATACCAGCCAACCAGCCAATCATAATGTCACCACAAACCACCACATGCGCAGAATTCAATCATCCATGACCCATCCTAAATAAGATATAAGACAACCATTCTTATAGTCAAAACAAACAACATCAACTCAGACAATGTTATCTGTCCATGCATAAATATTAAATATTAAAATTTACCCAATGCCAAAAAAATCCAAGCTCGGGCAAAGACAATGGTGTACGCAAGGTAACCCGGATAAAAAGAATGGATCACTATGAAACAAAGAAATGAGAAAATGGTCTTCATGCTTTGTAATTTCAGCATGTAATCTAAGCTGCCAACACCAGGTGCAAAGAAGGGAAGGTTTTACCAATCACATGGCCATATAGTTTCATCCCCATATGGCATATGAGAAAACCAAGCTCAGCTAATTATCACCAGAACTTAAGGATCATGAAAGATCATATAACAGCTATTAACTGGTATAAAGAGATACCAAAAAATCAATGACATAAAATAAAAAAAAGTTAATGCCAAGTTTATGACAAAGACCGGCCATTGAAAACTTCAAGTGTTTCATGTGGTGACTAACAACCATTGAAAATCATGCATAATTGCATCGTCTGCCATTTGCAGTACAACAATTACACAGGACTAAGCACCACAGCATACAAATGTGTTGACACTAGAGGGACCAGTCCACTGCCAAAACTTGCTCCATAACCCTGTGAATTCTGCATTGACTTGGTGTAGAACTTTTACCAATTATTAACTTTTTGATTGATATAAGCAACTTTTAGTGGTTCAGATAACCTTGTCTTCTTCTGGATGCACAGAAGGGAGACAATTGAACAGATTCAACTGAGACCAACAGTCACTGCTAATTTTTTCCCCAAAAAAATAGAAAGTCCTTATTGCTCCCTCTTAATCCTCAGGGCACCTGAAAAAAAACAAAGGTATAGATCATAAAAACTTAGAGAAAGAACAGAAATTACCTTGTTGTTGTCCACTTCTCCTATCTCTGATCAGAGCCACTTCGATAACATTCCCATGCTCCTCAAACAATGGCCGAATCTGTGGGGGGGGGGGGGGGGGGGGGGGGGGGGGGGGATGATGTATTTTAGAAGCATTCAATCAGACAAGTAAAGTTAATGGTGGTGATGATTCAGTTCATCAAAATAAGACCTACATGGAATCTTGGTTTAAAAGGCAGGTGGAAGGCATGATTTTCAGGTTCTACTTAATCCACCAAGGACACCACATATTTGAACATTTATTATTTTGCATTCATTTAATGAAGTATCTAATTAAAGGTGAAAGCATATATCAATAATGAATTGTGAAAGAAAATAATAAATGATATTTAGTAGAAGTACATTTTCTACAAAGTCCACAAAATTATCTCTTTGTAACGTTTTGCATGTTTATTAACTCTACTGTTAAGAAAAATTGCATAATCTGATTGGTGAGCATGAAATACCAGTTTTACTTTTGTGTGTCGTGCAATGATCAGTTCCCAAATTTTCTTGTTGCAGAGTAAAAAGTAACTGCCTAAGGGTATGTAAAATAACTTCCATGCATGGTGCAAAAGGGTCTCTGTGAGTAACCTTATTTTAAGTTTAATGCTTACATATGATTAGAAACAATAATAACTCGTTTAAAACTTAACAATTTACCGTAGAACTGCTACATTTTTAACAAAAAAATTGACAAGTAGCTCCATAGGTTACTAATTACAAATAGTTCTGGAATGACATTGGCATTTCTTGTTGGCATTGTCTCCATACCTTAGACAATTTACTAGTGTACTCGGCATGTCAGCCAGAGACTCGTTCAAATAAACAGACAAATACAAAGTATTGTATGATGATTAACTGCTCAAAGCAAATAGTAGTATTAAGTACTGAAATTAAAAGGCTACCAGTAATCATCTTAGTAGGATATATACAACCCATCTATAACTGATTGAGGATGGCAACAATTAAGAAACATTAGAATAGTATTTTTGCAAAGTAGCAATAATCAAGAAAGATGAATCACATCCAAACAAAATAATAGGGTTGGAGCACCAGAATGAATCATGTGAAGCCTGATATAACCATCAAATCAGTATAAATAGGGTTGGAGCTTCTAGTAAACATGTTAGATTTAACAAGTGCCAGTAGACTGAAAATCTAGAGTATGGGTAGATCCGAACAAAATAATACCATATCCGATACAGGTCATAAGACCAGTAATAACATGTCCATTCTCACACAACATGAGCAAACTCAGAAACTTAAATGGAAACGATAGTAGCAAAATATGGACCACTGAATCATAAAAATCAAGCTAGGTAGAGTCGCTGCTCTAAGAATGTGAACACTAATTAACTTACATCCTCTTCAGTTACCGTCCTTGGAACAGATCCAACAAAAAGCTTAACAAATTTGTTCACGTCTGCATATTCTGGACAGGGGAAAGATATAAATATTAACATGTTAGTGTTCATTCAATACTTTGAAATAATGTATTGATAGATGATATGAAGCACAACTAATAGGAAAAATCAATATGGCTGGTTCCATGAAACCAACAATGCAAGGACGACGAGTGAATTGACCTCAAACAGGTTGTATGGCAACCATATCATCACCTATAAAGCATTTTAAAGAGATTCAATTCAAACCTATTATATACGCAATGTCCAATATTGAAATCATTGGATTTTCCCTTAATTTGCCGATGTTTACAAATTCAGTATACCTCAACTGACAGAGTTTGACATTATAAACGTGCAGAAGAGTTTTGATACAAAAAAGTTTCTTTTTATTATAGTTTACTATATATGGTATAGATGTTCAAAATGTGATCCACTTTTGCTTTATCCATGAGGTTGTTATGCCAATGAAATGTGAGTCAACAACTGTCCTGCATGAAGATGTTGCTAGCCATCACTGGTCAAGCAAACAGCAGCAAATTCATTCATGGCCTTGTACACATCCTGCACATGCTATTGGATCTGGACATTACCAAAGTTGTTATCTTAACCACGAGGAGATAGCTTGTAACTTCAAGATTTCAAAGATTTTCTCATGAGTCATATATGTATGAACATATATAGCATAAGATATAAACCTGTTCGCTGTGGTACATGGGCTCAGCCACCCAACACGGACATAACGTGCAAACATGCAACAAATGCCTAAATATTAAATAAAACTTGGGACATGTGTCCCGTGTATTTCCAACACAAAACGGGTTTCACGATGGAATTATCTGTGCTACATATGAATCATGTCCTCAAAAAGCAGACAGTCTCAGATGTGTGCTTAGGTGCATGGCATTTAATTTCCAGACTTCCATCAAACTCAAAGATTATGCATAGCAAGCATTTACCAAAAAGGAATCACAACAAACACTCAATGTGTGCTTAGATAATAATGCTATTAGGATAGGCTGCATCTCCGAGAAAGCAATTGCTCAAAGCATTGGTAGCTTAATCATGTAAGATGGGCTGAGTTTCCAGAAAGTTTAGGTTTTCATAGATTATATGACGATAGCACCCTATATCATACACATGAAGACCAAAGACCATGACTAACTTAGATTAGATTGACAATATTTGTTAAAAGAATCAATAATTCTTCAAAACAGGTAGCAACCTAATGTTTGTCCCCCTGTTCATCTACATCTTCTGTGTTTGTGCCTTCTTGACTTATTCACTGTGTTTGTGCCTTTTCAATGCCATGATAGCATTCTTATTTCCACTCAACCACACACAGAATGGCCAATATTCAACAAACATGATAAGTCTTAGACCACAGAGCTGATGGAACATGATCCTTATTCCAAATAAATGCTTAAGTCGTGTTCTACACAAAAACATTTGTGTTCTTACACACAGCAGTCATTTTACTGCAAGTTATCACAAAGTCCCTCGAATAAAGTATATGACAAATCCAGTAAAGTAACACAAAAAGCTTTTTCTTCCCAAGCTTCCACCTGACGCATATCTCTAAAGCCAATAGTAATTTCTATTTTTCTAATCTCTTTAACAATCAAACCCCATTTCTTTATTTGATCCAAGAAATGTAGCTTTAGGAAGAAACCATGTCGCGCACATGGTAATTTAATTTCAGAACAGCATCATCAAGTAGCATGTGTGTGAAACTATGAAGTTCACAATGAACCACACAGAATATGTGAAAGTTCCACGAAAGAATCATCCTAGTTGTAAGTTCTGGACGTCAGCCTCATCTCTGCCCTCCATCAGACCATAACAATTCTGGTCAACAAAACTATAAACAAGATGACTAGGCATAGTACCTAAAAGATTGATTGATCACATAGAGCATTTAGACTGCAAAACAGTTAAATGAAATGGACAATGTTCCAAATTCAAGAATCCAGATCAACTGACACCCAAATAGCTAGCCTTAGAATATAGCACATAAATAGACTACCAAAAACTCTAGATTCAAAAAAATTATACATATGAAATTAAAGGCTAGACCTAGATAGCGCTATCATTTAAAAGCCACTGAAGAGTGCCCGATTGAATATTCTTGAAGTAAAAACAGGCCTTTGGCTACTCATTTTGCTTGCATACGAATCCCCACGATACTTAAACCAAAATTCAACATAAGAAGACAATTAAATAAAGTAAAAGTTCCGTTTTTTTAACAAAAGCATCACAAACTGAATGCCAATAAATATCGTAAATCTTTAGATCCATTATCCTACCAAGGTTTCAGTCTGCCCTTTCCAAACAATTACGAGCCAAAAAGAATCGCTAAACGCTAAACCCTAAACCAAACGAAAAACAATGAAACAGAAAAGGCCTAGCTAGTACGAAAGAAATTACCCGGAGACCCGCCACCTCTCCCAAAAAATCCTCGCTTGGGCCCACCCATCTGCGGCTGCTGCCCAACCCCGCTGCCGGGCCCACCACGAAACCCCTGCCCACCGCCGCCAGCGGCATGCTGGTCCTGCGTACTACTACGATAAGGATGAAAGCGGCCTCCACCTCCACCGAAGCCTCCGCCTCCTCTATTAAACCTGTGGTTGTCGTTGGTAGGGCTCTCGCCGCCCGACGACCAACGCGAGGACGGCATTCTGCGGGGCATGTCGTCGCCGCCGGGACGTTCTCCGGCGGGGCGGTCGCCTCTGTGCCTGTCCATTGGCCTGTCCATCACGTTTTGGGACAAAGAAGACAAAGAAACCCTAGTTTTCCCGAACTCGGGCCTTTTTTTTAGTGTAAGAGAGGGGTTTATTTATTTTCGATGATGCTTAAATATTGGGGATATAGAATTGGTTTTGCCCGGTGCCACCAAAATTTTCGGCGCGCGTGTTTAAAAAAGACGATTACTTTTAGGGAGCTTCTTTGGGCACCCACCGTTTTACTGGCGCGCCAACCGATTATACACAAGTTTGCCATTCAAAATATCTCTTACCCTCGTCTTCCCCTCCCTCAGCCATTGCCCCCCTCCTCCGTCGACGAGTTTTAGTGTTTTAGTGTTTGGAATGGATGGATGAAGAGGAAGAGTGGGCGGGGGAGGGGGCGGGGAGGGGGCGGGGTTAGAATGAGATCAGAGACGACGGCGGCAGGCGGGGCTGGGGAAGTAGGAGAGGGGGCGGTGGAGCTTGGGATGTCGGAGGAGGTGGCATGGGAGAGTGGCGGCGGAGGGGGGAGATGGAGTGGATGGGTTGTCGGTGGAGTGGGCGGCGGAGGGGCATGGGGGAGTGCATGGGTTGTCGGTGGAGGGGAGCGGCGGAGGGACAGGGGAAGTGGATGGGTTGTCGGATGAGTGGGCGGCGGAGGGGCAGATGGAGTTGATGGGTTGCCGATGGATGGGGCGGCGGAGGGATAGGGGCAACGGATGTGGCTGGGGAAGATGACGATAGTCGCCGGAGGGGAGCGGTGGAGGGCCGTGTAGTTGGAGGATGGGGCAGCGGTGGGGTAGGGGGTGTCGAAGGATGGGGCGGCAAAGCGGCGGCGGCTGGGGATCCATGAAAACAAATCGACAGCATGGCTTCTTAGTCACTCCTCCACGATCGTCGGCGGCAGCAGAGGAGGACGGAGGAGGTGGGCAGCGTCGGTGTCGGCGTCGACAAGGGCAGGAGATTGGCGATGGAGGGTGGTGGTGGAGGGCGGCGTCGGAATCGACCATTTTACTCCTCTCGCACGTGGGATAAATTTGGGATTAAGATTTATTGTGCGCGGGGAGAAAATTTGAGTGGCAAACTTGTAAATAATTCGAATTCCAGTTATGCGTGCGAGTAAAATGGTAGGTGCGTAAAGAAGCTTCCTTACTTTTACATCAAGGAATATAAACATCATCTAACCAAAAACTAAGTTTTCGCTTGAGTTTAATTGGAATTATGTGGATAATGATGATTTTTCTCTATGGTCCACCATCGACCAAATCCGCCTGTATTTTTTTTGAAAAAAATTTCCCAATATGTTTTACACCTTATGGATGATCGCCACATCAAAAAACAAGTGATTCCAACACTTTTTGCACATCGATCCACCCGTTGCAAAATCGACGGTCGCATAATATAGAACGTTTTGCAACGGGTGGATCGATGGGCAAAAAGTGTTGGAACCACCTGATTTTTGATGTGATAATCATCCATGATGTGTAGAGCATATTGAAAAAAAAATTCAAATAAAATATGTGGTAGGCTTGGACATGGGTGGACCAAGGAGGAAAATCCTCATTGGCCACCTGATTTCCATTAAACTTTTTTCTCATATGCTTCTTCTTGACTAACCTCACTTTCTATTTTTTCAAACGAATTCGTTCATTTTGATCTTATGTTCTAAAATCTCAACCCTATTATAAACTAGTGGACATTCACACCGTTTGGTGTTAGTTATGTTAAAATGAATATGTAGAGATGTAAATGATACTCCAGCGGGTGTCTACCAAGAGCATGGCCTAAATGAGTTGGACAGATGGGACCCACAATATTGCGCGTGCTCTCCTGAGGAGCACGTGACCTTCTAGGTTGAGCCTGACCATCTCCCGATGGCACCCCGTAAGTTTTCCAAAATATCTCGGGTCGGCCAAGATGACCCCACAAAATCGCCTCGGATGGGCCAAACCACTTAGTGGTAAATCTAATGGTCCTCTACAGACGACCCTCTGATGTCGGCCCACTTGGCTCTACAGCTACAGTACTCACCTACTTGGCAGGGTCGACCCCCTGCAAACAGGGCAGCCAGATCTGAGACAGATGAGTCCCATATCATATAGGCTGTTATTATTGGGCCACGCAAACGTAATGATCAGCCTTATCAAAAGACAGTGCGGCCCAACTCAATCAGGCGGTATATAACCGTCTTTACTGGGGGTCTACTAACGTGGCCAAGCCCCCCTCCCCCCCATCTAATAAATGGGGATGAAGAAGCCTTCTCCATCAAGGTACACTCAATTCTTATAAGATACATCCTATCTCTAAAACATTGGCATTGCACACCATTCAAAATCATAAGCGGCAACTATCTTTAGCCACACTTGTTAGATCGTGATCTAAGCCTAGAGGGGGGTGAGTAAGCTTATAGGAAATTTTCATGAATTAAAAATTTAGCCTACTCATTAAGACAACCACAGAGCAAATATGGTGCAAAGAAAATAATGCGAAAGCAAACACAGAGTGCACACGGTATTTTTCCCAGTTCATTCGCCCATACGACCGACTCCAGACCCAACGTAATTGATGCAAGCACATGTAACTTCGTGGCCCAACACTCAGCTCACCAAGTCTATACCGCACTCCCTAAAATGTTGAACACTACTATTCTAGCAAAGACTTTCACCTGACTTGCCCCCAACAAGTCAAGTCCCTAAAATGAAACCCCAAAAAGAAAAGTGCAAAATTATACCGTGATCTATTAACTCAATCACAAAAAATAATATAATAATGAGTTTAGAAAGCCCAGTCTGTGATGGTTGAATAGTCATTGTCGATAAGCACATCGTCAGCTTTGTGCTGTTATAAACGGTGTCTTAATCTAATGCCTGAATCAAAAGATATGAGCATCTAAAGTTCGTTGCTCAAAGCAGTCTCAAAGTGGTTTGTGCATAAAGCCACAAATTATGGATTATGCGAATTATGGGCCAGACTCATGGAATTCTTCGATTTCGCTCGGTCGACAGTGAACGTTGACCCTGTGCATGAGTTGGTGGTCGATGTGCAACGTAATTGGGTGCAGCATGCCTCTGAATCCACGGGCACGGCTATGGGTATGCAGCAGTTGCGCCCGACAATCCCCATGATGCATGAGTTATGGCAACGGGGTTCAACAGAGCAGCTAATTTCTTCAAGCTTGGCTTTCCCCTTTGCTTGCTGCGCCCGAGCAACACCCAATCTAGCTTATGCATGACTTGGATGGTTTGATCGATGTTTGGTCTTGATTGCTTCTTTGACATTGTTCCCTGATTGTGTGACTTGGGAGATAGATTCTTGGTCTTTGATTGAGCACTTGATGCTTGGATAAGATGATGCTTCGTGCTAAATCAATGATGCTGCACTTGGTAGTGGCTCAACTCTACGATGTGTGAGTTGAGTTTGGCATTGGATGAAGCTTGAAAAAACTTGGATGCTTGGGCTCATTTGATGATGCGTGTGATGATGATGATGACCCCTTTGTATGTCTTGAAGAGCTTGTAATGGCCAATAGCTAGGATCCTTGCTTGAATACAATGGCTTGCATGACATGGAGAGAATGTAAGGACCGTCTACCTTGCAATACTAACAACAAACACTCTAGAGGGGGGGGGGGTGAATAGAGTAATGGCAATAAATTGTGCAATTAAAATTAAACTTGCAAATGCGGAATAATAAGTGCAAGAGGAATTAATCAACACAATCAATCCAAACGCAAACACAAGAATTTACACTGGTTCCCCAAACTTGGTCCGTCCAGCCACACAAATATCCACTATAATTCTCACACAGAGAAAGTGAATACAATCTCACACAGAGGATTTGGATTCTCACATAGAGAAATCCTCACTCTCACACAGAGAGACCTCACACAGAGGATTCAGGATTCTCACATAGAGAAATCCTTACTTTCACACAGAAAGACTTAAGCTCTCGCACAGAGAGATCTCAACCAACCCTCACACAGAAGGTTATATTCTCACACAAAGAGTAACTAGCTCTCACACAGAAATCTAAGGTTTCACTGAAAAAACAAAGTAAAACAAATACTCTTACCTATGCCTTGAGATGTACTTGCTCATAAATGAATGCAAGGCATGGAAGAGGATCTCTAAGTGTTGAGATATGCTAGAAAGCACTTGGATGAATTCCCTTGAGCTGGACTTCAATGCATGAAGATGAATGAGAGCTCTTGAGAGGGAATTGAGGTAGTTTGAGAGTGGCTTATCGATCTCTTGAGATATTCAATAGCAGCAAGAAGTATAAGAGATATCAGCACACGCATATATATAGGAACCATATATCAAACCCCAAAACCCAAGAAAACAGCCAAAGAATCAATTCTGCAACGGCTAGAAACTGGGCGAAAACGACAGGAACAGTCGACTGATGATCAAAAGACAGTCGACTGATCAACGGCTAGAAAATATCCAACGGCTATAATCCGAGCCAGGACAGTCGACTGCTGAAGTCGGTACAGTCGACTGAGAACAGAACAGGCGTCTGTAAATCCTTTAGCAGGCGACTGCTGTAGGGGATGGAATAAAACAGAGAGCCGCACTCTTTCTCCAGTTAAGCATACAGGCGGCTGATGTCAATAATACAGTCGACTGTCTATAAGCCAGGTGACTGTAAAACCTTAATCAGTCGTCTGCTGTATAAGATGGAGAAACAACAGAGAGATGCAGAGAATGCACTTACGCTATACAGGCGACTGGTGACCAATCTACAAGAGACTGTAATTATACATGCGACTGTAAGTTGACCAATAGTCGACTGTGCGTAAAGCTCAAGTTTGAGTCAATTGAAATGTTGACTTGAGCTGTGCATATCAGGCGATTGTAGAAGGATCTACAGGCGACTGGAAATCAACCAGTCGATTGTGTTTTCTTCAGAAGGCGACTGATGGAAAGCCAGAGACTCCAAATGAGTCTTTGGACAGAGTGAACCTATCGGGTTGGATTCTATGATAATCATAAGGCTCACTAAGATGGTTAGATGCATATGCATGAATGAGTAAACCATCTAACAGTGCATTACATTAATCATAGACTCAAGAGAGAGAGAAAGCAATAAAGTAAATTACATGGATTATAATGCTTTCCTTAGAGTCTAAGTCTTCAATCTTGATGCCTTGATTGTTCTCCATCATCTCCAAGCTTTGGCACTCCTTGAGTCCAAGCTTTGGCTCTTCTCCACTTGATGTACATCCTTGCACCAAGTGAATAGTCTCCAAGAAAGATATTCTTGAAATAAAAATGAGAGACTAAAACATGAGAGTCATTAGCAACAACATAATGTCGTGATCATCATCAAAATAAGATTGGTATGAAACACCAATACTCAACAGAGAACCCCTTGGCCTATGGACTTCTATTGCGTGAGTTTATGGACGCTTGATGATGGAGCTTTCCTTGCTTGATTCCATGAAGCTTGTGTCAATGACTTTAGCTTCTTCAATGATGGATGCTTTGCTACAGAACTTTACTTGGACTTTCTTTGGCATATGACATAGCGTGATAATGGTATGTTGTAGAGCTCCTTGCAAGGTCATGAGATGATGGGGCCGGCCATAAACTTAACAATGGAAATGGCAGGGTCGGCCAAACTATTGAGACCATGGGTTTTGATGTGTGAGCTTTGTGGCTTTCTCTAACTTATTTTTCATCTCATTTTTGACTAAGTGGTTAGGTGTGTATATATTGGAGATGTAGAGCCCAATCATAGATGAAACCAAACTCCTCATCACCCCACTCTGCTTGGTGCACTCAACCTCTTCTTTACATGAACTCTATCCAAATTCAATCAGAAGTCCTAGTTTGAATCAAGCTCCTAGCTAGATGCATTGCACTTTGAACACGCATTGCAATAGGGCATAAAGGGTTTTCTGGGACCCTTAGGGCTCAAAATCGACGTTTGACCTAAGTCAGATAGACGAAAAAAATGATTAAGCAGCAGAAAAACAACTTAAAACAGTTTTAAATAAAGACCAAAGGAATTATTAAACCACATCCAGAATATCTACTATCTCAGGGTGGGTCTTGTTGGCCTATTTAGTTCACTAAATAGGTCATACGAGTTAATTTTGATGATGACAAACAAGTCGTGTGACTAACGTCATTCATTAAGTGATTGCAGGGAGCAAAGCGCAAAATCAATTTTATTTGCAAGCGGAAGAGTATGTGAGGACAATTGTGCAAAAAGGAAAGCCTTACATTATCAACAATGAAGATGAAGTTTTGAATCGGTCAAAGATGAAGATTTGATTGGATACTCAAGAGATTTTCTACTTGAATTCAAACTCCATGTTCTTATCCAAAACACAGCGCACTTGGTCTCCTATTCAATCTCCTATTCAAAAACCACATCCCATTATCACGCAAGATAGGATAGAAACAAAGCCGAGTTCGATGGTTAAATCTTAAACCCTTTCACAGATCCGCACTCTTCAAGCAATGAAAAAAAATATTGGGAATGAACCAAAAAATTTGAACTACCGCATGCTCTCATCTTTGAACTGCCGCACTCAAAAACAAATAACTGCCGCATTTTTTTTAGTTCGGCTGTTTTTTTGATCTCATCCCTTTATCAAACTGCCCAATTCTTTTTGAATGTGTTTGTTTTTTATCTCATCTAATTATCATGCTAACACATTCCTCAAAAAAACAGAACACAACAAAAGGGATGACACGCACCATTTCAATTTTTAATTGAGTTTTTTTCTTGTGCGGGGCTTCATATATAACGCACGCACCCAAAAAAATGTTTTCGGTGCTCCTCCTGTCATTTGCGTAAAAAGTTGGAATGAACAAATTTTTGTGTGTGTAACCCTCTGTCAACAAATTCACGCACGCAAACAAGGCTATCGACAATTGTGACTTGCAAAACATTAAGAAGAACAACAGACGTCCATATTTTTCTTGTTGTTGCTGCGAAAAGAAACTCATGGCAGAGACTTGTGATCGGAAGCAACATCCTCCAGTGATTTGTGGCCTTAGACGACATCCTCCAGCGATTGATGGCCGCATATTTCAATTTCCAAACTCACGGATTGTGCAAGGGCAGAATTCAAGTGCAGATTCCAGATTCGCACATTCGACTTCGTGCGCTCATATCTCCTGATCCCGACGTCGGATCGACTCACCGTTTGTGCCCACGCGACCATATCTTCATGCCCTTCGTAACGGTGATAGTCTTCTTTGTTCAGTCCTCAAGATTATACACAGTTCGGGCGTTTTCTACAGTTCAGCCACTACAGAATTCAGATTCGTGCAGTCATCTTCCGAAGACTATATCTTCCAATTCAGACATCGGATCAGCGAACCGTTTGCGTCCATGCGATCACAATCTCACAGACTTTATCACGGTAATATCCCTCTGATTTTTCAACGCAGTATTAAAGATATTTGAATCTGTTTTTATTGTTGGATTGTATTGTGTATAGCTTTACTCTAAAGCTATCTCTGCGATTTAACTCCTGAACTATATTTGTACGGTGAGATCACTACCCGTAAATGTGATCAGTTTTATTGACTGAAATCCGCATAGGTTTTGGGGGCGGAGTTTTGGCGGGGAGCCACTTTGTTAAAAAATATTTATGCCTGATTATCTATGTGATTGTGATTAATTTTTTAAATTTGTGCCATACACCCTATTCACCCCCCTCTAGGGTGTTTTTAAATCGGTATCAGAGCGGGACTCCTTTTAGACTCAAAATCGAGTGGAATTTCGATCCTATGGCACAAATTTCGCACACATACTCATATGACACGCACAATCAAAGAGAAGGTCAGTCGTATCTCAGATCTCCCCTATTTGAGGGTACGGACTATAGTTACTGGAAACAACGCATGTCCATACACATCAAAGTTATCGATATGGCATTATGGAAAACAATCAGTGAATGCTTTACACTATTTGATAAACCCACTCCTGAACAGCTAAAGGAAAATGATCGGTTACAAAATCTAAACTTTAAGGCCATGAGCATATTGTATTGTGGTCTTAGTAAAACTGAATTTAACCGCATTAGTTCGTGTTCCACTGCTAAGGATATTTGGACGAGACTTGATGTTACTCATTATGGAACTAGCAAAGTTAAGAAAACTCGTATTAGAATGTTATTACAGAAATATGAAAATTTTGATATGATGCCAAATGAGTCTATTGATGCTATGTTTTCTCGTTTTGCAGATATCGTCAATCCATTGAAAGCCTTAGGGAAGGATATACCAGAAGAAGACTTGGTTGGAAAGATCATATATTTTTTATCTGGTGATTGGATTCAAAAGAAGACGGCGATTGAAGAAGCACATGACTTGGCAAATATCAGTTTTGAGCAGTTAATGGGAAAATTAATGGTTTATGAGGTTCAATTGAAGATGGCCAGTGATAGCACACCAAAGAAGGAAGAGAAATCTAAGAAGGCGGAAACAACGGAAAAGAACTTAGCTTTATAAGTTTCCAAAATGCTCAAAGAGGAGATGAATGAATCAGACGATGAAAGCATTTCTCTTGTTACAAGGAAATTTGTGAAATTCATGAAAAACAACAAAAGAAGGATGTAAAGCATTTGGGGAACCAAGAAAAACGAAGAAAATGATTGAGAAAGTTCTGCACCTCAGTGTTTCAGATGCAACAACAGAGGGCACATGAAAGCAGAATGTCCACTTCTGAAAGGAAAAGGAAAGGAAAAGACTGGTGATGACGAAAAGAGGACATCAAAGCGAGGAATGGTGGCTACTTGGGGATAAAGTGATGCATAGGAGCTCTCCTCAGATGATGACTGTAACGACAACACTGGAACTTGCTTTATGTCTGAAAACGAAAAGTTAAAAATTGGCTCTCTTGTTCAAAGCTTTGATGATGAAATGAATATTAGTGATGATATGTTTTCTAGCATGGAGGAAGCTTAAGAATTTCTTGTAGAACTCCTTCAAGAAATGGGTCCTAAATTCCGTAAACTAAAAAAGTTCGTGATTCATTAAAAGAGGAACTAGGGAGCATGACAAGAGAGAGAGATGAGCTTTTTGTTAAGTTGAAAGAACAAAAGGAAATAATATACAAGTTTGATGAAACCCACTTAGAAACAAAAACCTTAGAGCTAGAAAATACTAATAAAAAATTGGCTACGTTAGATCTTGACCACGTTAACTTAGCTAAAGAATTAAAAGAGAAAATTAGCATTCTTGTTTCTAAAGACTCTGAAATAAAATTATTGAACCTAAAAGTGGCTAGCTATGAAGAAAAATTGGAAGAGCTTGAGAAAGAAAAATCTAATATAATAAAAGAAAAACACATAGCCATTGATTTAGAAACTATCGAAAAAGAAAAAAGATATGAGACTAAGATTAGTGAACTTGAGAATGAAAATCAAAGTCTTAGCTTGATATTAAAGAAATTCACAAATAGCCAAGAAAGCTTTAATAGATGATAAATGGGCTAAATGAACAATCTAGTAAACATGGGATTGACTTTCAGAAAAAACAACCTAAGAAAAAACTAGGAAGATCATTGAAAAGAATTTTGCAAGAGACATGAGCTTCAACATTACATGCACAAAAATCATATGTCATCTACTAATAAGCATTTCAATGTTACATGTTTTTATTGCAACAAAAGTGGGCATGTTATGAATGATTGCTTTGCCAAATATTATCATGAATATTTTATATGGGTTCCAAAGCATCGTAGTAACAATTGTGGATCCAAAATTTGGTTACCAAAGGGTGCATCTTCTTTTGTAGGTGCATCTTCAAGTGGAAAATGACAGCATTTGGTACCTTGATAGCAGTTGCTCGAACCACATGACAGGCAACGAATCCCTCTTCATGATGCTATCAAGGAAAGACGGAGGGATGGTTATTCTTGGAGATGGAAAGAATTGCAAAATCTTGGGTAAAGGTAACATTGGTAAGCATCCTCTTGTGGTCATTGAAAATGTTAATCTTGTTGATGGGTTCGCACATAATTTGCTAAGTGTGAGTCAGCTATTCTCTATAGGCCTTAAGGTGCATTTCAAAAATGACAAAGTATATATTTTGAAAGGTGATGATACTCTTTTCAAAGGTACATCTTACAATAACATCTACACTATCAAACTTAGTGACTCAAATAATCTAAAATGTTTAGTTGCATCACATGAGACTAGTTGGCTTTGGCATCGAAGATTAGGCCATGCCGGCATGAACCTAATCTCAAAGCTTGCTCGAAAGAAACTGGTGAGAGGTTTACCTCAAATTAGTTTTGATTGGGATAAGCTTTGCGATGCATGTCAACTAGGTAAGCAACATAAAAGTAGTTTCAATCCTAAAATAATTGTAACTACTTCTAAGCCATTGCAACTAATACATTTGTGTTATGAGTTGAGGGAGGCCTTTGGCCTCCCCCCTCAACATCTCACCATTACTCCCCACTAAGTTAGTGGGGAGTCCCTTGGACTCCTAACTCATCATGAGATTTTTATAAATAAAGTGCCATGGCTATTCGCCATGGTGAATTCTCTCCAATCCTATTCTAACACGTTATCAGCACCGAAGCTCTCCTCTTTTGAGCTTTTCCACCGGTCTCCCCTAAAAAAATTAACCTCCTACGTGCGAAGGAATCTATTGTTGCGGCGATTCGGCTTGCGACGTACCGTTGCGGAACATCGTTGCGGCGATCTTTTAGGCGTCTCGGGAGCGGGATTTTGATCTACGGATTTTTCTTATTACGATCGTCCCTAGATCATTGATCTAGAGGTAAAATTTATCGATCCCGTAGATAATTACAAAATATTGTTAGTTATGATTTTACACAGCTTTTCTATATGCTTGTATAAATCTGCAACATTTTGATGAACATCAAAATTAAAAAAAACCCCACAATAACCCGTTCATCTCCCCCGCGCTTGAGGGCACCCGATGGCCACAACCCCCCCCCCCCGGACGGGGGGCTCTGCCTGCGCCCTGATGATTAAACACCGTCCTTTGGAAGATCAATCTGATACGAGAGACAGAGCCAACAAATGCATGGATAAATGAGACGCTTGTCAAAAATTAATCTGTGCATACTGCACCTTAGGGCTGAGATGAGGAAAGTGATACCTAAAATCCTATGATGCATATGCTTCCAATATAGGTGGTTCGGTACAGATACTGCAAATCATTGTGCGATACAGGGATTAAAACCGAAATTTTAAAACTTGTGTCATATGTATTATGGCTCTGCCCCCCCCGGCAGGGGAATCCTTCATTGCGCCTCTGATCTGCCTCTGTGTGCAACCCCTCCCCTGGGCAGGGGGATCCTTCATTGCACCGGCCGCGCTGGTTGTTTTTGGTAGACAAGGGGCGATGGGGGAACAAGATCCGTAAAATTTTGGGTTTTCGGACTGTTCATATCCCCTAAATATTTTTGGATATTGGAACTGTTCATTTTCCCTTACAATTAACTTTTAAATTGGTTTAAGGGCTTATGTTCAAATATATTTAATAAATTTGATTGCTGCTTATTAGGCCTGAAGCCTAATACATAAAATTAACTCGTTTTGTCTGATTATTTGGGCCAAAAGCCTAGATAATTTAAACTGTCTAATTAAAATGATTTTCATTTTCCTTATATGCCTACATCCCATATTAGAAAAATAATTAATTTTGTGTTCCGATTTGGGCCTGAAGCTCATTTTATAACAATGCATATAAGTTTTATGGGCCAGCAGCCTCATTCAGATTAATTATTAATTTTGACTTCTAAATTGGGCCTGAAGCCCAGTTAATCCAATTGCAAAATTAATATGTTAATTAAATTTTTTCAAATGGACCTACAGCCCAAATGCCAATAAAAAATTAATTTAGCTATTTTTCTCCTTTTTTGGGCCAGAAGCCAAGTAAATAAAACTGCTTATTAAAATGATTAATATTTTACTTATGGGCCTGCAGCCCCAATCAAAATATTAATTTATTTTAATTCTTTGTTATGAGCCTGTCGCGTCATATTGCTAAGATTATAACACTCTTGCATTATTATCAATTTATGGAATATTAGGATTTTTTCAAAATATAATTATCTTAAGGATCCTGCGACCGCTCTGCCGTTAGTCAACTAACCTAACTGTGCATGACGTCTCCCCGTGGTCCGAGAGATTATTATATTTTATAGTCTCTTTTTCCATATTATATATGCATGTGTTATATGCCTGCGTGGTTGTTTCTCTTATGCCTGTAGCATTTATAAACTGCGTGGATGTTTATATAAGCTAAAATGTGATTTTTGGGATCGGCCAATTTGATACCCTTTTTAAATTCCTTGCAATTTTATTTTCTTTTTGAGAGAATTTGTAAGTGAGGAATAAATGTATTAATGCCAAAGACTGGTGTACCGACAAATGAAGACGTAGAGGAAAATTGGAAAATATAAGGACCCATTCTGGGTTTCCAAATTGTACTTTTCTCTTCTTTATGGATTGTATATTCGGACTTTGGATTTTGTATTCTTTTGGGTATCTGGCCGATCCCCACATTTTACTTATATTATTTTTAATGCGTGAATTTCAATTTTAATTAATTCATGCATGTTTTAAATTGCGTAGATAAATGGTAAAATTGGCAAGCGTCGATTTCGAAGTCCTTGACTCTGCAGGGAATAATTACCTGTGTTGGCGAGTGGACCTGAAGTTCCACTTGTGTTCTATGGCCCTCCTTGGCTCCATTTTGACTCCTTCATCGGCCCCAGCAGCGGCCGATGCTTCTGCTACATCTAGCAGTAGCAATCATACCACTGTCTCCGATGTAGATAAGGCGAAATCCATAATCTACATTAGGAAACATATAGATCGGAACTTAAAGGCCGAATACTTAACGGTAGAGGACCCAAAGGAACTGTGGACAGTGCTGGAGGCACGGTATAAACATCAAATTGATGTTATATTACAGTGTGCAAGTTATGAGTGGGAAAACCTCAGACTTCAGGACTATAAGTCCGTCGCTGAGTATAATTCTGTACTTCATAATATCACCTCACGCCTGAAGTTGTGCGGTGAAGAAGTGACAGAACAACGCATGTTGGAAAAGACCTTTACCTCGTTTCACGAGAAAGATTCAATCCTCATGCAACAGTATCGTGAACACGACTTCACGAAATTCTCTGATCTGATCTCATGCCTACTTAGGGCAGAGCAGAATCGAGATTTACTGCTAGCCACTCATAATTTACGTCCAGCTGGCACTGCACCTATCCCTGAAGCCCACCACGTTTCTCCCCAGAAGTGGAAAAACAAGAAGAAGGCTAATAATAACAAAGGGAAAGCTGTGATGAAGAATGGACGAGGAGCAGCACCCCTGTCCAACAACAACAATACAGGAAAGAGTCACTTCATATGGAAGCAAAAGAACACTGACCAAGTGTCACTTCCTAAGAAGAACTGGGATGATAAATGTCATAGATGCGGCATGACTGGCAATTGGTCCAGAATCTGCCGTATTCCTCACCACCTCCAGAAACTATATCAGGCGAGCCAGAAGTCTCTGCCTGAAACAAACTTGTCGGCTGTTCAGCCACCAATGATGTTCACTGCAAAAGACTTCGAGAACGACGACCTGCTCGATTAAGCTTCATCTTTTATATATGCATTTAAAATTCAATGTTGCTTCATCTTTAATTTGCTTAATTACGAACTTTTATTTTGAATGTCTTTTTAATTAACTTAAATAAACTTTCGTTTTACTTATAGATGAAGTATGGAATATTGTGGACAGTGCCTCGTTGCACTGGTGTAGCATTGATATTGCTCCCACATACAACGAGACTATAAGATGCAAATTCTCCTCTTAAACATATAAGAAATCTCCAATTTTCAAGGATATTTCTTTTAAAGAAAATAACTTGAAAATTGTGGATAATATATATTGAATATCAATATGTAACTCGTCAAGAGAATGGCCAAAAGACCATCTACTTACGATTTCATTGGACCCCCGTCGGGCCCCTATAATTACAGATATTCATCATATAGAAAGCCAACTCGACTGAGCACCAGAAGTGCCTTTCTTTGCCATAGTTTTTTAACTCTGGCAAAATGGACTTGGTCATCCTGGATCAGCGATGATGGACGCATCATCAAATGAATCCATTGGAGAATCTGAAGATTCTTCAAAAGGTTGAGTTTCCTTGTCCCCCTTTGTCATAAGGGAAAACTAATAGAGAGACATTCCCTCCTGAAAGTGGGTTTAGAGTCTCCTGGCTTCATTGAGAGAATACATGGTGACCTTTTGCGGGCATATTCACCCCGCAAATGGCCCATTTTCGGTACTTCATTACTGTACTGATATATGCATCTACTAGATGGTCTTATGTGTGCCTTTATATTCACTCGCAACCTAGCTTTCTCAAAAGCTTATAATGTTGGTGATTTACTACACATATCATTCAAGACTTCTGCCAAGCAACTGGCATTAAAATTGAACATCCTGCAGCATGTTCAAACTCATAACGGGTTAGCAGAGTCTCTGGTAAAGAGACTCCAATGGATTTCACGTCCATTGTAAAATCGCAGTTGCATGTTGATGTTTAGGGACCATCAAACTGCATTCAGCATCGCTTATCACGATACGGCCCGCTTGTTGCCATATCTTATTGCTGATGCTGCTTGCTTGTGGTTTACCACCAAGTCTTGATAAATGTGAATTTGATGAGCAAAATCTCATTGAAATAGGCACACAGTCTAAAGAAGCCTGAAGCTTCTGAGACCATATCATGGGACACAAAATTCCTCATCTCGTTATGATCCGCATACTTTTTCTGTGTGAAGTTGAGATCCAGAAGATCCTTCACATTCAGACTAAAGTACATCAATTGACGGATAAATTTGCGGACAACCAGAAGATTGTTCGTTCACACGTCCCTGTTGCCAACACGCCAGCTAGGATTGACATTCCCAAAGATGGATGCAATCCACCGGCAGCAGAATTGGCTGTACCTCAATTGAAAAGAGGACGCCTGCCAGGTTCAAAATATAAAATTCCTCAAAAGAGGAAGATTCATGGATATATCAAAATGATCCAACCACAGGATGCTGAGCTCAGACCAGCAACCTCTCCCCTCCTAATTTCCCCCGCAGAGGAAACAAAAGGAGAAATATCATTATATTACGTACGTACTGGAGAGGTACTGGACATATATAGCACAGTCATCGACGACGGTTTTGCTTTTGCTATTGCCGTTCACGTCGCTGAATACGACGATGACGTCTACCCACTTTTCTATAGCGTAAACGCATAGAATGGCCAAAGTGGGACGAGGCAATAAGAGTAGAGCTGGACTTACTCTTGAAAAGCAAAGTCTTTGGACCAGTAGTCCATACACCTGAATGTGTAAAAACCTGTGGAATATAATTCGGATTTCATAAAGAAATTGGAATGAAGGAAATGTGATCATTTTCATACAAAGCCTACACTTCTCTGAAAAAGCCAATACATGCAGCTCATGGACGTTGTGACTGCATATATATACGTCAATATAGATATAGATATCTATATAAAACTTCTAGAAGGGTTTACTCTACCCCCAGAGATAAAAGAGAGACGTAGAAACGTCTTCTCCATAAAAAACCACAAAGATCATTAGTTGACCTTAAGCAATATTCTGCCTGCGTATCTTTTTCGAAAGATCGTTGACAGGATTTGTGATATTCGCCGTATATGTGGTCGACTTAAAGCTAATAGGATCTCCTGCAAGGACCATTGAGATATCAGATAGCTTTAAGCATACCTTGGAAATGAAAAACCTAGGTATAACAAGGTATTATCTCGGCTTATATATTTAACCCCTTCGTGGTGGAACCCTTTAATATCTTTCATACACCTGGAGTTTATGAAGAATGATGTCCACTTGCATCCTATTAAAAATGGATACTTATGTATGACACCTTCCAGTAGCTGGAAGAGGGGGAGGACATCCTAGGTCCCGAAGAGCCTAGCTCTAGTGTACTTGTTACACTTCTTTATCTGGCCAACTGCACGTATCTTTGATAGAACGTCTCCAGTAAAGTTGTCAACCAGATACAGTGTTGCCCTGTAGAGCAACAATAGACCAAGGATAAGCTGCTTCTGCGCTACTTCCAAGGGTCAAGGAATATATATCGCATATGCAGGTTTAAAGATCAACGCGATGACTACAACACAATAGGCCGGCCACCTCCTAAATATCTACACATCATCCTTAAATGTCTACATCTTCTGAGAAGCTCATCATCCAAGAAGCAAGTATTAGAAACGCTCTGCCAGGTCCAGCAATACCTTACAGACACACTGAAGACTGATTCAATGAATACTTTAGTGGCGTCATCTACCAACTTCGAAGAGCATTCCACTCCAGAACGCTACTGCTTTACTATAGCCGTTAGATGAGTGAAACTTGTATAAGATGAGTGATGATTGTATTTTCTTTCAGAACATGATGGATGTATAGACGAATAGGAGATGATTGTATAGATACATAGGAGATCTGTAAGCCTGAAGCTTGTACAGATCAGGGGGAGTTCCTCGATAGTTGTACTCTTTTCCCTTAAGCTGCTGATTTTTCCCACTGGGTTTTCCACAGCTAAGGTTTTAACGAGGCAACCATAGTGGCTCTGGATCCAGAAGTATCCACCCCATTAGCATAACGAATCCTGAAGTATTCATATGCTTAACCCAAGGTAATGGAGAGATGAGGGGGAGTGTTGTGAGTTGAGGGAGGCCTTTGGCCTCCCCCCTCAACATCTCACCATTACTCCCCACTAAGTTAGTGGGGAGTCCCTTGGACTCCTAACTCATCATGAGATTTTTATAAATAAAGTGCCATGGCTATTCGCCATGGTGAATTCTCTCCAATCCTATTCTAACAATTTGGATTTATTTGGACCCACAAAGGTTGCTAGGTTAGGTGGTATACATTATTGCTTTGTTATTGTCGATGACTTTTCACGTTTCACTTGGGTATATTTTTTTGACACACAAACATGAAACTTTTGATGTTTTAAAAATGTTTTGTAAAAATGTTGAAAATGTAAAAGGTTTTTCTATAGTCAAAGTTAGAAGTGATCATAGAGGAGAATTTGTTAATAATAGCTTTTATAATTTTTGTATTTCAAAATATTATTCACATAACTTTTCCGCCCCGAGGACACCACAACAAAATGGGGTGGTTGAGAGGAAAAACCGTACTTTGCAAGAAATGGATAGGACCATGATTCATGATTACAAATTGCCTTTATATTTTTGGGCTGAAGCTATTCATACTTCTTGCTACATTTTAAATTGTGTGTCCATTAGACCCATTTTGAAGAAAACACCTTATTAGCTTTATAGAGAGTTGACGCCCAACAAATCACATTTAAAACCATTTGGATGCACGTGCTATATTCTGAAAGTTGGCGAAAATCTGGATAAATTTGAGGCAAAATTAGATGAGGGTATTTTTGTTGGCTACTCACCACATAGCAAATCTTATCAAGTATTTAGCAAAAGAAATCTTACTATTCAAGAGACTGTGCATGTGAAATTTGACGAGAAAAGTGCTATTAATGAATCTTCTAGTGCTGCAGAATCTTTAGATATTGCAGGTGGCATGGATGGACTGGAGATAAACACAAGCAATGAAGCAAAAAAAATATTGGGAATGAACCAAAATTTTTGAACTGCCGCATGCTCTCATCTTTGAACTGCCGCACTCAAAAACAAAGAACTGCCGCATTTTTTTGTGTTCGGCTGTTTGTTTTGATCTCATCCCTTTATCAAACTGCCCAATTCATTTTGAATGTGTTAGTTTTTTATCTCATCTAATTATCATGCTAACGCATTCCTCAAAAAAACAGAACACAAAAAAGGGATGACACGCACCATCTCAATTTTTAATAGCGTTTTTTCTTGTGCAGTGCTTCATATATAACGCACGCACCAAAAAAATGTTTTCGGTGCTCCTCCTGTCATTTGCGTAAAAAGTTGGAACGCACAAATTTTTGTGTGTGCATCCCTCTGTCAACAAATTCACGCATGCAAACAAGGCTGTCAAGACTTGCGAAACTGTAACGACCTGTATTTTTCAACACTTCAATTTACGTGCTTAACGTAATTTTAACATTTTAAAATCTCTTTATAAATGTAGTCAAGAGTTTTATAACAAAACTGATTTCAAAAATTTCCTATTAAAATGTTTTGATGTACCAGACTAGTTATGGAGTATTTTGGTAAGATCGGATTTCATCAAATACCTCTAAAAGATATGATAAAAATTCATTTTCAGATATTGCAGTTTTGTCTCAATGAATTTATTTTCTATTCAAACGTCTTCAAAACGTTTTCAAACTTCTGCAGTAACATCCTATGATCATTTAGGGCTCCCCACATTAATTTCGTAATTTTCTGATATCATTTCAATAGAGAACCCGCAAACCCGCTTTCTAAACGTTTTGGCCAAAAACTAGTATTTCCGTAGCCCAAACCCTGAAACGGTCTTCGTATTCACGATCCTCGTGACGATACGATCCCGTGGGTATGTTTTCGTAATTTTTCGGACAAGTTTACTAGTAGGGGCATTTTCGTAATTTCGTATTTGTATTTTCACTAATAACTTTCTCTAATGGGTTTTAACCTCCTTTAATTACCTTTCTAATTACCCATCTAATCCCATTACCTAACCTACCCGTATCTACCCCACTCTCACTCTCTCAGCTACCCACAAATCTCATCTACCCAAATTTCTTTACCCTATAAATAATTCCACAGACTCTCTCTTCCTCAACACAAACACAGTCTCTATCTCTCTTCTTCATCCAAAGGCCATGCTCTCTCTCTCTTCATTCGAACGCAACGAACCCATCTCTCGTTCACTCTTCCTCTCGCTCTCACCCCCCGGCCATCACCACCGGCCCCGATTGCCGCCCTTCGACGTCATCCGACGCCGCCCGCCGTTCTCCGACCTCAGGCGAGGCCTCCGCCGAGCTCCGAGCACCGACAGCAGCTCGAAGGCCGCGCCTCCGCCCCGCTCGAGAGCCAGCCCCAGCCTCCTCTCTCTTCGGTGATCGCCACCGCCGTGACCGCCGCACGCCACGGCCGTCGCTACGCCGGAAGCCCCCGAGTCCCGCCTTCGCCTCCCGGAGCTGCACCGAGCGCTGCAGCAGCCCGCTGCTCCGACGAACACGACACCCCCCAGCTGCACTCTCCAATCGCCGCCCCCGTTGCTCCGGCATCCCCTCATCCGAGCTCGACGCCGCCGCAGGAGCCCCGCCTCCGCCACCGTTCTCCTCCCCCGCTCCCCCGCCGTGAGAAACCCCCGCCGAAGCCCCCATGCAACGACGAACAACGGCATGCGTAAGATATACAATGGCAAACTTGTAAATATAGCGTATTTTCGTATTTTTCGTATTGTCATTAATTATTAAATAGGGTTTTATGGTTTTTAATCCATAAGTAATTATATAGGGCCCAGAAAAATGAGTGACTAGCTCCAGAAAATCAGAAATGACATTCTGGACCCAATGGCACTAGTTTCATCTCAATCCGACGCTTAGTTTTTCCAGAATTAATTTTTAACCCTAAAATATAAATACCTGATTTTCGTTCAAAAATCTGTATCTTGATATTGTCACGTACACTAATATTTGAGAAAAATATATGTGATAATACTCTTTGTAACGATCATTTTGACATCTTGTTTGCAGAATTCTGACGTCCGGTTTGTCCAGAATAAATCTTTGAACGTGGGTATTATTAATAATTTCTTGTTTTAAAATCCTTTTAAAATTCGTAACCTTTGATTTTTACGTACACTAACGTACGATAAAAATATATGTCATAGTACCATTAAATACGATCATTTTGACACCTTGTTTGAAGAATTCTATCGTGCGGTTTGCTCTAAACAATTCCGTGAACATTTGTTTTAAAAATGGTTTCTTGATTTTAAAATCGTTTTTGTCTATTTTAAATTATCTAAAATTGTTAAAAATTAGTTAACAAATATTGAAAAAAAACTACTAGCCTTAGAAAATATTCTAAGCTAATTTAAACTCATTTGCTTAGTTAAATCATTTCTTGCTTGTTCTCTTATCTCTTTTGTGATTTCTATGTTTTCATTTAATTGCTAAACCGAGTCGTGAAGTTGTGAATTTCCACGAGACTATTGTACGGACTGTTGTAACATCGTGACTGAATTGACTGATTGGATGATGGAATTTCTATAGAATGGAAGATGGAACTTTAATAATATGGAATGGAAGATGGAACTTTAACAATAATAAATAGAAAATAGGGTATGCTTTAACCAATTGTTCTTGTGATTTCAGGTACCAATCTTCGTGCACCAGATCTTCCAGCTCCAACCTCGTCTTGCCACGACGAGCTCTAAAATCGTAAGTCACGACATATTCTAAGTTTAGAAAATTAGTCTATTGTGCTTGTATGAACTTGTGACACTTCACTCCAATAGCCTCGAACGGCTATTTGACTTGAACCTAATAAGAGACCTAAACTAAAATGAAAGTAATCTACCAAAGATTACTTTGCCAACTTTCAACTTTCGTGGTTGTAGCACGCAACTACCAACTTGGGTAAATTGTGTGCTAAACCACACTACCACGTGCTCAAAGCACGGAAGTAACAGCTTTTGGTGTTGGACTTGTCTTTATCCTACTTGCTGGTTTTCAATGAGGAAGTCAACCAGTTGACTTGGTCTGACTAGCAACATGTGGAACATCGTGTGGAATATCATGTGTGGAATATCTGGTGGAACATCTCGTGGAACATCTCGTAATGGATACACATCACTGGGGTTTGGGGTAACTCATTGTAGTGAGAGTGTGGGAGCTATGACCGGGGGTTCATCTACTTGCACGTCCGTCCGTGGCTACAAGGTCTGCCTGCGTCAGCAAAACTACAAGGTCTGCCTGCGTAGGCAAAACTACAAGGTCTGCCTGCGTCGGCAAAACGGTCCCTGGCAATAGATGAACTTTATGGTTGCATATCATACTCTCCTACTTGAGTCACGTAATTCTAGTGTAACTTGCACAGTTACTTTCTTTACAGTACATGCACTTTACTTTCCTTGCCAGTACAGTCACCGCACTTTACTTGCCGTACTTTTACTTTCTACACTTGTTCAGACACTGCACCGTACTTTACTTTCACTTTGGTCTGCTTTGTCATACTTGTACAGTACCTCTCTTTCTTTATTTAGAATTGTTGTGACTTACCTACGGTTCCATCTCCGTGGCACCGCAGACGACGTACATATGGAGGCAGATGCTCTTGAGTTAATAGCGCCAGACTTCGACCATGAGACCACAGCTTTCAGAGCTATTTTCAGTTGTGTACTTTCTTTCTTTCATGTATCATTGTTGGAATAATCTGTACGGTATGGATTGTAATAATTGGAAACTATTTGGGTATTTTTGTACATCTCTGCATCGTGGCTATTTTGATTTCACTGGTTAACTGCAGAACCTGCGCAATTATCAAATAAGTAACGGGCCCCCGAAAGCGGGTCGTTACAGAAACATTAAGAAGAACAACAGATGTCCATCTTTTTCTTGTTGTTGCTGCGAAGAGAAACTCACGGTAGAGACTTGTGATCGGAAGCAACATCCTCCAGCGACTTGTGGCCTTAGGCGACATCCTCTGTTAGTTCTTGGGTTCAAGACTAACGTTGTTTTGATGATGATCAATACATTATGTTAGGTGCTTATCAATCTTATGTTTTAGTCTCAGTTTATCTTTATGATTATATGTTGATGAGACAAAGCACAATGCTTGGAGGATATTACAAAGGATATCTTAAAGACCTCAATGAGTGATGGTGTGCTCAAGCTTGGATGAAGTCATGAAGATCATCTAATGAAGCCAAAGCTTGGAGCATGATGATGGATGGACATCTAGAGGAGCATTGCCAAAGCTTGGAGCTTGATGAAGAGAAGCTCATCAAGGAGTGCCAAAGCTTGGTGATGATGGGGAGCATCAAGGTATCATGAGCTTGAAGACTTAGAATATAGGAGATGCAATATGTAATCCATGTAATTTCAATTACTTGCATTTCTCTTTTTGAGTCTAGGACTATTGTAATGCCTTGATAGATTGTCATGCCCTCATGCATAGGAATTTCACAATTTTAGTGAGCCTTAGAATTATCATAGAATCCAACGCTATGGGTTCACCTAGCCCAAAGACTCATTTGGAGTCGCTGGCTCTCCAACAGTCGCCTGATGAAGGTTTTACAGTCGACTGGGTGATTTCAGTCGCTTGTCGAGCCTTCTACAATCGACTGTGATGCCTAGCTCAAGTCAACATTTCAATTGACTCTTCTTGAGCTTTTCGCATCAGTCGACTGATGTTCAATTTATAGTCGCTTGTGTTTCTACAGTCGCCTGTGAATTGGTCGATAGTCGACTGTGTGCTTCTTGCATTTTCTAGGCTTCATCCCAATTTGCAAGACAGTCGCCTGTTGCTGTTTTTACATTCGCCTGTGAAATGGCCATCAGTCGTCTGAAAGGCGTAAGTACGAAAAATGCATCTCTCTGTTTTTCTCCATCCACTGCAGCAGTCGACTGATGAAGGTTATACAGTCGCCTGTCTATTTTACAGTCGACTGTACTCTGGTCATCAGTCGCATGTATGCATAGTGGGAGAAAGTTGCAACTCTCTGTTTTTCTTCTATCCCGGCAGCAGTCGCCTGATGAAGGATATACAGTCGACTATCAGTTTTGCAGTCGTCTGTATAGTCTTCTACAGTCGATAGTCCTGGCTCAGATTCTAGCCGTTGGGATTTTTCTAGCCGTTGAACAGTCGACTGTCTGGGCCATAAACTGCCAGAATCTAGCCATTGCAGATTTCTTCTCTTTGGGTTTTGGCTGGTTTTATGGATTCCTTTGGGCTTCATATATATATGAGTTGGCTTAGTTCATTTAGAACTCTTGGTTAATATTAAATATCTTTGAGAATCAATAGCCACTCCTAATCTCTCCCATTTCCCTCTCATGAGCATATTTCTCTTCATGCATTGAAGCTAGCTCATAGGGAAATTCTCCAAGGGATCTAATTCTTATTCCTTTCTTGGAGATCATCTTTCTTCTCTTCATTTCATACACTCAAGTGAGAAATGTTAGGATTTATTCCTAGAAGAGAGAAAGATCATCAAGTGCAATCAAAGCCTCATCTCAAGCACTTGAGTTTCACTTGCATGCCTTTTTCTTCACATTGGTAAGATCATATCAAGGCATAGGTAAGTGTTATTTCGTTTCACCTTTGTGTTACCCCTAATTCTCTTTGTGGCAATTAGATATTCTCTTAGTGGGAATAGGATACTCTCTTTGTGGGAGCGACTCTCTTTGTGGGAGTTTGGTATCCTAGTGTAGGGCTAACCCTAATTCTCTGAGTGGGAGTTAGTAATTCTCTAGGTGGGAGTTTGACCCCTGTGTAGGGTTGGTTGGGTCCTTGTGTAGGGCAAAATCCTCTTGGTGATGTATCTCCTTGTGGGATTTGTATTCACTTCTCTTTGTGGGATTATAGTGAATATTGGTGTGGCTGGACGTACCCAAGTTTTGAGGAACCAGTGTAATATCCTTGTGTTTGCGATTGTTGTTGTTGAGCACTCTGTTTAAAGTCCGCTGCTTATTGTGCTTTAATTTTAGTAACTTTTAATTAAGCACTTTACTTGCTATTACACTATTCACCCCCTTAGTGTGTGTATCCCCGCATGGTCCCTTTCATCCTCCAGCGACTGGTGGCCGCAGATTTCAATTTCCAAACTCACGGATTGTGCAATGGCAGATTTTAAGTGCAGATTCCAGATTCGCACATTTGACTTCGTGCGCTCATATCTCCTGATCTAGATGTCGGATCGACTCGCCGTTTATGCCCACGCGACCACATCTCCATGCCCTTCACAACGATGATAGTCTTCTTTGCTCAGTCCTTAGGATTATACACAATTCGGACGTTTTGCTACAGATCAGCCACTGCAGAATTCAGATTCGTGCAGTCATCTTCCGAAGACTATATCTTCCAATGCAGACATCGGATCAGCGAACCATTTGCGTCCACGTGATCACAATCTCACAAACTTTATCACGGTGATATCCCTCTGATTTTTGACCGCAGTATTAAAGCTATTTGAATCCGTTTTTATTGTGGGATTGTATTATGTATAGCTTTACTCTGAAGCTATCTCTGCGCTTTAACTCTTGAACTATATTTGTACGGTGAGATCACTACCCGTAAGTGTGATCAGTTTTATTGAGTGAAATCCTCATAGGTTTTAGGGTGGGAGTTTTGGCGGGGAGCCACTCCGTTAAAAAATAGCTGTGCCTGATTATCTCTGTGATTGTGATTAATTTTTTAAATTGGTGCCATACATCCTATTCACCCCCCCTCTAGGGTGTTTTTCAGGTCTGACCAACCCATAAGGATATATCTATAATATTAATTACAATTAAAAACACATAAATTAAGCTACTAACATTTGCCTAGCACGTTAGCAAATCGCAGAACTAACATATGCGACACTAACTCCCCATAAATAGTAGAGACGAATTATCCCTTGGTCATTACTTTCCTCTCACGCTTCAAGTGTCACCAACCAAAGACCGTTGGACAGGCCTTGCCTCAAAGTTAGGTCAGAGATCTAAGTGTCACCGTTCACGTACATGTTCATACAATGATCTCAAGTCTAAGGACCAACTTGCATATTATCACCGAGAGTTATCATTGACAGAGTACTTAATGTTAACTTTATGATAACTCTCATTGGGTCATTCAGTGATCGTCTCCGACTTCGCCAAGTCAAACGACCATGAGATCATCATTACCACTCTATGGTGAATACAACGACACAATGGTCTATCTGAAGTGTCGATATCCTTTTCTCGAAACATATACGACCACAGACGGTTGTAGACTTATGCTGCAAACTATCAAACAATTCTCCATGATCGAGATCTTCATCTTGATACTTATTTGACCTCGCAGTAAGTCTCAGGACTCTACCTAAGTTCCAATGAAGGCTACATTATTATTTACTTGGGTAAATTCTTACTAAATAGCTTACTGTTATTTCAAACAAGATGTTTTGTACATATACACAGAGATAAGTTGCCTCGAGGGAATACACATCTCCTAACAAGACAATCCTTAATGATGTAGGACTTCTTTATTATCATAAAATTCAAATTTGACTATTCAGTCTCATATTATTCAATGTGCATTGCACGTGGGTCATCCATGATTAATTTGAACCAATTATCTTCACACATTATCTTCTCCTTAACCCAATTATCATATACTTCTCTCTTTGACTTGTTAGGCACAAATAATCTTTTCTATTCTCCTTTGACTTTCTAGACAAAGTTTGACCAACCAAATATTGCAAGTTTGCCACTTTGTACATATTCACAAGTATGCCACTTTGAACATATTCGCAATTTTGCCACTTTGAACATATTCTCATAATTTACAACTTTGCTAATGTTGTTCTCCTTGGTCATTTGCAAATGAAAACACTTAATAAATACATCAAAAATATTCATGAAGGTTTGTTACCATCAAACAAGAAATCATAAATCGTTGTATCCAACAATATCCCCCTTTTAATGATGACAAAACATCAATTAAGATTTGATCAATATAAGCTGAAGATCACGTCATCGTAATATGTGTTTGTGATGTGTGATGATGCATGCCAACAAGATATACATCATATGCAAATAGCTCCCCATATTGACATGCTCCCCATATCGATATGCTCATCATGAATATGTTTTCATTAATCAAATCTTACCAATTTCTCCCCCTTTTGTTATCATCAAAGGAGAAATTACGAAATCAATGTCATATGTAATGTAAAAAGTAAAACATTATATACCAAGACATATAATCACAGTAAGATATTTAAAAATAATCAATCGATATTCAATAATTATATAACTAAGATTAAAACACCTTCGTGCTCGTGTGATGATCAAAAGTTAAAACATATGGAGAGAAGTTTCGTGAAAGTGAACCAATCAAACCAACTTTCCATATAACATAAACTCTTTATAGATTGAATTTCTCCACCTCGTGAATCGTGAGTTCAAGTTGCCAACACCCATTTGTTTCCTACAAGGACTCTTAGACAAGGGGTTGCATTGCTTGACTGGCATAACACCAATACTAGAGATTTAACTTAAAGGAACGTTGGATATTTGTGGGTTGTGTCATTGCCATGGAACGTATCCATTTTTCCATACGAATCTCTTTTTTTTCTTTTTCATAATATGCATTGTTTTTTCCAACACATTTTTCATGAGCTTTGTTTTTAATCCAAGGCATAACACTTCATATCCTGTAGAGTAATGTGTTTTTGAAATAAGACTTGTTTCATCCACCTACAACCACGTTCACATATTTCATGAAAATAATTCCATATTGTGAAATTGTTGAGGGACGGTGCCCTCAGATCATTTGTATACGATACAATATATATTAACGGGATGTTATATGCTTAGGAATATTGTGGACATTCTAAGAAGAGCATAGGAAGAAACCGCACCTGAATCGGAGATCTAATGAGCTAGTTACGCTCAAAAGAATCTTTATGCAATTAGTGGAATTACAGGGACTTGTCTGTAAAATGGACAAAGAAAAAAAAAACCCAGTACGCTGACGCGGGGCGCGCTGACCCGCGTCAGCGTTCGCTGAGTGCGGGCCCCCGCCCGCACTCGCGAACGCGAGAAGCCGCCCGCATCAGTGCGGGCGGCGCTGGCTAATGGGAGCGCGCCACATGGCGTGCTCCGGGCGCGCCACGTGGCGTTTTGGGGGTATTTTCCGTGAGAACGCGATCAGATCGCGTTCTCCTATTATTTTTGGAATCAGATTTTAAAACTCAAGTTTGAAGGGTCAAACGAAGTCCAAATGAGGTGCCGTTTCTTCCTATGCGTTCGTCTCGTCGAGCACTCCGATTTACATATATGATGTGTACGTTTTGCTTGAGAAACGAATTAACTATGGCTCTTTATAGTTTTGAACTATAAGATTCCATTCCCATTATTTAGTCCCACATCGACTATTTCAATTGAGGAGCTCCTCACTCCCCCTATAAATAGTAGGGTGGTCTCCTCATTGAAATTTGCACCAGCCGATGATCAAGGCAGTTCAAATTAAGAACAAGCATTGATCTGGAAGCTAAATTAAAAGTTCTCGTTCTCATTCTTTGTTCCGGTCGAGCCCTAGCAAGGCATCGGAGGAACTCAGATCGGATCTGAAGTCTAGGCGTTGGATCCATTCAAGTGAAACTTTCTGGAGCAAGTGGTTGGCTCGGCGACCAGAAGTTGCTGGGATCGGCGCAAGCAGTTGCTGGGATCGGAGCGGCTTATGCGGGAAGGGCAATTGATTGCCTTCTGTAACACTTTTGCTGCAGGCAAGAGTTACGGGTATGTTGAGTTTCCTCAACCTTAGTTTTAATTTATGTGCATTATTTTAATTGCAGTAGCTAATGTAGTTAATTAGATAGTAGTATCCTTAGGGGTTGGTCTGGACCCAACCCCGGGATAGTAGCGTTTTCTTGGCTCGGGTTTTATGAAGATAGGGCTAGTTTATATAAAGTGTTTATATAAAGTTTTTCTTCTTTATTTTTCCGCTTCCGCTACGTTAAATTTTGTGCAAGGTTGTCCGGCCTTCGCTCTCAAGTAGGGCGAAGGACGGACAATGCACTAGTCGAAAGAGAGCCCCGGATATGATAAAACCCATCAGAAATAACAATTGATATCGTGAAAATGTAATGTGAAGATGTAGAAACCTAGTTAATCAAATTATTGAACATGTCATGACTATTCATAAAGTCTAATATGCAATTATAGTCATGACAATATGCCAGATTTCTGCAAGAAAATGAACATCATTCAAAGTGCAATTTTGATTAACCAAAAAAGTATATCCAAAAAGCGTGATCTTTATAATTTTTCAATTTTTCATATATTTATTATTTTCAATTTTATTTTCAATGTTTGTTTCTTTTTCAATATTTCATTTTTTTTTGTTTTTCAAAATTTTATATCACACACAAAAATAAACAAATACACACAAAATATCATCTGAATGTATACAATGAACTTAAACTAGAAATCATATCTTGGCTTTACCGTTTGGCCAAGGAACTTCATTAATGTCCACCGTTAAGTCCATAGTTCATTGTCCATCAATCTTACCTTATGGAAGATATTATGTGTGACCTTGGAATCCAACAATATACCTTTAGGAACCCATATTTGTTTAAACCTTATATATTTTTCATATATATGCAATTATATGAAGTATGACCAACATATCCACACGTAAAGCACTTTGCATAATTATTTCTACCTTTAGTAGTCTCATTGAGAACTTTTTTATTTTTAGGCTTTTCGACATGTTTCAATCCATATCCAAGTCCTCACATGTTGCAATGCAATTGATTTCCAAGAATAATATCCAAAGATTGTTTTCCAACACCAAATTTCTTTATGGTCAACTCTAAATCTGAGACTTTAGATTTCAAATAAAGATTTTCGTTCACAATCAAAGTGCGCTTACTAATGAAAGCATTTTTATTTTCCTTATTTAAAGAAAAACGTTTCTTATCATGATCATCCCACTTATCTTCTGGTTTTAATATTTCATTATCTTCAATTTTAATAGTGGGATGTTTATAGCCTTTTTCTATAATGCTCCACACATCATAATTAACAGCAGCTAAGTATATCCTCATCCTAGTTTTCCAATAAGCAAATTCAATACCGTTAAACTTAGGGGACAAGAAATAGACTGACCCTCAGCAAAAGCAGAATCAGATATATTCATAGACATGGTCAACTAGGCTAGATCCTCTAAACTGGCTCTGATACCACTTGTTGGATCTGGATCTACGCCTAGAGGGGGTGACTAGGCTTATAAAAATATTCGTGTAATTCACACAAAATCTCAGGCAGTTATATCACAATCAATCAGACGCAAAGTATAGTAAAGCAGTCACAGCATGTACAGGCGATATACCCTGGTTCGGTCGTCCCAACGACCTACGTCCAACCCCAAAATCAATACTATATTATTAAAGTTAACTGGTATAACATGTAGCTAGAGCACCAACTTTACACTTACCTGGCTCTCAGTACCTACGCTCACCAAAGTGCCAAACTATAATAATCATAGTAAAGCTATCTCTTGGTTAGTCCCAAATAGCCAAGTCTCCAAACAGATAATAAAATAGTTCTACAAAGATCATAATGCCACAATCACAAATATAATAGAGTATAAAGTTTAGAATTGCTCAGTTGTGATGACGTTGGTGTCTCTGTCATTCAGCGCGTGGTCAGAAGCAGTCTGACATGTAGTAGTCCCCTCTGTAGCCACGACAACGCTCCTTGGTTGTAGATTGGAAGTCATGGCCTCAGTTTCCAGTTTGCTATAGGAGCACCTTGCTTGAAGATTGATTGGCCAAGAGACCTACGTTGCGGCTGCTGCATTGGAAATTTCGCACAAGGGAAAAATTGCGGCGGCTGCTCTTCCTTTTGCATTTCAAAGAGCAAAATAATACTGCTAAGCTCTTGTTCCCCCCTTTTTTATTTCGGCCAATTGAAGAAGCACTTGAGGGAGGATTTTTGTTTGAAGGGGGAATCAAAATTTCGGATGTCACACAATTTCAAGAGGTTAAAGAAAATGGCCCTTGCTTGAAGATTGATTGGCCATTTGAAGCTTTGAGAAAGGTTGGCCAATGGGGTTTACACAGTCAAAAATTGTGGCCCATGGGAATTATTTGAGGGAGAAAAAAAGACTAGCTCTTGGAGATTAGGTTTAGCTCTTGGAGAATTGTTTGAATGGGTTTTTTTTAAAAACTGGATGATGTCTTTGAGATTTTCAAACAAAAACAATTCGACATGTGCTCTTTGAGATTTGCAAAGGAGAAAACTTGTGGCATTTTGATGATTTGCCCTTGGGGAAAATTGCGGCCGCTTGATGATTTGCTCTTGGGGAAAAGTGCAGCAGCTTGATGTTCTTGTTAATTTCGGCCAACTCATAAGACTCCTCTTGATTGCTTGCTTATATATGGTAGGGTATAGGGTTTTGTGCAGCAAGGGGAGATCAATGGCTATGATTAATTAGGGTATATGGAATCGTAGTGATAGGGGGGATTTGCAATGTGTATGGAGTTTGGAATTGATATGGAGTATGATTTGGTTTTGACTCCAATAGATATGAGTCAATTCAAACAAGGTTCTACCTATTTCTCCTTTGCACTTGACCAAGTCTCTCCGTGAATTAATCACACGTTCGCCATTCCTGAAACACTTAACACACACGTTAAAACGTTCATACATGTTTGTTATCATCAAACACGAAGTTCATAGATCGTTGTTACCAACAGGCCTTGTATTTTTTTGGTGTTGTCCTGGATGTTGGCTAGTTGTTGGGTATTATGGGAGTTGATGGCATTAGTGCTTGGCCGGGTAGGTGTAACATCACAAATGCATATGGATTAGTCGATGCACCCTTTGTATGCTATATTATGAATGACATCCTTAGCCAGGCCCCCTTAGTCACAATTAGCATGCGTAGAAACTTTAAACTTTATGATCTTTCATTTGATGTGGTTTAAATAGCTTGCTACTGGCTTATCACCTCAAGTTCCAAGTTCGAACAGATGTTGTCATCATAATTGACCTCATTTTCATTTGATGACATTATCTCATCATAGTTTTGGCTACTTGAGAAGTCAGGGACCTATTGTGATGAGACTGGTTTACGGACTAGTTACGGAAGATATGGTGATGATAATAGTATGTATTCATATATAACATCTCTTGTTTTCTTGACGCTATGATACACATTATATTTCATGCTATTAACAACTTATTTCCTATATCGTTATCATTCATCAAGCCTTTCCATTAATTGTTTAATTGCTTAGGCAATGAACGGTCTTTTAATTCTGAGGACGAAATTTTTATAAGGAGGGTAGAATGTAACGGCCAGTTTTCATAGTGCACGTTTTTCCGTAGCAAAGACAATTCCAAACGATTTCAAAAATAAGTAAATGATTTTTTTCTTAATTTTTTCATCACTCAAACCTCAACTTTGACTTCATTTTCATGATCCTCGCGACGATACGGACCCGCGGTACCGTTTTTGCAATTTTTCGAACACGTTTTGTTCCAGGGGCAAAACTGTAATTATTATAAGTATTTACTAGTTACATTATTAATCACATTTACTTATTACTTAATTACTTTTTAATTTTACCTCAACCCAACCTAACTGAGGAAAACGTGGCTTCGTGTTTTTTCCTCTCTTGTTAGGTTCTTCCCTTTAATCCCAATCAATCCACATTTAGTCAAAATGCCACCCACTTTAATAAATTCTATTACTATTAAACCATTATTATAATTATATCAATCTTCTATTAAACCCATAAACCCCCTTCCCTCAGCTCCGACTCACGCACGCAAACCCCCCTTCCCCGAGCTCCGCTCCCTCTTGTTCACCTCTTGTCGGCGACCCCCCACCGGCGTCACCATCTGTTGTCTCCGCCCTCACGAGCTCCGACTATCGCCACTGCCCTCCCTGGTGGCTTCCCCGAGCACCACCGTATTACCGCCGCTCCACGCTCCACCGTCAGCAGCCCCGCAAGCCCCGCTGCCCGCATACACCCCTCCCCATCTGTTCCACGCTGCCATGCATTTCCTCTCATCTGCCTCCTCTCACCGACGAGCTCTCGGATCTCCGATAATATAGACCCCTTCCAAGATGCCTCGTCTCCCCTTATTGCCGCCCACGACGACACTCCCCCATCGTCGCCATCCATGTCGAACTCCCCCTCCGGGCTCTCTCTTTCGCCACCACCCCCTGAGCTTCGGATCCGCCTCAGCTTCTCCCCTTTGGTCACCGCCACCCACAAAACCTCACTCATCTGCTTTGACGCTCGAACAACGCCACCTAGGAGCCCAACACCGATGTCCCCGATAGCCCCCAGCGAGCACCTTGGCACCGTCGCCCCCACACAGCCCCGCCAGCATAGTTGCTTGCTGCCACAGTCGCCCCTCCCCGCTGCTGATCCTATCGCCCAATCAATCTCCGATGATCCGCACCATCATCCACGCCGAAGCCCCAACCACCGGGAACACGCTTCCCATCAAGTTGCCACAGCGCCCCCAGTGCTCCCTGCTGGAGATCCGTCCTCCACTGCCTCGCCACCACTAGCCCGCCGTCATCGGTGCCCCCGCAACACCCCGCCATCGCCTCCCCTGCTGCGCGCGCTCAAGGGTGAGATCGACAGAAGAATACAGACGAGATAGAGGGAGGAGTATATATATATACATATAATACTTAGTATAATATACATACATATATTATAAGAGGAAAATGATTTAAAAATCATAATAAATAATATAAGAGCCACAAAAATACACGGTAATGTCTAGAAAATCGTACGTGACGTTCTAAGCGTGTTGACGCTAATTTCATCACGATCAGGCGAGTATATTTTCCTTAGCAAATTTTTAAAGTTTAAATCTATTTACGATGTTTTCATTTAAAAAATTAATATCTTAAACTTTTCACGTAAACTGATTTATGAAAAATTTATATGGTGTAATACTAAACGAGAGGCTCGTTTTCACAGCTAATTTGAAGATTTTCGACGTGTCGTTCACTCTGAATAAATCATTGAACGTTTAAGATACATATTTTATAATTTAGAAAATTATTTTTTAATTAATTTTAAGCTTTTAAAAATTATTAAAAATACATATTATCTTCAAAAAATGTTTTCTTCCTAGATAAAATTATTTATCCCACATCTAGCCTATCTAAAATATTTAGTACGTATTTTGACGAGTTTTAAGCCACTATAAAAATATGAATACGTTAAGATAAATAGATATAAAATAGTGTGACATATAACAGATGATTTCATATGTTTGCAGGTACCGTTTTGCGTACATGAGCGTCCTAGATAGCCTTAGCTCCACCCTCGGCTTATCGCGATGATCCTCAAACCTGTAAGTCACAATAAATTTGTAACGGTCGCTTTTCTATCGTGCGTTTTTTTGCGTGTACTTTATTTTCCGTACGCGTTTTTATTGTGACCTTCTCTTGTATCCAAACAGTGCGAAATAATATACCGTTGTGACACTCAGAGAGAGTAGTTATATGTAGAATTTTTTATGAACGTCATTTCACGTGCCGGTCTCCCACAAATCACCTTTGATTGAAGGGGTGTCGTAACTTTAGACTTCGACATTTGATCCTTTCATTTTTAGTATAGTTTTTTGTGAACCTAGCTCGTGACCAATAATCGTAGCCTCGATCCTCTCGTCGACACGGTCGTCCCGATATTTTTCTTGTATTTATTGGACACTGTTAGACTACCTTTCACCCTAATCACTTTTAATCTGCAATTAGCCTAGACTTAACCCGAATTAAACCTAACCAAATCTCTAGGATATGATACGTATCATGTTAATATTTCCCTAGCTATTTGTCACACTAGATCTACCCTCCCCCTCACACACACTCTCTCTCCAATCACCTTAATTCTACCCCTTTTCTACCACTATTTAGCAACATCTCATTGTTATAACGAGACTCTAGCCCTAGGGTTTAACTCAGCACATCCGCCACTTTCTTCCCCTAGCCACCGTCATCTTCCCATGGAACCGCATCCGAGCCCCTTGTCACCCTTCATCGCCGGCCTACCATAGCTCCTGCCACCTGCCGGCACACCACCCTTTCCTCTCTCCTACCTCCACAAAATAAAACGCACATCCCCCCTAATAAAACCCACGGCTTGCTCTTCCCTGCACCGGCCACCACGCACAGCAGCTCTCCCAGCCACCTCCGGCCACCCTAGGCCGACTGCACCCACCGGCCGGACCCCCCACATGCAGATCCTCCATAAACCGCACCCTCCTTCTCCCTTAGCCATAGATCCGAACCCCCTTTCCTTGAAAACTGACGTTCACCCCTCATAAACATTCGGCCACCTCACCCCTTGAACTGCCGCCCGTGACACCCCAGGCCGAGCGATCCCACGGCTGTCCACAAACCGCATGGCTGTCCCCTAGGCCGCAAGACCCCCTCGTGGCCTTCCCTTTACCGCCGACGTTCGTGCTGTTGATCGCTCTCACGCGGCCATCTTAGCCGTCGTGCTTTCGCTCTCTAGTTTTAGCCGTCTTCGCCGTAGTCCGCCGTACCTTGCTCGCTACCGGAATCCAACACCTGACATCGCTACCCGACGTCAGTGTAGCTTTCGCGCCGTGTTAAGGTAATTCCTGAACTGTAGGAACCCACACACCCGCCTGTTTAAATAAGATTAAAAATCGTTAATTTCCTTGCTTTGGTTAATTTACTAATTGAAGTTAATAATACGGGACTGTAGGTTGGAATTGTGGTTTGAGCACGTAGGCAGATTCTGGACTGTTGATCTGAGAGTTGCAGCACGATTATTTCAGACAAATGGAACTTGCTCAGTTGTTATTAAGCCATGTTTTGGGCTATTCTGAATATTTGTGTAAAAGAGACTAGACGGTGAAATGATAGTTGCCTAGACACCATGCTTGATCTAGCTTGACAACGAAGCTAGATCCGACACCCATGCTTGATCTAGCTTGACAACGAAGCTAGATCCGACACCCATGCTTGATCTAGCTTGACAACGAAGCTAGATCCGATACCCTTGCCATGTTCATGCATATCACATGTCACGTTTAATTTTGATAAACTGTACGCATTCAATAACTGCTTTTATACTATCATGTTGCATATTGCATGTCATTTCATGCATTTGAATGTCTTGTCATGAATGTGTAGCACGCGCTACAAATGAAATGTAAGCTGCGGCGAGTAGGATTCTGACTCCTATATTATGAATGAGGCTAGGTCAACCCTATGCCATAAACACTTACTGGCTCGTGATCCAGAAGATGAGCACCAGTTCGTACACACATGGAGGGGTATGGTTAAACGATTAATCAGCGTAGAAGTGTGCCCGTACAACAACTTCAGCTGAAAGACGTAAACCCTGTGCATGACGTGAACACATGTTTTACTGCTTCTCACGAAATATCGGTTAGTAGCTTTTTGATACGACGTGACATGCAATGTTAAATATCATGTTCATTTTAATTGCTACATTCATCAAATATTATGCCATGTCATCATGTTTTAAACTGTTATTGCATTCATTTAATCTTATGTTTCCTTGCACAGAAATCTCTCCTTTTACTCTTGGAGATTTTTGCTGACATGCGCCCTTTTCTCTTTGGGTGTCGCATGTTAGATTTTGAGCCTAAGTTAGTTGCTGATGACAACCAGTTTGCTGACGTTCAATTTGAGGATACCGGAGATCTATCCTTGTCTTAGCTGGAGCCTTTTAATTGTTGCTGTTTGTTTCCTAGTAGCTGATGTTAGGTTGTTCGATGCGAAGCACCTTATCTTGTTTTAGTTTCGGCCATGCTTGGGGCCTTTTTTCAGACTCTGTACTTTCCTTTATAACTTATTCTCTGAATGTTTTCAATAAAGATTGAATGTTGTTGAATGTTGGTTATTATTGCATGCGTTCATTATTGTTGTTGTAGTTGTTTCATTGCAATGCAAGAATCTGCGAATGAATAAACACACAGACGCTTATCAGACTACAGCTTTGCGGCTTCGAGCCTGAGCGGACCTCTTCGCGTCTCGCCTTCCATACTTGGGAAGCGGGGCGCGACAGAATTCTAGATTTAGAAAATTAGATAGTGTACTTGTATGAACTTAGCACATAATATATAGCCTCAGAATGGCTATTGACTTAAACCAACTACTAGAGACCCAATTTAACTGGAAACTAAACGTATAGTCTCAGAACGACTATTAACTTGAGCATACGACATTACCAACTTTCAACTTAGGTGGTTGTAGCACACGACCATCTACTTGGGTAAACTGTGTGCTAATGGAAATACCACATGCTTGAAGAATGTGATCATCATTATAGTTGTTGGACTTGTCTTTATCCTCAAATTTCTTAGCATCCGCTTTGCCTTACTTTCTGGTTTTCAATAAGAAATTCAATCAGTGGTCCTCGTTAACTATCACAGTGGTAGAGATCTAAATAAGGAACTACTCTATTGCTCGTTAATATAATCAATGGAGCAGATACATGGCATTCTTAATATTGATACCAACGGGGGTCTAGGATCGTTTGCGCCAAAGTTTAGATCACCCTGCTTGCGGGGATAGTACCATGCTTGGCCGAACCTGACTGGCCGTGTATGCGTGTGTCAATGTAAGATTTCCATTATCATCAGTTTTGCAACCATTGATAATAAATTCATTCAAATGAGTTCCTTCAACCTTTCATTGCACGTAAACTCTCGACCATCCTTACCTATAATGTTCTGATACTTATCACTTGAAAACTTTGCATGAAACCTTGATATACTTATGCATGATTGCTCATGTTAAAACAGTCACATCACCTGCTGCATGCCATCTATGACTCAGTGAATGCTAATGAATTATGGTATAAAAAATCATTGTCACGCCCCGCTTCCCAAAAATGTGGAGGCGAGACGTGAGAAGGTCCGCACAAACTTGAAGCTGTGAAGCTCCAAGTCTGATAAGCGTATAAAAACACTTATTATGGCAAGTCCTTGCAAATGCGATACGAAACAAAGATAACAATAAGAAAATGAGACAATAAGCAATTTATTGAATCTCTGAATATCCATAAATAAATTACAATATCACAGAAAAGCCACCAGGCTAAAAGAAAGAGTCTAAGGCCCAAACATGGCCAACAAAGTATAACATACATACAAGGGTGCCACGCACCAACAACTAACAGCAAACCTAAACAAAGAAGTGAACACGAGCGGTCTCCAAGACAGGCCCCTGGTGTCCACTCACCACCACATCAAACATCAGCATCAGCAACACCATATCCCCTGCAACAAAGCTCTGGCTCTGGGTCTAACATGTGACACCCAAAAGAGAGAGGGGCACATGTCAGCAAGTCTGGAAAGACTTGTGCAAGGAAACTGAAAGGAAGGTAAACTAGCAACCTAGCACTTATAATATTAAGCAATGACATGACAGTTTAGTTTGATGCAGCAGTTTAAAAGAGAGACAAGCACGCACGATGTAGCGAAAGCTACCAATTCACTAATCACTTATCACTGTTTATCACTTAGTGCATAGAGAGTCCACCTGCTGGCCAGCTCGTGGCTCAGTCCGCTTATCTCGTATCACTATTAATCACTTGAACACTAGAGATTTCGCCTGCTGGCCGGAGTGACGGATCAGGCCAACTCGGGGCTCAGGTGGCCGCTTATCTCTTACCCCACCCATATGTGTCGAGCGTTAGGGTTTCCAACTACAGGGCTCGCTCCTGGAACACGAGCCAGGAAAATAATAGTATTGTAGCGTGTGCTACGCAATCACGATGACAAATCAATATGCAATGCCAGGAACAGATAATTGCGTACCGTTAATTGAATTTAAACGTGACAGGCAAAACGCAATGACATGAACATATTCGCGTACCGTTAATTTAAAGTAAATGTGACATACAAGCATGATGAGGGTGACGGACCAAGCTTCATTGTCAAGCTAGGTCAAGGGCGTCTAGACGGCTATCCTTTCACCGTCTAGTCTCTTTTACGCTAAAGCAAGGGAAATGGCCTAAGACATGGCCCAATTCAAGAGTTGCAAGTTTCACTTGCCTAGCACCGAGGAAGACGATCGCGAAGGTTCGTCCCACAAGCGCTAATCTACGTGGAAGGGAATCGCTGTCATGGAGAAACAATCATCAAACAACATCCATTATTACTAGGGTTTCACAAATATCAAGTGTGGGTTATGAGATTATTAAAGGAAGAATACTACCCGTGAAGAAGCGGAGGAACGACGCCGAGAACTATGGCGACGGAAGAACGATCCGGCTCAGATCTGGAAATGAGGGAAAACCTGGAGAAATAGGTTTTGATGTGGATTTTGGGGGTTTGATGAAAGATTGAGGAAGATGAGAGGTAGGATATGTGAAATGAGGGTTTGGATGATGATGGATGAACTTGGGATGAAGGAGGAAGGGTTTGGGGATGAAGGGGGATGATTTGGGGAAGGAGGAGGTTCAGGAGAAGAGAGGGAAGAGAAGAAAACGATTGGAGGTTTATATAGAAAATCGTGTGGTGGCTAGGGCAAACTAGGGTTTCCTGGGCTGATTAGTCGGTCAAAGAAGGATTGGTGACCGACTAGTTTGGGAACTAGTCGGTTGGTTGATCAACGCAGATCGACTAAGAGTAAACAGTAGCTCGCTCAGGAAAACTGGACTATGAGTTAGTCGGTCTGTGAAGGCTTGTCAACCGACTAGTTTGAGAACTAGTCGGTCGGTGAGTGTTCATTGACCGACTAAAGGCTGAATTCTGAGAGAGATCATGGAAATGAGAGTTAGTCGGTCTGAGAAGGATTCCTGACCGACTAGTTTAGCATCTAGTCAGTCGAAAGATGTTCTTAGACCGACTAAAGATAAACAGTAACTCCTGAATTATAATCAAAGCCCACTAGTCGGTCCATTAAGGATTGCCGACCGACTAGATTGAGATCTAGTCGGTTGGTTCTCCTCCTTGAACCAACTAACGTGCACGAAAAGTGCCGATTCGAAGCGTGAAGCTTCGGGAAGATTTCTATGGCTTCTAGGATCGATTTATACTCTAAGATATGATCGATATAAAGCTCGTCATGAGTGACTTACTCCGAGTTCAATGATTCTAAGGAAGAACCTAGAAGATCACATCAAAAGGAATGAAAACGAAAGCTAGGAAATCTCAACGAGATGAATGAAAGCGAGAACTATCGAAATGGAAACCACACAAGGAGAGAACCCACCATCACAAGCAAAACACACTGATAATCCAATCATACAAAAACCAGTCGTTACAATGTGGTACATCATGTTGAATATCTTGTGGAATATCTTGTGAAACAACTTGTGGAACACCTCGTATGAAACATATACATAGAACACTTGACACTTCACTGGATTTGGGGTAACTCTTAGTTTGAGAGTGTGTGTGTGTGACTGGAGTTCATCTACATGTCCAGCTGCCCGTGTTTCGGCAATCCCATCCCGATGCCTTTGTTTCGACAAACATAACATGATGCCCGTGTCAGCATCCTGTCTAGCTGCCTGCGTTTCGACATTCGTCTGGGTAAGCGTATAGGGGATCCTGTCTATGGAGAAAACACTAGAAGGGGGGTTGAATAGTGTTTAAGCAATTTAAAATGATTGTTACACCAAATCAAAATGCTAACCAACAATAAAGTGCGGAATTAGAAATGAACCAAAATAAAAAACAAATGCAAACACAATTATGTTTCTAGGGTTCGGATTACCCAAGTCACTTCCCGACTTGTTCCCGGTAATCCAACGTCCCTTCCACCCGGATACCTCCGGATACTCAAGTTAAAACCCTAACGTGAGGTTTCCTTAGAAACCCACTTGTAGCAACCCTACAAGTGAAATCGAATACAATCGATGTCCTTGACTCCCATAGCCTGGGAGCAAGCAAACCGCTCTCACAACCTGAGAGCAAATTCAATATCCGAAAATAATGAAATCTGAAAGCAACACTTACAATCACCTATGCCTTGAACTAGAACTTGAAGGAGTGGTGTGTTGTGTGTTGATGACTCTCTTGGAAGAGAGGAGAAAGCCCTTTCTCTTGACTGCACCAATTGTCTAGAGGATCACTCTTTGGTTCTAGGTTGGAGAGCAAGAGATCAAAGATTTGGAATTCTTAGGGCTTTGGATTTGAGAGCTTTAAACTTTAGAATTAAAGCTTGAGATGAAAACTTGGAAGAATTAGTAACCTCTCAATGGAACAGTATAAGCCCCATTTATAGGTTTCTCAAATCCACTAAACAGTTTAGGCAAAAACTCTTTTGGAATCCGTGAGAAAATTCTCAACGGATAGAATCTGAACTCGCGACAGTCGACTGTTGAAGCAACCACAGTCGACTGTTGCACATTCAGCAATGGTAGTTAAGAATTTATAACGGTAACTTACCACGTGGACAATCGACTGATGAAGCAAAGACAGTCGACTATTAAACCAACAGGCGACTGTAAATCCTTCTACAGGTGATTGGCTGAGAGATGGTAAGCAGAATGAAATCTGGAAATCCTGTAAGATAACAGGACAGACGACTGATGCAGATAATATAGTCGACTGTTAATCAGAATAGGCGACTGTAAATCCTTATACAGACGACTGTCAAATACCCTGATAATTTCCAGAGAGCAGAGTCAATAAGTTGGCTCACGGTCGACTGATCCAAGGTACATGCGACTGTATGTTTAACAATAGTCGACTGGCCATAAAAGTCAGATCAACGAAGTTTTGGGCAAAAGATAGACATGCGACTGATATACAAAACACAGTCGACTGTCACAAGGACAGGCGCCTGTGAATCGTTCATCAGTAGCCGGTGCGAAATAAACAGAAAGGCCCAAAACTAGATTGTTAAAAGCTTGTGCATAACAGGCGACTGTCGAACAAAATACAGTCGACTGTTTTTGAGACAGACGACTGTAAAACGTTTAGCAGTCGACTATTATAAACAATCCAAGCACAATCTTTAAGGAAATGGATTGGTGTCAAAGGACAAATGATCTAATAATGTCCTAAGACAGAAATGATGATGTGTGCGAGTGCTCCATCAATGTTCTACTTCTAAGCTACATACTAGAAGAGATAAAAGAAAATTACATTGACGAATTCTCTCTTCTATCCAACGTATGAGCTTGAAGACTTCATGGAGCTTCAATCATCATCTACGATCATCCAATCCATGTCATTTGCCTTCAATCAACTTTGAGTGTCATCCATTGCAAGTAGATCCTCATAATTAGCTTAGGCAATGGATTAACTGCAAAATAGGTGATTATTCACAAGTATTTATGTTTGCTCATCATTAACACCAAGTAGGGAGAAGTCCAATACTCAACAAAGTGCACCCAAGCAAGAGATGAACTCAATGGTTGCATATCTCACGTTCCTACTAGAGTCACGTAGTTCTAGTGTAGTTACTGCTTACACGATCATCTTTACTTTATGCATTAGATGCACTTTACTTACCACGTCTGTGCAGCCACTGTTAAGGCCAAAATTGACCAGGACAGTTGTCAGGCTGACAGAGACTCGTAGCGCTAAGCTAGAACCTTGTCAACAGTTGAGGTGGAACCCTTGGTTGGAAGAACCAGGGTCGGATGTTGGAAGTTGGAGGTGATACGACCTACGAGCGGCCGTTGGGTCGATCGTTCGAGGTTGAAGGGTCCAACATCGACTTTCAATGTTGGATGCCGAATGTCGATCTGCACCACAGGGAGTCATTAGGGGGGTCGGACTGGGTTCCGACTCAAATCACATCCGATGCTTAAGTTAGTTGGGAACTTAAGGAAGAGATGAAGCTTGGTGTAGCTGAGATCGACCCATGGAGGTTTGTCTCTAGACTGGCGACAAAAGCTCGAATATGAGAATGATAAGAGTGAAAAGATAGAGTTCTATGTATTAGATCTCGTACCTTGAAGATGTAACCCATTTACTTCCGTTTGTTAGCCCATTTATAGGTAGCTCCCTCATCGTCCCTCATTTATCCAGGCACGATCTTCTCCAGGATTCGAGTTAACGGCCGCCCATTTACTCGGCCCCATTAACCCTCCCTTGAATGTCGACGCGAGCCCAACGGTCGAATGACCCGTTCGTCCGACTCAGTCGTAACCCGCTTAGAGTGCGGGGGGTAATGGGTTGTGGATGCTAAACGGGCCGTGTATGCGGATACCCAAATTGGGTTCGTACCCGTGCACTAACAATGTCACACATCATTTGTGCCTCAGGAGTCGTGATGATTGGGACCGAATGATGAGTAGTCTCCTTAAATGCGCACGGATTTTGAAACATTTGATTTGATATGTGCCGCAAAACCCTTTTGCCTTTGGAGCGATCTCCGCTGATTTTGGTGGCTGGTTTAGGACACGTGGTGCGCATTGGATGTCAACCGGTTAGATTTCTTAACATATAAGAGAAATTTCGAAGAGAAATGTTGAGATTTTTTAGCTTCATCTTCTTCCTTGTTTTGCCTGCTTGCTTCCATTGCCACTTCTCTTGAAGATCGCCAGTTCTTTCTCAAGGTATCTCCTCTCTTCGATCCTGATTTTCTTGTAGGTTTGTCAAGCATGTTTGCTCCGGTAGTGTTCAAAGGTGCCGACCCCTGAGGAACTAGTGGAGTGACTCCGGCCCCCTCACAGAGTGGAAGTTCTCGTGAAGAGGAAAGGAATTTGGGTTAAACCGACCTGTAAGGACCTTGGCTATGAGGAAAACACTAGAAGGGTGGTTGAATAGTGTTTATGCAATTTAAAACGATAGTTATACCAAATTAAATTCCTAACCAACAATTAATGCGGAATGTAAATAAACCCTAAATTGAAACAATGCAAACACAAGGATGTTTCAAGGGTTCGGATTACCCAAGTCAACTCCAGACTTGTTCCCGATAATCATACGTCCTTTCCACCCGGATACCACCGAATATTCAAGTTAGAACCCTAACTTGAGTTTTCCTTTAAATCCACTTGTAGCAACCCTACAAGTGAAATAGAAATACACTCGATGTCCTTGACTCCCACAATTTCGAAGCAAGCAAACCACGCTCACAACCCGAGAGTTAATCTAATAATGAAAGATATGAAATATTGAAATGACAACACTTACAATCACCGATGCCTTGAAGTAGAACTTGAAGGAGAAAGTGTGTTGTGTGTTGAGGTCTCTCTTGGAAGAGAGGAAAGCTCTTTCTCTTGTCCCCTCCAATTGCCTAGAGGATATCACTTTGATTCCGGGTTGGAGAGAAAAGATGAAAAGATTAGAATTTTAGGGCATTAGGATTTGAGAGCTTGAGAAGCTTGAAGATGAAAGTGTATGGTTTCAATAGACGATTGAGTAAGTGAGTAACATCTCAATAGAATAGTAGAGGCTGCTTTTATAAGTTTCTCAAAACCCTCAAACTGAATCCCCCAAAACCCCTTTGAAATCCATGGAGAAAAGCCAACGGATAGAATTTACACAGTCGACAATCGACTGTTGAACAAAACACAGTCGACTGCTGCACTTTGTTAGATGGTAGGTGAGAGTTCAAAGGTAACTTATCACGTAGACAGTCGACAGATGAAGAGACGGCATGCGCCTGTAAATCCAACAGGCGACTGTAAATCCTTCTATAGGCGACTGGTTGCAATATGGGTAAGCTGAGAAAATCTCAGAAAGTTTTAGGAAGACACGACAGGCGACTGATATGGGATACAGAGGCAACAGGCAGGCGACTGTGACACCAACATCAGTCGACTGTCACAAAACCTGAAACTTTCCAGAGAGCAGAGTCTACAGAGAAGTTTTTATACAGACGACTGTTGAAGCATTGACAGTCGACTGTGCCATGGACATGCGACTGTTGAAGTATTGACAGGCGACTGTAAATACAACATCAGTCGACTGGCCAGATGAAACAGAAAATGTTCTTTGGGCTGAAGATATGCATGCGTCTGATTAACAGATCATAGGCGACTGTATCTTGGATAGGCGTCTATAAAATATACATCAGTCGACTGAAAGAGTTAAAGTTTAGAAAGCCCAAAAATCAATTGATTAAGTATGTGCATAACAGGCGACGGTAGAACAAATAACAGTCGAATGTTTTGAGACAGGCGACTGTAAATCGTTCAGCAGTCGCCTGTTGAAATCACAACATGCACATGATTGGTAAATTGAATTGGAGTCCACGGAAAAGTGATCTAATGATTGCATATGAGTGAAAAGAAGATGTGTGTGTGCTCCAACATAGTTCTACTTCTAAGCTACATACTAGAAGAGAAAACGAAGATTACATTATGTAGAACTCTCTCTTCTATCCAAAGTATGAGCTTGAAGTTTTCTAGGAGCTTCAATCACCATCTTTGATCATCCAATCCAATTTTCTTGCTTTCATTGATCTTTGAGTGACATCCATTGCTAATTGATCTTCATAATATGCTTAGGCAATGGATTAACTGCAAATAAGGGATTAGTCACAAGTATTTATGTTTGCTCATCATTAACACCAAGTAGGGAGAAGTCGAATACTCAATATGACCTTCCCATTCGTCGAAGGGATCGGAAGTCGAAGGTCCCTGGAGTTATCTTAGACATGGCCCCTAGGTTCTCCCTCGATCTGACCGCCAAGGTTTGGCGAGATTGTCTCTGTGAGCCCTTTAGAATTAGGGTGCCTAGTTTGGATGAGAGAGAGTGCTTCTCACGAAAGAAAGAGGTTGGGGTGTGTCTCAAATCTTTCCGCTTAGGACTCCGATTCCCCCTTCACCCCTTCATTATTGAGGTTCTGTGCTTCTCGGAGCTTTTTCTATGTAGACTTGCTCCTTACTCCTTACATCCCCTAGTTGGCTTCCTCGAGTTGTGCGAGCTTTGCAGAGTTCGTCCGACCCTCGGGTTGTTCGAGTACTTCTTTAGGATAGTAGCCGACCCTCGCCAAGTGAGGTATCACATCGTTGCTTGCCCGGGCACGAGACTTATATACGACCTCCCGGTTTCTGACCCTGGGTGGACGGATAGCTTCGTGTTCGTTGATCTACCTGACCTGGGACCGTTGCTTAATGGCTGGAGTTCTTCGAACCCTGAGCTTGCGAGGGAGTCTCTTCTATCCTTGGAGCAAGTCAAAGCCAGGTTGTCGTCGAGTGAGTCCGAGTCAGTGAATACTCTATTGAATCGACCGGGACAATACATGTCGATTCATTTCTTACTAGATGACCGCACGATAAAGATCCTTCTATGGAGCCTGCATAGGGTATCTCAAAGCGATATCTTTATATTTGCCACTCACGATAATTATCTTTGTTGTCTGCAAATATGACCAACGGCAGCCGACGCAGTGGCGAGTCCAGCTTAGACTGCGTCTGGTGGGAGAAGCGAAAGGGGAAGAAGACGGTCGAATGGTCGGGTGCTCAAACCGATTGATCGAGCACTCTTGTCGAGGGATCGGGCTCTCGGTCCCCCCTCCACGTCTACTAGAGCTCCTCCTCCGAAGGGGGAGATACCAGGCAGGCTTCTAGGCCTTCTTCCCGAGCTTCTTCAAGGGAGGCCTCCAGCCAAGCTCTTGTGTAGCCGCCGATCCCCCTGGCTTCCGTCATGGTTGCAGTGGTGCTAGAGGTGGTCGATGTCTATTCTGTCGACGTCATCGAGCCGACTGGGGAAATCGGCCAGAAGAGGGAGACACCCTCCCGCGAGGAGGAGGGGCCTCCGAAGAGGAGGCAGGTGGATGAAGAAGACCTCATGGGGAAGGGCAAGAGGGTCGCTCCCCTCGAGACTCCATAGGCAACGAAGACCCTTTCAATGCCCTATGGCCCTAGACGCCCCTCATGAATCAGTGGTCGTTGGGTGACATCGTGTCGCCCATCCTGCTAGTCGGCCCGATCCCCTGGGAGTTCGATCGAGAGCTGCTGCTTAATCGGATCTCGTCTTGGTCTTTGGGGCCGGTCGAAGGTGAGCTTCACCTGCCCCCCTTCGTCGTCGGCAAGGAGGAGTCGACCCTGACGGACTTCGGGATGACCGCCAGGGTGGTGGAGAAATCGATCCTCTCTAAGGATCTGGAGTTCTTATAGAAGCTGGACCTCGAGCGAATGGCCAACTTCTTCGTGGGGAGCGGATACCAGGTATGTTGTCTGAGCCCTTGCTTTTTGATACCCCAGTTGGTCAATGTTCTTGGCTGACCTTTATTTTATTTGCAGTTGTCTGTTCTCAAGGCAGTGTTGTGTTGCCAGGCTGCTTACTTGATCGATGGAGGTCGGTGGGTGGCGGACGTAGAGCGTAGAGTGATCACTCCTTATTTTACACTTTTTTCCCGCATGTTTGCATGCCATTTAGATCGCCCAAATCATGTTTTTCACGATATATCGACGATATTGCGATGCTTTTCACGATTTGTTGTTTTTGTCGCATTTCAGGTGATTTGGAGCGATTTGGAGTGATCTCGAGATGCGCTTACTCCGGAGGATCACCGACGACCTCCCCAAGGGGTATTTTGCTGTTGAAGAGGAGCGGAAGAAGAAAGGACGTCGCATGAGCGACGAGGAGGCCAAAACAAGCTGTTTGGGCATTTTTGGTGTCCCACTCGACCGAGTAAAGGAGTCACTCGGCCGACCAGCGAGACACCGCTCGGCCGACCAGATCAGAAACGATTCTTATGTGCACTCGGCCGAGCGACGGAGACCACATCGGCCGAGTGACGAGATCCCGTCCGCCCGAGTGGCGCCCAGACGAAGCCATTCAAAAATCGCCAACTTACTGTTTTTCGGCTGCCTGAGCTTCAGAAGACCCACTCGGCCGAGTGGATAATCCCGACCGACCGAGTACTAAGAAGCCATCGGCCGAGTGACGACAACTCACTCGGCCGAGCCGCCCCCGAAGTGAAGACCCCTGAAGATCAAGACTTACTGGAAAATTACAGGGTTTCTCACTCGGCCGAGCGACTTTTGTCACTCGGCCGAGTGCGACGCGCTGCCTGTAGCGAAAATTGCGGATTTCAGGCTGCGCTGGGGTATTTTGGTCACAGTTTTTGGACGATTTTGGGAGGTATTTAACCCCTGTTTTTACCCTAGTTTTGGAGAGCCTTTTCTCTTAGATTTTTGCAGTTTTTTAGATTAACTTTTTAGCTTTATTCTTGTGATTGGAGAGAGGACAAAAAGTGGATTTTTGTTGGATTAATTGAAGAACTCCATTGGTTTGCCTCTCTCTTCTCCAAAAATTCTATTTTTATTGCTTATCTCAATATTGTGATGAATTCTATTGCTTATTTCATTGATTATTCTTGTGTTTGTGCTATGAATTGTGAGTAGTCTCCACGTCTTGGGGCGTGGGGATGAACCCTACAAGCCCAATTTTATATTTGTGATGAATTGGTAGAAATTTTGCTAGAATCGTTGTTAGGGATTAGTTTGGGATCGATTTACTACGGATAGCTAGGAGTTCATACCGATTGGGATTTGCAAGAGATTGGATCCCAATTCGATAGGAAACCCTAGAAATCCGAATTGGGTTGGAATCGAATTTTCGTAGTATCGGTTTGCAAGAGATTAGACCGATACTAGGGTTCCCGGTTGCAATTCCGTACCGATACCCGTTTGCAAGAGATTGGACGGGTAGAAACTATCCCAACCTAGGTCGTGGGCCAAGTTTGCAAGAGATTGGGCTCGGTGCGCGATTGAACGATGATGTTGATCCTAATGCTAGCTTCCATAGGCTAGGGTTTGCAAGAGATTGGACCCAAACCTAGGATAGCTATAGACCGGCAACAGCGCGAGAGCGTGAGCTTGGTTCTACATTCTGTTGCGACTAGTTCATCCAAAATCTTATTCTAACAATTTTGATACCGATGAACCACATTTACGAAATACGGTGAGTAGCGGGAATTCCCCATTCCCTAGACGTTCTTTATTTGATTTGATATTTCCGTACTTTGTCTGACGATTGTGACAGGATCGCCAAAGGCAAATTTCTCTCTTCTTAAATAGCCAGGTTGATTAGAACAAGCACGGTCATTCGTCCTCCCTGTGTTCGATAACCCGCTCGCTGCTATACCGTGCGCTTGCGGTAAAACTACAACCGTTCTTTGGGTCACATCCCGGAGCGATCAAGTTTTTGGCGCCGTTGCCGGGGAGGGCATTTTGACGGTGTTCGGCATCGACCACCCGGTTATTTCTTCTTTCTCTCTTTCTTTACTTTCTTCTATACCTTGTTGTAACTTTGTTCGCAGCCCTATTTGCATATTCTTCCCGTATTTTGCATACGATCTTAACAGGGAGAATGGAGGATGCAATGCCAACAATAGAACTCAGTCAGGAAGACTATGACTCCTTCACAGACCTCCTTAAGGAGCTTGTTGACGAGGTCCACGCTACCGGAGCTTTCGCTATCGATGTCAAGGACCCCGACGAACAACTGTTTGCTAGTTTCGTGATGGACCAGATCTCCCCGGAGGGGACTATCGGGGGCAATGTCAGAGTTGACGTGATCGACGACATATTATATTTCGAAGACGGTAGAACAAATGTCGAAGAACACTATACTCCAGAAGAATCCTTCGAGCAAACCGGCATTCAGGGAGTTGCACTATATGACGCTCACTCTTGCTTTTATGAATCGTCTGATGTGTTTTTTGATTCCAGGCACGAACCAGAACAGAGTGAAGGTTTTGACGATGCTAGCACAGAGTCGGAGAGCGCCTATTTCGATGCATCGTCCTCACTAAGTAGTGAGTCTGACTCGTCACAAGAGAGCGCACCACCTGAACATGAGCTAAACCCGGATGACAAGGAAGAAGCCAAACTCATGCGAGCTGATGAAGTGGAAGGAGCAGCGCCTCTTGAGGTAGAACTTAAACAATTACCTCCGAATCTAAGGTATGCTTTTTTGGGTAATAAATTAACTTTCACGGTGATAGTCAATTCCCACCTCACGCAAGATCAACTTGAAAAACTCCTAGACGTTCTTAGGAGCCACAAAGATGTCCTGGGATACACTATCTCCGATCTAAAAGGGATAAGCCCTAGGCTTTGCACGCATAGGATCCATTTGGAGGATACCGACGCCACCTCCATAGAGCCTCAAAGGTGGTTAAACCCGTACATGAAGGAGGTGGTTAAAAAGGAATTCCTAAAATTGCTAGACGCCGGTATTATTTATCCTATCTCCGACAGTATGTGGGTTAGCCACGTTCACGTCGTCCCCAAGAAAGGGGGGATGACAGTCATAAAAAATGAAAAAGGTGAGCCCATATCTACGCGCACAGTCACGGGATGGCGAATGTGCATTGACTATAGGAAACTCAATAAAGCCACCCGAAAGGACCACTACCCATTGCCCTTCATTGATCAAATGCTTGAACGCCTAGCAAAACATAAATACTTTTGCTATCTAGATGGGTATTCGGGATTCTTCCAAATCCCTTTGCACGAAGACGACCAAGAAAAGACCACTTTTACTTGTCCCTACGGTACCTATGCCTACCGTAGGATGCCGTTTGGTCTTTGTAATGCTCCCGCCACTTTTTAGAGGTGTATGACATCCATATTTTCCGATTACATTGAAAATATTATGGAAGTTTTTATGGATGATTTTTCGGTTTATGGGACTGAGTTTGACTCTTGTTTGGCCAATCTTACTAAAGTCCTTAAAAGGTGCCAACAAAATAATCTCACTCTAAATTGGGAGAAGTGTCACTTCATGGTCACGGAAGGTATAGTCCTCGGGCACCTTGTTTCCTCGAGAGGAATTGAGGTAGATAAAGCAAAGATTGAGGTAATCGAAAAACTTCCTCCTCCTAGTAATGTCAAGGGCATTAGAGGTTTCCTTGGTCATGCGGGGTTTTGCCGTCGCTTCATCAAGGATTTTGCCTCGATTGCCCGACCACTTACTTCCTTGCTCGCTAAAGATACTCCTTTTATTTTTTCAGGAGAATGCTTGCAAGCCTTCAACACCTTGAAGGAAGCACTAGTTTCCGCGCCCATCATTCAACCACCGGATTGGAGCCTTCCCTTTGAGTTAATGTGTGATGCTAGCGACCAAGCCATTGGGGCGGTATTGGGACAAAGAAAAGATAGGAAGCTTCATGCGATATACTACGCGAGCAAGACATTGGATGACGCGCAGAAAAACTACACAACTACCGAAAAGGAGCTTCTAGCGGTCGTCTATTCCATAGAGAAGTTTCGCTCCTACCTCCTTGGTTCCAAGGTGATTGTCCACACCAACTATGCGGCGTTGAAGTATCTTTTAAGCAAGAAGGAGGCCAAACCTCGGTTGATTAGGTGGATACTTTTGTTGCAAGAATTCGACTTAGAGATCAGAGACAAGAAAGGTACGGACAATGTCGTGGCGGATCACTTATCTAGGCTCATTCGGGACAAGGATGATGAGAGTTTGCCTATCGACGACACATTTGTGGATGAGAGGCTATATGCCATAAGGACCGGTGAAGTACCTTGGTACACGGACTTCGTCAACTACTTGGCTTATGGAATTAAACCGCATGGGATGCCCACGCATCAAAAGAGGAGATTTCTGCATGAGGTCCGTAGCTATTTTTGGGAAGATCCATACCTTTTCAAGATATGCAAAGATAGTGTCATTCGTAGGTGTGTTTCTAAAGAGGAGGCAACGTCTATCATTTTGCATTGCCACGGGCTACCATGCGGAGGACATCATGCCGCCTCTAAAACAACCGCTAAGATCTTGCAGAGCGGATTCTTCTGGCCAACAATGATTAGGGACACCCACGCTTTTGTAAAGGGGTGCGATCGATGCCAACGGACCGGGAATATCTCCAAGCGCAATGAGATGCCAATGAGACCCATCCAAGAAATTGAGCTTTTTGATTGTTGGGGAGTAGACTTCATGGGACCATTTCCGTCAAGCAATGGTAACAAATACATCCTATTGGCCGTTGACTATGTCTCCAAATGGGTAGAAGCAATCGCCACCCCTACTAATGATGCAAGGGTCGTCTCCAAGTTCTTCAAGCAAAATATCTTCCCGCGCTTCGGAGTGCCTCGTTGTAACGACCACTTTTCGTCGTACGCTTTTCGTGCACGTGCTTTTGGCCGTGCACGTGTTTGTTTTAGACTTTGGTTGTTTGCGAACACTTTTGTGTGATATGCCGTTGCGAACGTCTCTGAGAGTATTAAATAGTGGCACTATCCTGGAACGACACTTCTCGAGTCGTTTTCCCACAATTTAAACTCACTCGATGAGACGTGACGATTTTCACTTTGACGGGAGACGTTTCTATTTTTAGTTTCGTCGTCCGACGTCGAATTTGAGATCCGTCTTCTTAGTTAGCTCACATTCGTCGCCACGATCACAACGATATTTATTTTATAATTTTTGGAGTTTATTTGACCACTTTTATAATTTTTACAAGTTTTATATTATTTTTAATAATTTATTTTTAAAATTAATTTCGGCCAAATAAAATTTATTTGAGTTTAAAACGTTTTAAAGAATTTTTGAGCCAATTTCCAGCTCATTTGGACCTGGTCAAATCCTAGATTGGGTTGGAGAAGTTTAAATTCAAATTTCAAATCTTTTTGAATTCTAATCCTATTAGATTTAGCCCTAGACCAAGTCAACCCACCTACACTATATAAGCAACCCCTAGCAAGTCCTATTTTTCCAAAGAAATTAGCCCTAGCCTCTTCCAAAGTCATTTTGGACGTTGCGACGAATCGTCGCAACGTTGCGACGTTCAGCCCCCGCACGACCGAGGAAAATCGCCCCGTTCGCCCGCTCCGACCGAAGCCCCCGCCCGCACCCAAGCCGCTCCGCACGCTGCAGCACCCCCGCTCCGTTCCATCGACCTGACCAATCGCTTGGCCCGCTCTGACCGGTCGCCCCGCTCCGCACCGACCCCCGCTTGTCGCCCGCTCTGTCGCCCCGCTCCGCTCCGTGCCCGACCGAAGGAAGCGGCCGCTGTGACCGAGCGCCCGAACGTTGCAACGTTGCAACGCTGCAACCCCGCATCCCAAGCGCACGACCGACGGTCCCTATCGGTCTGACCGAAGGAAACGCCCGCACCCGCCGCTGTGACCGACCCCCGCTGCTGCACAGCCCCGTTCTCTCGCAGCGACCGAGGAATTCTCCCGCATTGGAGGGGTACGACCGAGAGTCACTCGTCGCAACCCCGCATCCGTCGCACCGCTTGCCACCGTGGTCCCCCCAAGTTCTCCAGAGTTATTGTGGGACCCCCAAAGGCCCCTAGGAGTACTGTGGGCCCCAACTAGGTGCTTGCTCTTCGAGGATCCGTCGCGTACGACGTCGTCGCACGTCGTAGCCCGTCGTCGCACGTATTAGCTTTGGAATCTGGAATCGTCGCCCCGGGTTGATTGCTCTGAATTTCCAGCGAGGAATTTAATTGGAATCTGGACTTGGAGCGCGATCTTATTATTCCAACCCCCGGCGTCGCTACCCGACGCCGGTGTAGCTTTCGCGTCGTGTTGAGGTAACGTTTTGCACCCCTAGGACCCCCAACCCAATTGCATGCTAATCAAGACTAAAAATCAGTATTTTAAAGTATTTTAAATGTTTTAGAATCCACTAATCAAGATTAATAAAACGGATGTAGGCCGGTGGACTTGTGCACGTAGGAATCGTGACTTTGGACTCGTTGGACGGTGTTTTCTTGACGTGATAGTTGCAGGCAAGTGAAACTTGCCAACTCTTGTGTAGGGCCATGTTTTTAGGCCACTTACTTGCTTTTAGCGTAAAAGAGACTAGTCAGTGAAATGATAGCTGGCTAGACGCCTACTTGATCTAGTTTGACAACGAAACTAGATCCGTCACCTAAATGATCTAGCTTGACAACGAAGCTAGATCCAACCCCTTAAAATTGTTGTTCATGCATGCTAAACTGTCACGTTTACTTTCCTTACCTGTACGCCTTACTTTAACTGCCATGTCATGTCATCCATGCATTGAATGTTGCATTCGTAGCACACGCTACATACTTGTACTTGCTTGTCCCGGGCTAGGTGCACCCCTACGCCATACTTGTTTACACACTTCCTGGCTCGTGGTCCAGAAGCGAGCATTACCGTTCGGGGGTAAGGCCCTGGCTCGACACACGTGGAGGGGTAGGGATAAACGTTCGCTTGAGCTTAGGAGTTGGCCCGCGCAGCCACTCTAGCCAAAAGACGGAATCTCTGTGCACGAGGTGCTTACTTTTCTTGTCTTGTACTTGTCTTGTGAATGTCATGCCATGCTCGTACTTTACTTTACTTTACCCTACTTGTTGCACTCATTACTTTAAACTGCCATGTCGTTGCATCATGCTAGAACTGCTAGGTTGCTTTACTTTCACCACCTTTCAGTTTCACTTGCACAAGTCTTCCAGACTTGCTGACATGTGCCCCTTGCTCTTTTGGGTGTCACATGTTAGACCCTGAGCCAGAGACAGTTGCTGAGGACGAGGTGTTTGCTGACGCTGAGCCCGAGCCTACGTTCGTTGAGGAGTTCGAGGACACCGGAGACCAGTCACCCCTACTAATGATGCAAGGGTCGTCTCCAAGTTCTTCAAGCAAAATATCTTCCCGCGCTTCGGAGTGCCTCGTACCTTGATAAGCGACGGGGGAAGCCATTTCATAGAAAACAAGTTTGAAGCCATGCTAAAGAAGTACGGGGTAAACCATAGAGTTGGCATGGCATATCACCCCCAGACAAGCGGCCAAGTGGAAGTCTCAAATAGAGAAATTAAGCAAATTCTTGAGAAGACGGTGGATCGATCTAGAAAGGATTGGTCAATGAAGCTAAACGATGCTCTATGGGCATATCGCACGGCCTTTCGCACTCCCATCGGCACCACACCGTTCCGACTTGTTTATGGGAAAGCTTGCCACTTGCCGATAGAATTGGAACACCGCGCATATTGGGCCATTAAGACCTTTAATTATGATTACAAGAGTGCGACGGTAAGGCGACTCTTAGACATCAACGAGCTTGATGAGATAAGAAGAGACGCCTACGAGAGCTCGAGAATTTACAAAGAAAGGACCAAGATTCTCCACGATGCCCGCATAACCGTCACAGACTTCAAGGTGGGAGACAAGGTCTTGCTCTATAATTCCCGGCTCCGACTATTTCCCGGTAAGTTGAGGTCACGTTGGTCCGGACCTTTCACCATCAAGCACATACAACCGGGAGGAGCTTTCGAGTTGGAAAGCAAGGACGGTTCCACATTCAAAGTAAATGGTCAGAGGCTCAAACACTATTCCGAGGGAGTCCCGACGGGCGAAACCAATAGAATATATTTGCTTAAAGGACGGGCGGATGATCTTTCGGACCTCCTTGATGAGGTAATTGAGGAGGCGACCCCCCACTCGATTGGCGCTCTTTTCGATGAGGATTTCGAGGAAGGCCCGGATTTAGGCCAAGATGAGAAGATAGATGATTCCCCCGACCTCTCCACTGAAAATGATGAAGGCGACGCTGATGTCGCAAGGATTCGAGAGCTCTGCAAGCTCTCGAAATTGAAGTCTCCGAAGAAAGCTCCGCCGCTACGGAAATCGACGTCACCGGTGAAGCCGTTGACCGGAGCAAACGCTAGCTTGGGGGAGCCTCCCCCCAACACTATTCGAGAAGGGAGACCACCGATGGAGAACACGCCGCCGCAACTTCCTAATCCAAGCGTTCTCCCCGGAAAGTTTGATGGGTGCATCTCATATGCACCAAACATCCCGCATTAATTGAAAATCATAGGGGGTCGAGCTCACGACCTTAAACGAGCGCTTGTCGGGAGGCAACCCGACGGTTATTGCTTTATTTTCATCTTTCTTTTATTTTTGTTTTAGAAATTTTTAGTGTTTTGAGTCGTTCGCCCAAAAATTTTGTGATAACGGGTCCTATTTTTCTTGACAGGAGAGGAGATAGGTAAATCCATCATGAGGAGGATGAACGAGGTGATAAGGAGTACCCCAGGAAGGCGCTCGATGCTTAGGAGGAAGATGAAATCGACTGGAGGAAGAAAGACGGAGTTTAGAGCCAAAACGAAGACAAACAGCAGAAAACGAGGCTTACTCGGCCGAGCATACTAGTCACTCGGCCGAGTACACAAGTTCGTCCGGCCGAGCCGCTCACGAACGAGGGAAGTCTGCTGTACCTAACTCTCTGTTTAATTTCTTGATTTCAGTATAACTGCTACTCGGCCGAGTATATATATTCACTCGGCCGAGTAAAACGGATACGCTCCTAGGGCGAGTCTTGCCGAGTAGCTTGAGCCACTCGGCCGAATGGACTTACTCCACTTGGCCGAGGCTGGCAAGGCCACTCGGCCGAAGCGTAAGCGGGGAGGAATTTTCCATTGATCTCACTCGGCCGAGTGACCCAGTCACTCGGCCGAGTCGTAACTTTTGCTATATAAAGGGCCGAGGGGGGCACGTTTTTCGAAACGAAAAAAACCCGATCGCCCGCGACCCCTCAGCGCCCTCGCCCGTTCCCCTCGCTCGCGCCCCCCACTCACCCGGCCGTCCACCCTCGCACCGCCGCTCGGCCAGCCACCGCCGACCGAGCTCCGCCGCGCCTCGCCCGAGTCGCCGCCGGCGGCCACCACTCCGGCCACCTCCGGTATCGCCTATTTCGCCTTTTTCTCCTCTTTTTGTGTATTTTTCGAGGATCCATGTGCTTAACGAACCCCAAACCCAAATTGATTTCTATATCTATCTATTATACCCCTAATGCTCCATACGTTTTGAATATTACCCGCTGATATCTCCATTTCATGCACAGGTTGTTTTTGGGAGCTTAGGAGAGCCCAGGGGAGCTTCTATGGACTGATTCGGGCTTCGCGGCGGCGCTGTCTTCGCACGCTTCCATTGCTTAGCACTCGCGGCGTGTCGGGGTATACTCTTTCCTTTATTTTGCACACGCCGCACTTTTCACGCTTTTCGGCGTGCGCTTGGGGCCCATATGCCGCCCCGGACACGGCCGCGGTCAAAGAGAGCTTCCGCCAAGCGGAAGCGGTCGGATGATGCCGGCCCCTCCCACGAGTTGGAGGAATCTCCTCCGCCTTCTCCCACACACCCCGTCCACCCAGCACAGCCTGCAGGCCCCGCACACCCCGCACAGCCTGCAGAGCCCGCACAGCCCATACACCCCACACAGCCGCCCCCTGCCACTCCACAGCCACCACCTCCGGCTCCACTCGTCGGGCCGCTCGGGATTACGTTCCGAGACGACGCACACCGCGTCGCTTTCGAGCGTATTTCCCAGCGCTCGATCGTACCCTCCAGGTTTGCACACCTCGCCGACCTAGGACGCCTGGGGGTACTAGAGGGGATGCTCACGTTGTACAACAACGTGGGCTGGCGAGATTTCTTTCAGGTGTCGGCGGACACATTTGTCCGTCCGACACTTGAAGTACTTAGTTCGATCGCCCGGACCGACGAGGGATGCTCGTTTCGGTTCATGGACCGGGAGTGCCAGGTCACTCTCGGTATGATGAGAGCCTTTTTCTCGTGGCCCGATGTCCCCGGGGCCGATCGAAGTTACGCCCCCACCCATATCCCCCCACCTTCCTTCGACGCCGGTGCCTTCTGGGCCCGGATTACGGGTCTTCACGCTGCCTTTGACCCTAGTAGGGCCAAGGCCTCGGCCATTATCCATCCCTGCCTCCGTATAGCTCAGCGCCTTATGGCGACGACCTTTTTGGCCAGATATGAGCCGGGCACGATGTCCACGCCAGAGCTCTACATGCTCTACGCGATGACACGGCCCAGAGCTCTATCTAGGGATGGCGATGAGCTTGTCCCCGCCGTCGTGATTGATGTCGCGGCTTGGTTTTTGGACCGCATCATTGTATCGGTGGGCGCTCGCTCACCGATATGCTGCGGCGGCCTGATCACCTTGCTTGCCCTTATGACCGGCGAGGACTTCCCTGACGACCTGCGACGAGCACCGGGCCCCACTTCTCTGTCGATTAATGTTATGGCCCGGATGAAGATGCTTCGTCCGCACGGTGAGCGACACTGGGTCTGGTTGCACGGCCCTTACGGGGCCGATTACATGATTCTTCCGAGCCCAGCTCGGACTCAGATTGCACCGGCCCATGTGGACTGGCTCCCTGTGATGGATGTTCTCATCCCAGCTGCTTACGTGCTCGAGGCCGAGGAGGCCGAGCAGGCCCACGCTGCCCACGCTGCCCCCGCAGACCCTGTTGCCCCTGCCGAGCCTGCTGCCCCTGTTGACCCCGTGGCCCCTCAGCCTATCCCTGCTGTTTTCGATGCTCCTGACACCTCTGTCCACACCTCTGTCGGTGTCGGGAGTACCTTAGCTGAGCCCACTTCCGCTGCTTCCACGCCTGTCACCACCACCACTGGCCCTCTGTCTGCCGAGCCCGTTTCTTCTGCCCCACCCGAGCGCCCGCCGACCGTAGTTGAGTGCGGAGAGCCTTCTGTCTCCACTGCTGATGTATTTTCCGAGAGTGTCGTGGCGTCTGTCCACACTTCTATGCCACCGACCTCTCCGGCCGCCTCACTGCCTCTTTTGTATTCTTCTTTCGTTGCTGCTGCCTCCACTTCTCACCGTCATGCCCAGCCTCGCACTGAGGCCAGGCACCCACCTGCGAGCGCAGCACCTTTTGTTCCCCTACCCGCTGAGCCCGTCACCTACGCCACCAGAGTACGCCAGCCCCGACCTGCACAGCCCCGACCGGTGCGTCCCTCTGCACCACCTCCCCCTGACACTGTACTTTAGAGCATTCGTGCTCTCGAGGGGGCGGTGAGTGGCCTCAGAGGCGACCTTCAGACCCTGTCCGCCACCGTCACTGCGATGGCCGGCCGCTTCGACCTGCTCCCGCAGATTCACTACTGTCTTACCCAGGTCCTGGAGCGTCTCCCCCGCGTACCCCCGCCCACCCGGCAGGTTCCCGCCCACCCGGCAGGTTCCCGCCCACACTTCCACACACACTCAGCCTGCTACCACTTCCACACCCACACCCGCTCAGCAGCCTGCACCACTCCCACCACCACTTCCGCCTCAGGACGGAGACGGTGCAGCACCACCTTCTTAGGCACCCTTGATGCCATCGATTATTTTTGCCGTTGTGCTGCCCGTTTCTGCTAGGTCCTGTTGCATTTTTGTCCACCCCCCTCCCCTCACTCATTTTGGGATTCTCATTCTGATCGTATCTTTATATATCTTTTTTGGGAGAGAGGGAGAGTTTTTGGTGCCACACCTATATATCTGTATCACTCCTATATCTGCATGCATCATGTCCGCATCATATTTTTCGTTTCATTATTTTTCCTTTTTTCTTTTTTTCCCTTCCATCATGCATGCACCCTCACTTACCCCTCTCATTACTTGTCTCTCGGTGTGCCCCACTTTGCACATTGAGGACACTGTGCCATTTAGCTTGGGGGAGTGAGTTCTCACGTTCTTTTTTTGATTTGCCACCTTTATTTTTAGTTTTTCACACCATTTTCCGCTTTTGCACTTATTTTCATCATTTTTCTTTTATTTTACCATGCATCACGTTTTTCTTATTTTTCTGTGTGCCGCATCGTAATTAGTTCTATTTTCCCTTTATCTTTCTTTCTTTCTTTTTCATCTCATGCTAGAGATGACTTTTCTATGATGATGATGACGTAGAGTTAGCTTACTCTATTTGCATGTTTTATTTGTCATGTCTTAGACTTTATTTCTGATATTATATGCTATGACTTGCCTTGCATCTAGAGATAGTAACCCACACTTTTTCCACATGAAAATGGATGAAATTTTATTATTAGCTGAGTCTGAATATTCATATGTATGCTATCACAGAAAACACACCAAGATTCACGCATTGAATGCCCATATCTGGAGTACCGATTTCTTTTCCTATATCACTTCTATATGCATGAATTGTACATTTCACTTCAGGATGATTGAATGATGTTAGCTATGATAAATCTGGATTAGTTAGCTTTTTTGTGATCGAAACTGAGTAGATTAGATTACCCTGCTGAAGTTGTCGTGCATGTCTTATAGAGTGAACCGAGAGATATATTTATTTCTTTCTCCACAAATCTTGAACATCATTTCTCTACTTTTAAAATCATTGGTGAATCTCCCCTTAGCGATTCTATTATATGGCATTTCCCCCGCTATTAATTCCTAGCTCCAAATTTCTTATTCAAAAAAAAAGAGAAAATATTCTTGTATATCATTATCTCTCTTTGAGTTGGGATCGTTGTGTATATATGCTATATCAAAAAAAAAGAAAAAAAAAAACAACAACAACAACAAAAAAGAGAAAAAAAAAGAGAGGAAAAATCCTCAATAAAAGATCCCATCTCACTTTCTTTCTTTCTTCTCTCTTTTCGTGTTCATTTTCATTGCTTTTGGAGCTTTATAAAAATGGGGATGTGAATATTTTTTATGCCACCATGCTTATAGATAAGCTTGGGGGAGGGAATCCATTGATGTGTGAGAGAGTGACTACTTGACGTTGCACGACAACCTAGGCTAAGTAATATTCTATACTCGGTGAGATTATTTCTAGCTTTACGAAATCCAGAAATCTAAGCCTAGCATTCATATCATGAAATCCATACTTTTCTATTCTCTCTATTCTATTGTGTGCTACTCTTATACTCCTCATAGAAAGCATTCAATTGAAAAGTGTGTGATCTGCGATTTGTATACCGCTTTAAATGATTCAGACGATGTTAATTCTAGAATTATTCCGTTTTTCATGATTATATCGTTGCTCGTGGGTTTTCTATTTCTATTTGCACTATTATACTATGATATCAAAATAAAACTCTTTGACATGTATTTTTCATTCGGAGCATGCTATATGAGTAAGTGAAACCCACGTCCCGAGAAAATGATCTAGCAGCCTACCTCTTCGCTTCTTTATTTCTTTTTTATTTTTATTTCGTTTTCCATTCTTCTCCGTTTTTCATTTTTTTTTCATTTTCTTTCACCGTTTTCGTTTTCCGAATCCACCGGGTTCGCCTTTTACTTATCTTCCTCGAGGACGAGTAAGAGGTAAGCTTGGGGGATTTTGATCACTCCTTATTTTACACTTTTTTCCCGCATGTTTGCATGCCATTTAGATCGCCCAAATCATGTTTTTCACGATATATCGACGATATTGCGATGCTTTTCACGATTTGTTGTTTTTGTCGCATTTCAGGTGATTTGGAGCGATTTGGAGTGATCTCGAGATGCGCTTACTCCGGAGGGTCACCGACGACCTCCCCAAGGGGTATTTTGCTGTTGAAGAGGAGCGGCAGAAGAAAGGACGTCGCAGGAGCGATGAGGAGGCCAAAACAAGCTGTTTGGGCATTTTTGGTGTCCCACTCGGCCGAGTGAAGGAGTCACTCGGCCGACCAGCGAGACACTGCTCGGCCGACCAGATCAGACACGATTCTTATGTGCACTCGGCCGAGCGACTGAGACCACATCGACCGAGTGACGAGATCCCGTCCGCCCGAGTGGCGCCCAGACGAAGCCATTCAAAAATCGCCAACTTACTGTTTTTCGGCTGCCTGAGCTTCAGAAGACCCACTCGGCCGAGTGGATAATCCCGACCGCCCGAGTACCAAGAAGCCATCGGCCGAGTGACGACAACTCACTTGGCCGAGCCGCCCCCGAAGTGAAGACCCCTGAAGATCAAGACTTACTGGAAAATTACAGGGTTTCTCACTCGGCCGAGCGACTTTTGTCACTCGGCCGAGTGCGACGCGCTGCCTGTAGCGAAAATTGCGGATTTCAGGCTGCGCAGGGGTATTTTGGTCACAGTTTTTGGACGATTTTGGGGGGTATTTAACCCCTGTTTTTACCCTAGTTTTGGAGAGCTTTTTCTCTTAGATTTTTGCAGCTTTTTAGATTAACTTTTTAGCTTTATTCTTGTGATTGGAGAGAGGACAAAAAGTGGATTTTTGTTGGATTAATTGAAGAATTCCATTGGTTTGCCTCTCTCTTCTCCAAAAATTCTATTTTTATTGCTTATCTTAATATTGTGATGAATTCTATTGCTTATTTCATTGATTATTCTTGTGTTTGTGCTATGAATTGTGAGTAGTCTCCACGTCTTGGGGCGTGGGGATGAACCCTACAAGCCCAATTTCATATTTGTGATGAATTGGTAGAAATTTTGCTAGAATCGTTGTTAGGGATTAGTTTGGGATCGATTTACTACGGATAGCTAGGAGTTCATATCGATTGGGATTTGCAAGAGATTGGATCCCAATTCGATAGGAAACCCTAGAAATCCGAATTGGGTTGGAATCGAATTTCCGTAGTATCGGTTTGCAAGAGATTGGACCGATACTAGGGTTCCCGGTTGCAATTCCGTACCGATACCCGTTTGCAAGAGATTGGACGGGTAGGAACTATCCCAACCTAGGTCGTGGGCCGAGTTTGCAAGAGATTGGGCTCGGTGCGCGATTGAACGATGATGTTGATCCTAATGCTAGCTTCCCTAGGCTAGGGTTTGCAAGAGAATGGACCCAAACCTAGGATAGCTACAGACCGGCAACAGCGCGAGAGCGTGAGCTTGGTTCTACATTCTGTTGCGACTAGTTCATCCAAAATCTTATTCTAGCAATTTTGATACCGATGAACCACATTTACGAAATACGGTGAGTAGCGGGAATTCCCCATTCCCTAGACGTTCTTTATTTGATTTGATATTTCCGTACTTTGTCTGACGATTGTGACAGTATCGCCAAAGGCAAATTTCTCTCTTCTTAAATAGCCAGGTTGATTGGAACAAGCACGGTCATTCGTCCTCCCTGTGTTCGATAACCCGCTCGCTGCTATACCGTGCGCTTGCGGTAAAACTACAACCGTTCTTTGGGTCACATCCCGGAGCGATCATAGAGCCCTCAGCTCCGAAGCGCAGGCGAAGGAGGCGGGTGAGGCCTTGGGGAAGACCATCGCTGACAAGGCGACGGTCGAGTGGGAGGTGACAGAGGCTAAGGATAGCCTCCCCTCGCTATCGGCCCTCCACAAGTCTACTGAGCTCCAGTGGCAGACGGAGAGGTCTCAGCTCGAAGAGGAGCTCGAGGCCTTCAAGAAGGAGACGATCGAGCTTCAAGCCAAAGTCTTCGACTTTGAGAGGTGGGCGGAGGCTAGCCAGGTGGAGAAGGCAGAACTCCAAGTCAAGGTCACGAAGCTCGAGAAGGCTGTCGCGAAGGAGAAGACTGAGCTTACTGTAGGATGATATATGCCCATAAGGCAATTTACCCTTAGTATACGTCTTGTTAAGATATAATATGGTGTCAATTATCCTAAGTATGAATTCGTTGAATCATATACTTAGATAATTTTCGTAGACTTATAGTTAGGTACTTACATATCCAGATGAAGATCTCGATTATGAGTAGTAAGTGACCAGACAAAAACTTAAGTCTTAAACGGTTCGTGGTCATAGATGTATCGAGAACTGGATATCGGCACATCGGACAGACCACTGTGTCTTTGTCTTACCTTGGGGTAATGATGATCTCATAGTCATTCGACTTAGTGAAGTTGGAGACGAGACACAGGTGCTCATTGGAGAATGAGTTCACTGAACGACCAACTTATAGTTATTAAATGGTTAACTTTAACTAAACTGTCTATAATAACTCTAGTGTGATGACATGTAAGCTGGTCCTTAAGACCTGAAGTCATTTGTACGAACATGTGAGTGAACAGTGTCGCTTAAACATATGATCTAGCTTCGAGGCTAGGCCTGTTGAAAGATCTTAGGTTGGGTTACACCTGAAGCTCTCGAGGCAGTAGATGACTAAGATGGGATTCGTCTCTTCCGTTAAAGGAAAGTTAGTGTCACAGGCTCAGTACGGTCTGTGTGTTAATCCTCGGCCGGGGTACAGTGTAAGATGTACAACGTGAATACAATAAAGACCGCAGTATACTGACCAATGCTTACTAATGGGGTTGACAGTAAAGCATACCCTAGGCCAGCAGGGACACAGTCTTGACGAAGGGACTAAAGCTGCGGTGTTCATCACTGACACAGTCAGAGTGATCCCAACGACGTTTGTCATTGGGTCGATCACGTAAGTATGATTCTGAAACAGGGACGACACCTGCAGCTCGATGGTGAGGGAGAATTAATTGTTGACGTTGGCCTTTTGTGAAAGGCTTACTAACTTCAATTAATTAAATTAATTATCTTTTAATTTTGTTTTGTCCCACATTGCTCGTGATGAAAAGGGAGGTGCCGACTCCCTATATAAATCGGGGTGCACTCTTTTCGTTAAAAAACACCAAGCGATCAATCCGAGAAGCTCCTGAATTTTGAGCACGCTCGATCGTGAACTTAAATTTCTCTCCCCTTTCTCTTCCTATTCTCTCGTGGGGTCCTGGCAAGATTACGAAGGGGGTTTGGATTCGGATCCAGACGTCTAAGACGCGGGTCTGCTCAAGTGATACTTTCTTCAGCAAGTGATCGGCTCGGAGGCGGCTCGGCTACAAGGAGCGCAAGAAGTTGGTACTGTACATCTTGCCTACCCCAGGGCCAAGATTTCAGGTATGTTCTTTAAGATTTTTAGTGAAATTTAACTTCGTCGCAGTAAGATAGATCCCTCTTGGGGTGGGCTGGGTTGGCATAGATCGGGCTAGGTTTTGGCTCTCTCAGGTCATAGCTAAAATGTTTAGCTAGCATGTTTTATTTTCTGTTGCATTTTATGCCTCTGTGGTCCGTCCGACTTAGGACGTGCACAGATCTAAGCCCTGAGGGTCCACCAAAACCCTTCATGGTATCAGAGCCAGGTTATGCTTTTAGATATTGATATGCGGCGATTTTAAATTATTAAAATTGCTTGTTTTGAACATAGAGATTTTAACGTTATTTGATAATGTTAAAATTATTTTGTACCTTTCTTTTAAATGTTTTAAAAATTGTTTTATGACATGAAAGAATATTTGGAGCCTTTTAAATTTTATATGATAAAGTTTAAAAAGCCTCTTATGATTAAAAATGCTTTTAAAATTTTATTTTATAAGATAAAATGCTTTTAGTAAGCATTAAAATGTTTTAAAGTATATGTAACATTAAGAAAAATTTTATTTCACGAGATGATATTAAAAAATTAATTTCTTTTAGTTACACAAAGTTTGAAAGATTTTTTAACTTTATCTGAAAGTTTTAAAATTGATTTCAACAATTTTAAAAATGTTTTAAAATTATTTTATAGTATATGTAACATAAAGGAAAAAATTTTCCTTCATGAGATGGAATTTAAAAAAAATTCATTTCTTTTAGTTACATAAAGTTTTAAAGATTATTTTATGAGATAATTTAATCTTGAAATGTTTCATTAATTTTAAAACTTATGTTTGTATTTAAAATTATTTATAATTTTTATAAACCAAATTTTATGTGATAAAATGTTTAAAGTTTTAAATTTTAAATTTAAATGTTAAATTTTAGATTAGCAAGTTTATTATTTATGTGGTAGATAATTTTAACTTGCATGTTCTCTTGATATGTCACATTATTGAACCCTAATTCATGTGATAACTAGTTGGTTGACATTATTGGCCATGATGCATAATCAGATTATTCATGAACCTTTTAGGTTAGCCATTAATTTAAAATCTTATGAGATAAAATTTTATATTGTGACATGCTACATTTTAATGAACAATTACGACATCAAAACCTAATTCCTGATTAGGGTAGTCCCTTTAATTGACTATCATTATTTTAAATTGTTTCGATAATGATTATCATTAAATGACTAATTTTGTAAAATTTTGTAATCGATTTGTTAAAATCCTAATTAAGATTGGGGTAGCATGATGAATGGACAAACCTTATAGTTGATAATGATCTAATAAAAGTTATTTAACAAATCCATAAAATTTCGAATTTTAAGGATCCACTAGTTGATAAGGATTAACTAGTATTAATTAAAAGCCTTTTAGTTGATAGATGAACACAAGATTGATAAGTCTACTTCAATGGATCATGATGTCAGTTAATGTGCTTGGCTAAGTTTGCTGGACCACCCTAGCTAGACTAGGGGTTAAGTGGTCCTGCTTTAGTCAATTCCCTGGCCGCGTCCGCTGGACCGCAAGGAGTTGAATCATGACTGTGTAAGTCCATCGACTATACCTAAGTCAAATACGAGAATAATCTTGTTCAAGATAAATCGTAACCCTCCTTGTTTTAGGAGTTGGTAACCGTAAGACCCATGGTCCAGTTATTGAGCCACACTCAAGCTGTGACATGGCAACCTTATAGAAACCGACTTCTTAAATACATATGACGAGATCTTGACTTGACCCAAACCACCGTGTCGTGAAAACACCGAACGCCGGCGTAAGTTGAGCCAATGATGTAGTCTAGACTTAAACCCAAACCATCGTGTCGTGAATACATCGAACGACGGCGTAAGTTGAGTCATTAATGTAAGTTTGTACTGACCCAAACCGACGTCTCGTGTACACCGAGCGGTGGCATAAGTCAGGCTGGACGTGAAAACAAGAGGACTAGGCTAGTCATTGTGATTTGGATGAGCACACTCATGATCACGAATGACTATGGATAAAACTCATAGGGAATCATATTTTATATGATTGATGAAGAGTTCGTCTACCGACTGTAGAGTCGGACAACTTGTTGAGAAACATTCAAGGTTGTTTGACTCGGGGTAGTCGGATCCCTCTGCCACAAATTTTTAATATAATAAATTGTTTATTATTGTGTCTTTAATTCTTAAATTTAGTGGGAGAATATAGTTTAATAAAAACCATTTAAGCTGTACAATGAACATATGCTAATTAAATATCTATTTAAATGTAGAATGGACTCGGGTCTAAAGTATATGATAGAGAAAAATGTGCTTGATGGGACCAACTATAAGGATTGCCTTAGGAATATCAAATTAGTCCTATCACTAGCTGGGATAGGATACGTGCTGTTCGAGGACGTTCCTGAGAAGCCTGACGAAGATGCAACCCACGAAGAAAAGGAAGCCTATAAGCTATACCAGAGGGATGCCGAGAAGGCCAGATGCCTTTCTCTGGTTTCAATGAACAACGACCTGCAAAGGAAGCACGAACATTTGGATGTTCAAAGCATGCTTCTGAATGCAGAGGAGTTATGCGACAAGCGGTCAAGAGCTGCCAAGTTTGAAGCCATGAGCAACTCTGGGGCACTAAGATGGAGACATGGCCCGTACAAGATCATGTTATTAAGATGATCGGGTACGTGGAAGATACTGCCATGTTGGGTTTTGTCCCTGACAATGAGATGGCCATGTACATCATCCTGAAATCTTTAACCCCAGCCTTCAAGCAATTCATTACTGGGTTCATTATGAACAGTATTGAAACGGATCTTCCTGGTCTCTTCAACATGCTTAGGCATTTTGAGGAAATCGAGAAGAAACCAGCTGTGTTGGTTGTTGGCTCTGCTTCTTCAGACCAGCCGAAAGGCAAATGTAAGAACATGTAGGTCCCACAACCAGCCAAGGTGAAGAAGGGGAAGAAGACGAAAGGGGCCCCATCGAAATCCGAGTGCTTTCAATGCCACAAGGTAGGCTACTGGAAAAGGAACTGCAAGGTTTACCTTGCAGAAAAGAAGAAACTGCATACTGATGCCTCTACCTTAGGTACAACGAATTCCTTTTAATAAAGCATAATAATTTCCATAAATGCTTTGTCACATAGCATGAGATACTAAGACACATGTGTAATGTATACAGGTGGCTAATACGAAGCAGAGAATGGAAGAAGTTCCGAGGACGATCGGCATCTGAGCAGTCGTTGCTGCTAGCGCCATACGATGACATCAAGAGATGTGAAGAAGAAGCAAACAATACTTATTTTTTTGAATAAAATGTATCGTTTGCTTTAGTTAAAACAATGATTGAGTGTTAAGCACTCAAAGTTTATTTTGATATACAAATTATGATTCATTTTAATGAATCCATTGTTTGCATAAATATCTCGGGAAATGTGCTTTATTTTAAATTGTGATTTGTTATGAATGGATTATTTCTGTGGATGTGCATGTCTGAGTTGGTTGCATAAATTCTTGAGCTGTCATGCAGAGCTTCTGAATAATTTAATTGTTTGGAGCTGACTTAATATTATAGCCAGTCGATAGTTAAATATAAGTTCCAGGAGCGTATAGATTGTGTATGATCACAATTATACGCATGTTAAGATTAATTCTTAATTAAACTGCATTTGATTCTTAAAGAGTTATTATTAAATGTAGTTAAAGGAAAAGTACAGTGTAGGACGTTTGACTGCGTAAGTCAGCATCAAGATTCCTAAAAACGGGTCTTTATATGACTCATTCATCAAACCCAACCTGACACTGGTATATTCCATAAGCACTTTTAAATTGGTTATACTTAAAGTATATTCTAAATATGATTTAGATATATAATAGAATTATTTAACCAAATAGTCCTTAAAGTCAGTGGGAGCTAGCTCATATACTTAGCTCCGGTTTCTCGAACTAAGTAAAAGGTTTCTAACTTATTTGAATCATCTATGTAAGACATCAAATCAAAATAGTTTTGATTTAATCGAATAAATAGAGACTTAAGATGTCACTTATGTACTTGACATATTGACACAAAATAATTGGAATGAGCTAAGATTGACTTATAAAAATGTTAGACCGTACATCAAGAAAGTATGAGCTAATTGTTAGCTATACAAAGAAAAGAAAATTGATCCAAATCATTTTTCAAGGATCAACCCAGTGTGATCAAGAGATGTATAAATAAAAATCCATTAAAATGCATTATAAATACTCGTTAGTAAATCCACTCTTAGGTTTGACATATGTTGGTCCAATGTGACTGATATGCTATAACGGTATGAGATACCGAGATAAATAGCCTAAGTGCAAGTGGGAGATGTAGGAGGATATATGCCCATAAGGCAATTTATCCTTAGTATACGTCTTGTTAAGATATAATATGGTGTCAATTATCCTAAGTATGAATTCGTTGAATCATATACTTACATAATTTCCTTAGACTTATAGTTAGGTCCTTACATATCCAGATGAAGATCTAGAATATGAGTAGTAAGTGACTGGATAGAAACTTAAGTCTTAAACGGTTCGTGGTAATAGATGTGTCGAGAACTGGATATCGACACATCGGACAAACCACTGTGTCTTTGTCTTACCTTGGGGTAATGATGATATCATAGTAATTCGACTTGGTGAAGTCAGAGACAAGACACATGTGCTCATTGGAGAATGAGTTCACTGAACGACCAACTTAGAGTTATTAAATGGTTAACTTTAACTAAACTGTCAATAATAACTCTAGTGTGATGATAGGTAAGCTGGTCCTTAAAACCAGAAGTCATTTGTAGGAACCTGTGAGCGAACATTGTCGCTCAGACATATGATCTAGCTTCGAGGCTAGGCCTGCTGAAAGATCTTAGGCTGGGTTACACCTGAAGATCTCGAGGTGAGTAGATGACTAAGATGGGATTCGTCTCTTCCGTTAAAGGGAAGTTAGTGTCATATGCTCAGTACGGTCTTTGTGTTAATCCTCGGTCGGGGTACGTTGTAAGATGTACAACTTGAATACAACAAAGATCGTCGTATACTTCTAGAGAGATGTATGCCCTCGTGGCTATTTATCTGAATAAACATCTTGTTCAATAAATGAAAGTACTTTTTCTGGTAATATATTGTCTGAGTTATTTATTAATTACTTGGACTATTCCCTTGGATTCAAAGTTAGGTCACACATGTTTCGTGATGTAGATTACGATTATGAGAAATGTCTCACCGATAACAACTTGAATCTTAAAAGTGTTTGGGGTCATAGATAAGTCGAGATTGGGATATCGACACATCGGATAGACCATTGTGTCTTAGTCTAGTTGGTCTCATAACCATGCGACTTGGTGAAGTCGGAGACAAAATGCAGGGGCTCACTTGAGAATGAGTTCACAGAACGATCCAAACAAAGAGTTATTAAATGGTTCAACATTAACTAACTGTTATTAATAACTCTAAATGATGATAGGTAAGTTGGTCCTTAGGACTTGAGATCATTGTACGAAGCTGTGTGTGAACGGTGTCACTTAGGTCTAAAGATCTAGCTTCGAGGCTGTCACGACCCGCTTCCCTTAAATGTAGGCGAGACGTGAGAAGGTCGGCTCAAACGTGGAGCTGTGAAGCTGCACGCCTGATAAGCGTAAATTTAGTATAAGCAGGTCCCTGTAATTGCAAACGAAACAACAACAATAATAATAATATTATGAGACGGATATGAAATACCAATCCCACAATTTGTCCACAAAATATTCAACATCACAAAAAAGTCACCAGGCTAAAAGAAAGAGTCTAAGGCCCAGAACAAGGCCAAACAAAAGACAAATATATCAGAGTATCAAACTAGGTGCCACGCACCGACAACCCAAAAGATCTAACAAAACTAGACGTAGACACTAAGACTGATCTCCAGTGTCTACGAAGTCCTCGTCCAACACGGGCGCAAGCTCGGCGTCCGCAAACACCTCACCCTCAGCAAGTAACTCGGGCTCAAGGTCTAACATGCGTCACCCAAAAGAGAAAGGGGCACATGTCAGCAAGTCTAAAAGACTTGAGCAATGAAACTGAAAGTAACTAACAACCTAGCACTTGTAATATTAAGCAATGACATGGCAGTTAAGTATGATGCAACAGTTTAAAAGAGAGGCAAGCACGCACTATGTAGCCAAAGCTACCAATTCACTAATCACTATTCACTTATCACTGTTTATCATTTAGTGCATAGAGAGTCCACCTGCTGGCCAGCTCGTGGCTCAGGCCGCTTATCTCTATCACTATTAATCACTTGTACACTAGAGATTTCGCCTGCTGACCGGAGTGGCGGATCAGGCCAACTCGGGGCTCAGGTGGCCGCTTATCTCTTACCCCACCCATATGTGTCGAGCGTTGGGGTTTCCAACTACAGGGCTCGCTTCTGGAACACGAGCCAGGAAAATAATAGCATTGTAGCGTGTGCTACGCAATCACGATGACAAATCAATATGCAATGCCAGGAACAGGTATTTGCGTACCGTTAATTGAATTTAAACGTGACAGGCAAAGTGCAATGACATGAACATATTCGCGTACCGTTAATTTAAAGTAAATGTGTCATACAAGCATGATGAGGGTGACGGACCAAGCTTCGTTGTCAAGCTAGGTCATAGGCGTCTAGACGGCTATCCTTTCACCGTCTAGTCTCTTTTACGCTAAAGCAAGGGAAATGGCCTAAGACATGGCCCAATTCAAGAGTTGCAAGTTTCACTTGCCTGATACCGGGGTTGACGAGCAATGAAGATCGTCACAAGCTAACTACGGAATAGATCGCTGTTATGGCAAAACAATCATTAGAACAATGATTTTAAATTGATTTCTTATTAGAATCCTAACTTTCTAATAATCCATTTTATTAGGGTTTCACACATGTCAATGGGGGTTATGCTAAAACAAAAGGAATCGAGTATTACCGTGAAGAGGCGGAGGAGCGATGCCGAGCAACCACGGCAACGGGAGAACGATCCGGCTCAGATCTGGAAATGAGGGAAAAATCTGGAGAAATGGGTTTGGAAGTGGATTTTGGGGATTTGATGAGGGTTTGGGGAAGATGAGAGCTGGGTTGTGACAAGGGAGGGTTTGGATGATGGAGGATGAGCTTGGGATGAAGATTAATGGCTTGAGGAAGATGGGGGCTCAAAGGGGGAGAAATTAGGGTTTTGGGTCGAGTGGAGGAAGAAGAAAACGTTTGGGAGGGGTTTAAATAGGATGGGCTGGCGGCTGCCCAGAAATTAGGGTTTTAACACAGATTAGTCGGTCAAAGAGCAACCACTGACCGACTAGTTTGGCAACTAGTCGGTCGGTCGACCAACGCGGACCGACTAAGTGTAAACAGTAACTTCTGAACGAAAATAGGATTTGGATTTAGTCAGTCGATGAACAACTACTGACCGACTAGTTTAACATCTAGTCGGTCGATGAACGTTCTTAGACCGACTAAGAGTGAACAGTATTGATACCAAAAATTAGTTGAAGAGTTAGTCGGTTAAAGAAGCATTGCTGACCGACTAGTTTGCAACCTAGTCGGTCAACCAACGTTCTTAGACCGACTAACGATAAACAATAACTCCTGAATAATTTAGAAAGCCAACTAGTCGGTTCAAGAAGGATTGCCGACCGACTGGATCGTCATCTAGTCGGTCGGTGCCCCTTCTTACACCGGCTAATAAGCACCAAAATTTCCGATACGGAGCGCGGAGCTCCGGGATCGATTCCTAAGACTCCTAGGCTTGATCTAACAGTAAGATACGACCGTTATGAAGCCCGTCACGAATGACTTACTCCGAAATCGACGATCCTAAGGAAGAAACGAGAAAACACGACGAAACGATCGAAAATGAAAGTTACGGAGACGAAAACCACACATGAGGAGAAAATCCACCAAAACATATATTATAATATAATAAATCCAGATTCATAAAAACCAGTCGTTACATCCTCCCCAACTTAAGAAAAATTCCGTCCTCGGAATTTCCAAACACTCACGTGTCCGGAAACAAAAGTGGGAAACGCTCTCGCATCTCATCTTCTCTCTCCCAAGTAGACTCTCCCGGCGAACCGTGCCGCCACATCACTCTAACAAGATCGACGACCTTGTTTTGAAGTGACTTCTGACGCCTGTCCAGAATCTGCACTGGATGCTGGTCATACGTCAAATCTGGGCGAACGGCGATCTCCGAGAAATCCACGACATGAGACGGATCACTGATGTATCGACGAAGCTGCGACACATGGAAAACATCATGGACTCCTTCCAAAGATGGCGGCAAGGCTAAGCGATAAGCTACTTCGCCGACCATCTCCAAAACATCAAATGGTCCAATGTATCGCGGGCTCAACTTCCCTCGCTTCCCAAAACGAATCACACCGCGATTCGGGGAAATCTTCAAGAACACATGGTCGCCCGGCTGAAACTCCAAAGAACGACGTTTAGCATCCGCCCAATGCTTAAAACGGTCCTGAGCAATCCTCAACCTCTCCCGAATGTTCCTGACAATATCCACGGCCTCCACGATCATCTCAGGTCCCAACAACTCCCGATCACCAACGTCATCCCAACTCAATGGCGATCGACATTTCCTCCCATAAAGAGCAGCGAAAGGCGCCATGCCAATACTCGCCTGGAAGCTGTTGTTGTAAGAAAACTCCACCAAATGTAGATGGTCCTCCCACGAACCCTTGAAATCCAACATGCACGCCCTCAGCATGTCCTCCAAAATCTGAATCGTCCTCTCGGACTGGCCATCCGTCTGCGGATGGTACGCCGTGCTGAAACTCAGACGCGTACCCAAACTCTTCTGTAAACTCTGCCAGAACTGAGATGTGAACCTCGTGTCTCTGTCTGACACGATACTCACGGGGACTCCATGAAGTCGCACGACCTCCTGCACGATTCACGTTACATCACTATCCAAACTAGGAAAAGGACATAAAACGGAGAGTAAAAGAATTTTACCTCCATGTATCTCCTTGCTAGCGCCTCAGTGGACTGTCCCACTCGGAACGGAATAAAGTGCGCAGATTTGGTCAATCGATCTACGATCACCCAAATCACGTCATTCTGCTTCGGACTCCGAGGCAGTCCAGTCACGAAATCCATAGTGATGTGTTGCCACTTCCACTCCGGAATCGGAAGCGGTTGTAGCAACCCGGCCGTACGCTGATGCTCCGTCTTCACTTACTGGCAAACCAAACACTTGGCCACACTCCGAGCCACACTCCTCTTCATGCCATGCCACCAAAAATTCAGACGAAGATCCTGGTACATCTTGGTGCCACCAGGATGCACAGAATACGGCGAACTGTGTGCCTCCACCATCAACTCCTCTCTAATATCCCCAGCTGGCACACACAACCTGGCTCCAAACCTCAGCGAGCCATCCTTATGAACCAAAAAGTCAGTCCGCAGACCGGCTTCCACCTGCTCCTGAATCTTCACCAGCTTCGGATCCTCAGCCTGGCCAGCCTTAATCCGATCCACGATCGTCGACTGAACCTGCATGTACATCAACGACGAATCCTCCCCAGGAAGGACAATCTCCACACCAGACTCGCAAAAATCCTGCTGTAATCTCCACTGCGAGGTCAACATCATCGCCGCGGGAAGCCTACTCAAAGCATCTGGAACCACATTCACCTTGCCAGGGTGATACTGCAAATCAATCTCATAATCTGCCATAAGCTCCAACCATCGACGTTGTCTCATGTTGAGCTCCTTCTGAGTAAAAATATACTTCAAGCTTTTGTGATCGGTGAAAATCTTCACTTTCTCACTCAGCATGAAGTGCCTCCAAATCTTAAGAGCAAACATAACGGCAGCCAACTCCAAATCATGCGTCGGGTAATTCTTCTCATGAACCTTAAGCTGACGAGACGCATACACCACAACGTGCCCGTGCTGATGCAACACACAACCGAGACCCTTGCCAGAAGCATCGAAAAAGATCTCAAATCCACCGCTGCGATCAGGCACAACAAGAATAGGGGCAGTCGTCAAACGCTCTCTCAGAACACCAAAAGCACTCTCACAATCACCCGACCAAACAAAAGGTACATCCTTCCGCGTCAACCTGGTCATCGGCTCGACAATACGGGAAAAGTCCTTAATGAAACGACGATAGTATCCCGCCAAACCAAGGAAACTCCAAATCTCAGACGCAGACGACGGAACAGGCCACTCCCTGATGACCCTAATCTTCTCGGGATCCACAGAAATACCATCTCCAGTCACCACATGCCCGAGAAAAGCAACTCTATCCAGCCAGAACTCGCACTTCGAAAACTTAGCATACAACCGATGCTTCCTCAAAATCTCCAACACCGTCCTCAAGTGCGAGGCATGCTCTTCCTCCGACTTCGAGTAGATCAGAATGTCGTCAATAAAGATAACGACAAACTTATCTAAAAAGTCATAGAAAATCAGGTTCATCAGATTAATGAAAACTGCGGGTGCGTTAGTTACGCCGAAAGGCATAACCACAAACTCATAGTGTCCATACTTCGTCCTGAACGCTGTCTTCGGAACATCTCCCTTCTTCACCTTCAACTGATAGTAACCACTCCTCAAATCCAATTTAGAAAACATCCTCGAACCTCCAATCTGATCAAAAATATCATCGATGCGAGGCAACGGGTATTTATTCTTAATGGTCACCGCATTCAACTCCCGATAGTCCACGCACATACGACGCGAACCATCCTTCTTCTTCACCAACAGCACCGGTGCTCCCCACGGAGACACACTAGGATTGATATAACCCTCTGCAAAAGCTCATCCAACTGCTTCCGCAACTCTTCCAATTCTGCAGGTGCCATACGATACGGCGCCTTAGAAATCGGCTGCGCTCCCGGAACAAGATCAATAGAAAATTCTAGAGCTCGATCAGGTGGCAAACCAGACATCTCCTCGGGGAAGACGTCGCCAAAATCACGCACCACAGCTGGCCACTCCAACTCCATCTGCAAAGCCACAAGCTCCACCGGTCTGGCCCGAAATCTGACAGGACCAAGCGAACTGCTACCACGGCTGAACTCAAATACTGGATGTCCAGGAATCTCGAACACCACCCTCTTTCTTCGGCAGTCAATCGTAGTATAGAAGCTCGCAAGCCAATCCATCCCAAAGACCGCATCGTAGTTGGTAATGTTGTGGACAATAAAATCAGCATAAAGCTCATGTCCACAAACCACCACAGAACAAGGACTGCACCCACGATGCACCGTGACTACTCCATTCCCTGTAACGATGCTCCAACTCTTGGAGAGAGGGGACGTCGACAAGGAATGCTTCTCCACGAAGCTCTGGGCCAAAATGCACATCGATGCACCTGAGTCAAAGAGGACTCGGGCAGGGAACGTGCAAACCAAAACCACACCTAACAAACAGTCTAATCAATCAAATCTTACTCTAGCAACATTCATACACAAGCATCCAACAAAATTTTAACAATCAACTATTTTAGGAAGGAACAACTAGATTGAAACTTACCTGCAATGACCTCATCCATGGCCAAAACCTCCTCCTCGGTCATCAAACATGCCTGCCTCCTTGGCGGAATAGCCTGCCGAAAGGCATGCCCTTGCGGAACAAGGGGTACCCCACGACCAGCGGGCACCGGGGCTCTCTGCTGCAACGGCGGGGCAGCAATAGGTGCCTTCCAAGGCTGCTTCAACCTCGGGCACTCCCTGAGAGCATGGGCGGGATCTCCACAGGCAATACATTGCCCCAAGAACTTCCTACACGATTCCTTAATATGGCCCTCCTTGCCACAGAAATGGCAAGTCCTCCGAACAGGCCCTCCTGGCCTCTTAAACTGAACAGGCTGGTTCGGCCTGAATCCAGGTCTAACCACAGCTCTCGCCTGTTCCACAGGCCTCTTCCCAGCACCAACAATAGACCCCCTCCTCTGGTTCACGAGCAGCTCCTGCCTCTTGGCTGCTACTAAAACCTTCTGATAAGATTCCCGGTCAGAAGAGGTCACAAAACTCTGGAGCTCCGAAGCAAGTCCCTGCAGGAACCTCTGAGCTCTCTCCTCAGCGTCCTGCACCATCTTTGGTGCAAACCGACTCAGCCTCATGAACTCTTGGTGATATCGGTCCACCGACGAGCTTCCTTGCTTCAAATCGATAAAACGCTGCAGCATCTCTTCCCTGGCAGCCTTCGGGAAGAACTCACCATCAAATCTGGCCTTGAAGGTTGCCCAGCCGATCGGCTCCTCCAACATCTTCTCTTCAGCATCCCACCAATTCCTGGCGTTATCCCTCAGCTGGCGCTTTGCCAAGTCAACCCAACTAACTTCGTTGACCTTTGACATCTTCAGATTGTCCTCGATATTCCTCATCCATTCATCAGCAGCTAGTGGACCTTCGGTTCCATCAAAATATGCAGGACCCAGCTCTCTGAACTGCTTCGCCCCGGGCTCAGGGCGAGGGGTTTCCACCACCCGAGCAGCTCGAGCCACCGGAGCATTCTGTACCTGTAGAAGCACACCCTGCTGAACCTGCATCATCTGCAACATCATCCGCATCATCTCTCCGTTAGTGGGCTCCCGCTCAGGCTCCTCGTCATGAGGGGGCGCACCACTACCACCACCACGGGTGATTCGCCTTCCTGCCATCTAATGACACAGAAAACGAAACAATTAGACTCATAGCTTAGGGCTCTGATGTCGAACTTATTTGTTGGACAATCTTGTATTATTATCGTTATCCCGATAATTGCAGTTACAGAAGGACCTGCATGGGCCACCACTAAAACCTGTCACGACCCGCTTCCCTTAAATGGAGGCGAGACGTGAGAAGGTCCGCTCAAACGTGGAGCTGTGAAGCTGCACGCCTGATAAGCGTAAATTTAGTATAAGCAGGTCCCTGTAATTGCAAACGAAACAACAACAATAATAATAATATTATGAGACGGATATGAAATACCAATCCCACAGTTTGTCCACAAAATATTCAACATCACAGAAAAGCCACCAGGCTAAAAGAAAGAGTCTAAGGCCCAGAACAAGGCCAAACAAAAGACAAATATATCAGAGTATCAAACTAGGTGCCATGCACCGACAACCCAAAAGATCTAACAAAACTAGACGTAGACACTAAGACTGATCTCCAGTGTCTACGAAGTCCTCGTCCAACACGGGCGCAAGCTCGGCGTCCGCAAACACCTCACCCTCAGCAAGTAACTCGGGCTTAAGGTCTAACATGCGTCACCCAAAAGAGAAAGGGGCACATGTCAGCAAGTCTAAAAGACTTGAGCAATGAAACTGAAAGTAACTAACAACCTAGCACTTGTAATATTAAGCAATGACATGGCAGTTAAGTATGATGCAACAGTTTAAAAGAGAGGCAAGCACGCACTATGTAGCCAAAGCTACCAATTCACTAATCACTATTCACTTATCACTGTTTATCATTTAGCGCATAGAGAGTCCACATGCTGGCCAGTTCGTGGCTCAGGCCGCTTATCTCTATCACTATTAATCACTTGTACACTAGAGATTTCGCCTGCTGGCCGGAGTGGCGGATCAGGCCAACTCGGGGCTCAGGTGGCCGCTTATCTCTTACCCCACCCATATGTGTCGAGCGTTGGGGTTTCCAACTACAGGGCTCGCTTCTGGAACACGAGCCAGGAAAATAATAGCATTGTAGCGTGTGCTACGCAATCACGATGACAAATCAATATGCAATGCCAGGAACAGGTATTTGCGTACCGTTAATTGAATTTAAACATGACAGGCAAAGTGCAATGACATGAACATATTCGCGTACCGTTAATTTAAAGTAAATGTGTCATACAAGCATGATGAGGGTGACGGACCAAGCTTCGTTGTCAAGCTAGGTCATATGCGTCTAGACGGCTATCCTTTCACCGTCTAGTCTCTTTTACGCTAAAGCAAGGGAAATGGCCTAAGACATGGCCCAATTCAAGAGTTGCAAGTTTCACTTGCCTGATACCGGGGTTGACGAGCAATGAAGATCGTCACAAGCTAACTACGGAATAGATCGCTGTTATGGCAAAACAATCATTAGAACAATGATTCTAAATTGATTTCTTATTAGAATCCTAACTTTCTAATAATCCATTTTATTAGGGTTTCACACATGTCAATGGGGGTTATGCTAAAACTAAAGGAATCGAGTATTACCGTGAAGAGGCGGAGGAGCGATGCCGAGCAACCACGGCAACGGTAGAACGATCCGGCTCAGATCTGGAAATGAGGGAAAAATCTGGAGAAATGGGTTTGGAGGTGGATTTTGGGGATTTGATGAGGGTTTGGGGAAGATGAGAGATGGGTTGTGACAAGGGAGGGTTTGGATGATGGAGGATGAGCTTGGGATGAAGATTAATGGCTTGAGGAAGTGGGGGCTCAAAGGTGGAGAAATTAGGGTTTTGGGTCGAGTGGAGGAAGAAGAAAACGTTTGGGATGGGTTTAAATAGGATGGGCTGGCGGCTGCCCAGAAATTAGGGTTTTAACACAGATTAGTCGGTCAAAGAGCAACCACTGACCGACTAGTTTGGCAACTAGTCGGTCGGTCGACCAACGCGGACCGACTAAGTGTAAACAGTAACTTCTGAAAGAAAATAGGATTTGGATTTAGTCGGTCGATGAACAACTACTGACCGACTAGTTTAACATCTAGTCGGTCGATGAACGTTCTTAGACCGACTAAGAGTGAACAATATTGATACCAAAAATTAGTTGAAGAGTTAGTCGGTTAAAGAAGCATTGCTGACCGACTAGTTTGCAACCTAGTCGGTCAACCAACGTTCTTAGACCGACTAACGATAAACAGTAACTCCTGAATAATTTAGAAAGCCAACTAGTCGGTTCAAGAAGGATTGCCGACCGACTGGATCGTCATCTAGTCGGTCGGTGCCCCTTCTTACACCGGCTAATAAGCACCAAAAGTTCCGATACGGAGCGCGGAGCTCCGGGATCGATTCCTAAGACTCCTAGGCTTGATCTAACAGTAAGATATGACCGTTATGAAGCCCGTCACGAATGACTTACTCCGAAATCGACGATCCTAAGGAAGAAACGAGAAAACACGACGAAACGATCGAAAATGAAAGTTACGGAGACGAAAACCACACATGAGGAGAAAATCCACCAAAACATATATTATAATATAATAAATCCAGATTCATAAAAACCAGTCGTTACAGAGGCAAGGCTTGCTGAAAGATCTTAGGCTGGGTGACAATCGAAGCATACGAGCTGAGTAGTGATCAATAGAGGATTCGTCTCTTCCATTAATGGGAAGTTAGTGTCACAGGTCCGTACGGTTCTCGGTAAAACCTTGGCCAAGGTATGTTGTAACAAGTACAACATAACAGTAACAGAGACCGACGTATACTGACCACTGCTAGCTAGTGGGGTTGATAGATTACCATGCCCTAGGCTAGTCAAGTGACATAGTTATGACGAAGGGACTAAAACTGAAGAAATCATCATAGTCACAACCGTCGACGCTCTTGCCAACGAGTCAATCACGTAATCGATGATTCTGAAACAGGGACGACACCTGCTGCTAGTGGTCACTGTCGTCAAGAGACTTCGAATCTCAACCTGTAGTAGGGTCAGGCTGTAGGGTCTCACACTGAGTAATATTCACGTCTTAGTAACAAGGAGATAGTATAGAGGAATGCATAAGATGAAATGAGAATGATAAATTCACAAGTTGGTTGTGAGTTTGGAGCATTTGGGATTGGAGGGGATTTCATGTGGAATCCAGAGGATCAAACTGTGTAGGAATCGGAGCTCGGATGAGCCCAGAAACGCAAGAAAGGCACAAAAGGAAGTGGGTAAACCCACATGGGTAAATCGGGCGCGGCCCGCTGTTCCAGCGGGCCCGCTGGGTACAGCGGGCGCTGCCCGCTGGTGCGCCCGCTCGTCACAGCGGGCCAAGCCCGCTGGTCACAGCGGGCTGTGCGCCCGCACGGGTGCGCCCTAGCGGGTGCTCCCGCTAAGCTTAGCGGGCCACCCGCAACTTTAGTCGTTTCATTAGGGTTTTGGTGAAACCCTTGACGGCTACGAAACATGGGTTTTTGCTCAATTTTGAGCAATTGTTTGAGGGGTCAAACAAACTCGGATTTCGTCACCGTTTGTTCCTATGCGTTCACCATTTCTAGCACTTCAAAATGATATTTGTATCATCTCTGGAGCTCAATGGTGAGTGAGGATTAATTGATTGAAGTTAGATTTTGTGAAAGCTATTCTACCTAAAATGAATTAAATCCTAAAGTCTCTTCCAAACTATTAGTCCCACATTGCTCGTGACAAAAGAAGCGGAGCCGGCCTCCTATATAAATAGGTTTGCGCTCCCTTCTTTGTTCCTTGCACCAAGTCACTGATTAAGGAGCTCCGGAAAATTTGAGCAAACTTAATCAAGACTTAAATTTATTCTCTTCCTCTATAAATTTTCTTATCCTCCAACCGAGTCCTAGCAAGGCAACAGGGAGGTCCGAATCTGATTCGGAAGTCTACGACGCGGGTTTACTCAAGTGAAACTTTCTACAACTAGTGATGGGCTTGGAGGCAAGGTGCACTTTGGGGCTGATCCAGTTTGCAACGAGGAGCGACGCAATGCGGTTCGGGAGGCGACTCAGATCATGGAGCACAAGACGGTGAGGAACATCTTGCTTGCTCCAGGGCAAGATTCCGGGTGAATTAATTTAATATGCATTTCTTTTAAGTAGTAGTTAGAACTTTCTCGAGTTGGTCAGACCCAACTCGAGTCAGTAGATTTCCTGGATTAGGGAATTTTTCCTTAGGGCTATATTTATTAAACAGTTTAATAAATTGTTTTTCCGCTGTTTATTTTATTTTGTTCGTCCGACTTAGGACGAATAATTTTAAAATTAGCTCTAAGGGACCTTGAAAATCCCTACAGTGGTATCAGAGCCAGGTCTACTCTGTTCTTATACTACTTTTATAAGAACTGCATGTTTTAATTATATGATAATTAGGTTAATGGCATATTCTTGTTTTATTTTGATGGCACAAGAAGAACTTGCTAGGTTAGCCATTAATAAAATTCTCAAATTTTATAAGATAAATTTTGACCCCATGCTAAATTTTAAATTGTTTAAAATTGCCTAATGGACTATTAGGATAGCCATTAAAAAATTTTCTCTCAAATTTTATGAGATAATTTTTGAAACTCTGCTATGTTTTTAACTTGTTTAAGTATATTAGGGTAGCAGTGCATATTTTTATATCCTTATAGTTGATAAGGACTTAATAAAAATCGTCTAACAAATCCATAAAATTTTGAATTTTAAGGATCCACTAGTTGATAAGGATTAACTAGAGTTAATAAAAGCTGTTAGTTGATAGTACGCATATAAATGACAAGCAACCTTCAATGGACCATGATACCGGTCAATATGCTTGGCTAAGTTTGCTGGACTACCCTAGCTAGTCTAGGGGCCGAGTGGTCCTGGCTTAGTCAATTCCCTGGCCGTGTCCGCTGGACCGCAAGGACGCGAATCATTATTATGCAACGCTGTCAACTATATCTAGTCAAATACGTTAATAAATCTTTTACAAGATAATTCGTAGCCCTCTTTGTTTTAGACATTGGAATCTGTAGGATCCGTGTTATAGTTGTTGAGCTATACTCAAGCTGTAACATGGCAACCCTAGGGAAACCGATCTCTTCATACCATTGTCTAAGTCTTGACCCAAACCGAAGCGTCGTGAATACACCGAGTGCCGGGGCAAGTCAAGCTAGACACGTAAACAAAGGTCTGACTAGACTAGTCGTCGTGATCTGGATGAGCACACTCATGATCACAAACGACTAGGGGTAAAAATCTAATAGGGAGTCATATTCGATATGATCGACAAAGAGTTCGTCTACCTACAGCCGAGTCGAACGACTTGTTGAGCTACACTCAAGGTCGGGCGACTCAAGGTTGTTGGGTTCCTACTCCCATGTTATATTAATCATGTTTTAGATTAATGATCTTTAGACTAATGGGAGAGTATAATTGGATAAAAACCATTCTAATTATTTTTAAAAAATATTTTGAACACGTGCTAATTAGGAGTTCTAATCTTTGCAGCATGACGAGTAAGACAAATAATATCCGAGATAAGAACGTATTAACTTGTTATAACAAATATAATGACTTGTCAAAGAAATCTATAGCAGAAAGGGAACAAATGAAGGAAGGGCAAATGTATGCCTTAACTTCTAAAATGCAAAGTGTAGTTCTTTCAGTTAATTCTAATGCATGTGTGTTAGACACCGGTGCAGGTTCTTACATCTGTAACCAGTTACAATGAATGAGAATCAGTAGAAAACTCGAAAAGAATGAGATAATTCTCCAAGTCGGAAACGCAGCAAATGTTGATGTTGTAGCCGTAGGAGATCTTAAACACACATTAGCTGGTGGAGCTAACTTGCTTTTGAAGCAATGTTACTACATCCCAAACTTCCTATGCAATATTATATCTGTCTCAGCTTTGGCTAGGGATGGTTATAATTTTACTATCAGCGGAAATGTCATGAACATTGCTTTTGATGGAAAGTTTCTAGGTTTTGGGATACTCAGTAATGGAATATACACTTTAAGCAATAAGGTTGTATTAAATGTTAATACAAGAAAACGTAAGGAATCTGGTTTTAATGAAACCTATCTTTGGCATTGTAGACTAGGCCATATCGGAGGGAAGAGGCTCAGCAAGTTACATAAAGAGGGGCTCTCGGGCCTCTCGAATTATGAGTCATTCGACACTTGCGAGTCTTGCCTCAAAGGTAAGATGGCCAAAACTCCTTTTGCAAGTCAAGGGGAGAGAGTTATCGAACTCTTGGGTCTAGTACATTCCGATGTATATGGACCCATGTCTACATTAGCCAAAGGTGGATTTTCATATTTCGTCACGTTTACTGACGATCACTCAAGGTTTGGACATGTGTTCTTGATGAAACATAAGTCCGAAACCTTTGAGCGATTCAAAGAGTACCGTGCCGAAGTCGAAAACCAGACTGTGAAAGGTATTAAGATCCTTCGATCAGATCGAGGAGGAGAATACTTAAGCCATGAATTTCTTGCTTACTTAAAAGAGAATGGGATTCTCTCTCAGGTCACTCCTCCTTACACACCTCAACATAACGGTGTATCAGAAAGGAGAAACCGCACCTTGTTAGACGTGGTGTGGTCTATGTTAAGTGAAGCTGAGTTAACTACTTCCCTCTTGGGCTATGCCCTAGAAACTGCTATATACATTCTAAATAAAGTTCCGTCAAGATCTGTGCATTTGACACCATATCAGATATGGACCGGCAAGAAACCCTGTTAACTTCCAGGAAGCCATAAAGAGCATTGACTCTAACAAATGGTTAGATGCAATGAAGTCCGAAATAGATTCCATGCACGTGAATAAGGTATGTACCTTAGAAAACATGCAGAAGGGAAATGTTCCCATAGGCTGCAAATGGATCTTCAAGAAGAAGATTGGTGCGGATGGAAAAGTAGAAACATACAAGGCTAGGCTGGTAGCAAAATGATATCGTCAGATTCTGGGAATAAATTATGACGAAACCTTTTCATTAGTGGCCATGCACAAGTCTATTCGGATCGTACTCGCTATTGTTGCCTACTACGACTACGAAATCTGGCAAATGGATGTGAAGACTGCCTTCCTAAACGGTGATTTATAAGAGCAGATTTACATGACTCAGCCAGAAGGCTTCGAGATCAGTGGGAGTGAAGGAAAAGCATGTAAGCTACATAGGTCCATTTATGGGCTTAAGCAAGCTTCAAGAAGTTAGAACATCTGCTTCGACAAAACAGTCAAAGAGTTTGGTTTTGTCAGAAACGAGGATGATCCATGCATCTATAAAAGAACCAGTAATAATAATTCTTTAGTAATCCTCGTTCTATACGTGGATGACATTCTGATAATAGGCAACATATAGAGATGCTGTAGTCTGTTAAAAGATGGCTATCAACCAATTTCTCCATGAAAGACTTGGGAAAAGCATCCTGCATACTGTGTGTGAAGATCCATAGAGATAGATCTAAACGGATGCTAGGACTCTCCCAGACTAGGTACATAGACACCGTGCTAAAATGTTTTGGCATGGAAAACACTAAGGGTGGTTTCATACCAGCCCATCATGGAATAAACCTATCCAAGAAGATGTCTCCACAGACTGACTTGGAAAGGAGTCGGATGACCAAGATCCCATATGCTTCTGCTGTGGGATCTATCATGTACTCCATGATCTGTACCAGACCCAATGTTGCTTATGCACTAAGTGTAGTAAGTCGATATCAGTCTAACCCTGGAGTGGAACATTGGAAAGCGGTCAAGGCAATACTTAAGTACTCGAGAAGGACTAAAGACTTGATTTTGGTTTATAGAAGTGAAGACCTAAAAGTTGAAGGCTTCACAGATTCTAGCTTTCAGAGTGATATGGATGACATCAAATCGATCTCGGGATATATTTTCACTCTCAACGGAGGCGCAATCAGTTGGAGGAGTTCCAAACAAGTCACGGTTGCAGACTCCACAATGGAAGCTGAGTACATTGCAGCCAACGATGCCGCAAAGGAAGCAGTCTGGATGAGGAAGTTCATCAACCAGCTTGGAATGGTGCCTGCTGTTGAAAGTCCAATACTGTTGTATTGCGACAACAATGCCACCATCAGCTTGGTTCAAGAACCAAGATTCCACAAGAGATCCAGACACATTCTTCGCAAGTATCACCTGATACGGGAGATTGAGCAGAGGCAGGACATAGAACTCCTTAGAGTCTCTTCAGAAGACAACTTAGCAGATCCATTCACGAAGGTGCTGGCACGCGATCGTCTAGAGAAACTAGCGTGTAAATATGGTATGAGATACCAAAAAATAGGCCTGAGTGCAAGTGGGAGATGTAGAGAGATGTATGCCCTCGTGGCTATTTATCTGAATAAACATCTTGTTCAATAAATGAAAGTATTCTTTCTGGTAATAAATTGTCTGATTTATTTATTAATTACTTGGACTATTCCCTTGGATTCAAAGTTAGGTCACACATGTTTCGCGATGTAGATTACGATTATGAGAAATGTCTGACCGATAACAACTTGAATCTTAAAAGTGTTCGTGGTCATAGATAAGTCGAGATTGGGATATCGACACATCGGATAGACCATTGTGTCTTAGTCTAGTTGCGTAATGCCCTGTTTTGACCTATAAGTGTATTTTACAGTATACACGTGGTATTTTCACTTACAATGCATACGTATGCGGGAAATAAAAGTAGCTATCGATGTATGTAGCGTAGTGAAAGGGGGTTTGGGCCGTAATGGGTGGCTAAGAGACGAGCAAGCGAGATTGAGTGCGGGAGAGGTGTGAAAGGCGTCGTGGGTGCAAACCAACAGGGAAGTGTTGGACGTGTCTGCGAGGTGCATGTAGGCTTGTGTAGGTATGCATGGGTGCGTGTGGGGAAGCCATGCTAGTGTGAAAAGGGTTAGGGGTCAATGGCAACCCCCGTAATTTTTTAGAAAGGTCGGGGCAAAACGGTCATTTGGGCTTAAATTGCTGTGCGCACATACAAAGTTGTGTGTGTGCAAGGTAATGGTAAACTTGTAATTACTTAAAAGTTGAGGGGTATTTAGGCAAGGGTATTTTGGTCATTTTATACTTGTCATGATGAGTTATGATGAGGATGGGGGAGATTTTTCTTAAGAAAATTCTAGGTTTCCTTCTTTTTCTTCATTCTTATCCATTCTTTCCCTTTCCTTTCATTTTTCTTCTACACACTTCTCATTTTCTCCACCTCCTTGACCTACCCATCCCCTCCCCCATGCCATGGCCGAAATCCTTCCACAAAAAGAAAGGAGAAGAAGAAGAAGAAGAAGAAGAAGAGAAAGAGAAAGAGAAAGAGAGAAGAAAGCCCAAATTTGAGGTAGGAATTAATTTGGATTTGGAATTTAATTAGCTTTCAAATTTATCATGTTTCTACACCTTGTTTTATCAATATGGATTAGTAGTATTCAAATTCATATGCCATGTTTTAATTTTCATGAATATCCCCTTGAAATTCTAATCAACATCAATTCTTTCGAAAAGCTGAAATTTTGAAGTGTGTTCATGCTTGGATTATGTTTTCTGTAGTTAGAATTAGGGTTTGAAAAAAATATGAGCTTATAGATCTTGAAGTTCTACCCCAAAATCATATAAATTTTGATATATGTTCCATTTAGAAATTAGGAGAAATAAATCCATCTATACAGCATGTCTGTTTGATTCTCAGTGTTGACACAGTTTAGTAAAATTGTCCTGCAGAGCTGCAAACATCTTGGAATTTTATGATTTTGTTCTTTTGAAAAGATAACAAGTTTTTATAAAATTCATTAGCTTCACTTATGTCGAATTTCAGGCTAGAACATGCCCAAAATTGTCTTTGAACACAGACCCCAAAATCTGTCTGAAAAATAGAATTGACATACTTCACTAATTAATTCATCATAAATCATATATTTCATATTTTTGCATGAAATTTTATCTGTAGATCCATAACTGTTATATATTCAACTTTCATTTATAAAGTTTGTCAAATTCCCAAGATAAACAGATGAAATATATTGATCTTTATGGTTGTTCTTGTAATTTCAGCAAGCTGAACACACTAAGTGCTATTCTTATTCATTAAATGTGGTTAATTGGCCATCATCATTCTTGCTTACTATGGTAGTGTGGCGGAATGAATGTTCATACCCTTGACACATGTAAATTTTATCGTGTAGCCATGATATGAATGACGCCCGCCATGTGTTCGATGAAATGCCTCAATGAAGGCAAAATTCAATAAGTTGAGTAACTTGCATGTGTTAGTGTTGGCCTTGTGCCACACCGATAATTGGTAAAGTTAAAGGCTTGAATGGAATGGATACATTGGAATTGGGAGTGGACGATGTGTTGTGATTGAGGGCATGTCACGTGAGTACATGACCCCATGTTTAATGATGGACAGGTGAGGTGATGTGTGTTTACCCATGCCATCAAACCCCATAACGTGTCACTTATGATGTTAACTAATAAAATTGAATAAATCTCAGTCCTCTCTAATGAGGGTGAGTTAGCAAAGCCCGGGTTTTAGGTGGTATATGAGTAAATTGTGGATATGAGGCCTGGACTGTGAAGTGGGAGATGACTATGTGATGTGTGGAGTTTACACCCACTCGCCTTTACCGGGAGTGGAGGGGATTTCCATATTTATTTCCCACTCGCCTTTACCGGGAGTGGAGGTGTCAGCGGGTTGTAGAGCCTCACTCCTGCCAGGGACGGGGGAGCTGAGAGGCCCGGCTTACAGTGCCCGTGTCCATTGCGTCGTGTGCTAGTTCACCCCAAATTTGGGGTGAAGTCCAGGTCCTGATATCCCACAGTTTACCCAAGTCCCAATTAATTCAATTCTAAAATAATAAAATAAGAATTCTGCGTTACTCCTTCTGTTTGCAGCACTTCCCTTTCCCTTGCCAGTTCCTTGTAACTCCGTGGCATGTCTCTAGCACTTGTACTTATTTTATTAGATATTGGTTGCTTAAACAGTTGTGTTAGTATTATTATTATTATTATTATTATTCGTGCTAAGCCTTTTCTTGCAGTAACCCGGCATTGGACCGCATGTATGATTCCTCTACTTAGTTAATTACTTTTCATTACGTTACTTAGTTTACATGCTTTATTCTTTTGCCTTGCCTTGTGGATTGATAACCCTAAAACGATGTCCAAATCCAAGTTGGTTCCTACTGGGGCACACATTGATGTGCTCCTCCCTATTTTTCAGGTAGCAGGGTCAACTTGGTTGGAGGTGACTTGGAGTGGGTTCAGGGGTAACACTTGGTGTGAGGTGTCTCGTGGTGTGATATGGTTGTCTTTGAAGGTGGAGTGTGGCTGTATGTATGTATTGGTGTACTTGGACTGTGTATAGAAATGAAGCATATATGTATTAAATGTTGATGTTGTTTAGTGTGACCGTTGGATATTTTTAGTGGTGCTTCACTTGTACTATCTCAGCATATGCGCAGTGGCCTGCTTATTCAGTTTCTTCTTTCTCACTCTTTTCCTCTTCATCACCTCCGCTCTTCAGAATACTTGGAAAAAAAATTAGATGTCGGGTATTCTGGGGAACGGGGCGTGACAGTTTGTTGTGGCCCATGCAGGTCATCGCACTGCGATGTGCGTAAGGATAGTACTAGTAATTCTTCAATATGTGATTGTGATAGATTAGCCTTAAGGTGGGTAGTGACCACAGAGCATTTAGTGACCTACCCTTAAACCCCTAACTTAGGAAATCTGGGCCTACAGTGGAGTAGACTAAGGATGTATATTGTTGATATACACGTGTATATGTAGTTGGGTGAACCCGTGGATATAAGTGCATTTGTTGTGCTTAGAGATTTGAATTGTGTATGTTGAGGTATACCCGTATATTTGAATGACCTGAACGTTACATGTATCTTGGATGATTGTAATGGTATATAGATAGGTGTGGGCGTATATGCTAGGTGGGCGAATACTTGTTCATACGTATATTACGTCTCTATAGAAATACATGATGCAGATAAGGAGGCAGGTGAGTTGTATACTTATGTGACTCTGAGCCATAGGTGATATATACATGTTATACGTGAATGTATATTGGGGAATACATATAAGTTAGTGGGGACATATACCCTATAGGGATGTGAGTGAGGATATGTACATATATGGTGTGAGTGCATGTACGCGTCTTCCTATCTATTACATTACGTCTGTTTCCCTGTGTGAGAAAGTACTAGGATGTGTATATCTATCCTTGAGCGGATAGAGTGGTGGAGTGTTCATATGGTCCTGTAGATATATGTGGAAAAGTGCAGGTGTGTGAATATATGTGCGCTTGTATGGGTAGGTGATGTAGATATATCTGTGGGAAGTTAGTGCATATATATCGCTAGTATTGCATTACTAGGGTAAGAATTCCTAGGGTATTAAAAAGTTTAAATAACTGAGAATATATGTATTTGCTGCTTATGTGCCAATATGAATTGGTACATTGTCTTACTTGGGTATATGGTTGTGGGTTGTACTATTCTGTAAAGATAAGTGTGGTGTTATAGCCATACGTGATGTGTATGCAACGATATAGATAAGTATGGGATATATAGATAGAATGAGAAATTCTCCAAGGTATTTGAAGTAGATGTATCCTAAGGAGGCTAGTGATGCTTTTGACCCGTCCATCCTAAGTTAGACTCTTAGCCCTATACCGTGCCTAATATGGGATAGGGATAGAAGTGTAACGTGTAACATATGTATAATATGATGAATGTAAAGATTGAGATTATACAGTGTATGTATAAGTGGATGGCTATGTGTTTGCACAATTAAGTGGAATTGTGGTATATGTATATATGTGTGTATGTTTACCCGTAGGATGATATCTATTGGACTATTTGGATGTATATGTAGTGTATGTATTCCTCTCTATATGGTGGCTTGAGGAGGATTGTGCATTGGTGTATGAGATACTTATATATATATGTAAGTGTATTGTAGAAAGTATGGTGCGACTGTGTATATGTGTTATTGACTGTGTATTGGTGTATGTTTCATGAGTGGATATATGTGTATGTATGAGAATGATTCCTATTTTGATATGCATATATTAGTATGTGAATGTGTATGTATATGGGGAGCGACTATCTACTGAATGTGTATGAATATTGAAATACACTTATTTGTGTGTATACAAGTATGATAGTAAATGTGTGGATATATTGTATGCTCTGTATATACTGGTATGGATGGCTACTGATTGCATATTGGTGTCATTGGATAACTCGCATGTATGAGTATGTGATAACGGGATATGTATAGCAAGTGTACACGGGTGTGTGCCCATACATGGGAATGTATGTGCACGGTTGCATGGACCCTAATAAGTATATATATGTATGTATGTGTGCATGCCTACCATTATAATAATAAATTGGTGTGTGTAAGTGAACGTGTATTTCGTTGTGTGTATGCCTAGATATTTATATATGAAATTGATACATATATCTCTGCATATACACAATAAGAATGTGAATATAAATTAGGTTATATAGAGTATTCGTGTGGTGTATTGGTTAATGTGTACACGTGAATATGTATCATAGTTGTATGAACTTCTATTATACGTGTGATGTGTTCATGTATATGTGGTGTGCATGGGAGTATACGCAATACTGTATATATTGGATGAATGAATGTATATATATATATACACTTATATATACCTTTGTTTGTTTACATGCTAATCTATTCTATGGGGTTGTTTATTCAAGTGTGTCACGGTGTGCCTTGGGTAAATGTATTTGTGTTCGTATGTATGTATATATATATAGATCTGGACAAAAGCATGTGTGTATGTATATACATATGCCATGTAGGTATAAATGTGATAGATATTGAATATGTGTGTATATACTCGATGAATGTAAGTGAATGGAACTGTTTGATATGTGGATATGATGATGGGCGTGCTTGTTTGTATATTCATGTGTATAGACGCGTGTGGCGTGTAGATGGATGTTTATAGTTATTTGACTATTATGGTAGTATGTGCGTAGGGTGTGCAAAGGTGGCTATATATATAGAGCATACGGCGGGGAATGTATTATGTTTGTGCACTCTTGTGTGTATTATGGGAGGTATATGTGCCTATCTGTGTGAGACAGTAGGTGCATCGTTATGAATGTGAGAGTATGTATGTATTTAACTATAGGCATGATTGTGGACCTTAGGTAATTTGATCGTGCATGTGATAGTGCGTGCATGTCTATGTATGCTGGGAGTGACTAGTTATCGTTTGTATGTAGATATTTATGTACATATGATTGTGGATGAACTTATATGACTAAGTATTTGGCGTATAGGGATTCGGGGTACATACGGTGTGACACCGTGATAGTGACCTTGTCTATCAAGTAATGATGTGTATATTAATGTGTATTGTTGTGTGTTTGTGCTTAAATATATGCACAAGTAGAATATAAGTCGTTATACTGGTAAATAATGTGATATATTAAATAATGTCATATATAAATACCATATGGATCGTGATATGGATATGATGTAATGTTATATCACATAGGTTTGAGTAATACCCTGGACATGTATAATGATACGTATAGAGATATATTTGTGGTATACATGTGTGTCGTATCTGTTTGTGTGTATATATGTGCTTAGATATTCATGTGAAGAATGCATATGTGTATACATATATGTAGGGAATGCATATAGTGATGTGGATGTGCTACTAGATGAATAATAAGATGTGTCTCTGATATGTATGTGATGCGGATACGTATGGATGCCAGTAAAGTATATAATATATATATAAGTGTGATGTAGATACGTCTTCTTGTTTGTACTTCAAAGGTAGAAAGACCATCATACGCAGCCGACCTTTGGCAAGACTCACGCCCTAGAAAGTTCAAGGACGAACTTTATTTTAAGGTGGGTAGGATGTAATGCCCTGTTTTGACCTATACGTGTATTTTACAGTATACACGTGGTATTTTCACTTACAATGCATACGTATGCGGGAAATAAAAGTAGCTATCGATGTATGTAGCGTAGTGAAAGGGGGTTTGGGCCGTAATGGCTGGCTAAGAGACGAGCAAGCGAGATTGAGTGCGGGAGAGGCGTGAAAGGCGTCGTGGGTGCAAACCAGCAGGGAAGTGTTGGACGTGTGCGAGGTGCATGTAGGCTTGTGTAGGTATGCATTGGTGAGTGTGGGGAAGCCATGCTAGTGTGAAAAGGGTTAGGGGTCAATGGCAACCCCCGTAATTTTTTAGAAAGGTCAGGGGCAAAACTGTCATTTGGGCTTAAATTGCTGTGCGCACATACCAAAGCTGTGTGTGTGTGCAAAGTAATGGTAAACTTGTAATTACTTGAAAGTTGAGGGGTATTTAGGGAAGGGTATTTTGGTCATTTTATACTTTTCATGATGGTTATGATGAGGATGTGGGAGATTTTTCTTAAGAAAATTCTAGGTTTCCTTCTTTTTCTTCATTCTTATCCATTCTTTCCCTTTCTTTTCATTTTCTTATACACACTTCTCATTTTCTCCACCTCCTTGACCTACCCATCCCCTCCCCCATGCCATGGCCGAAATCCTTCCAAAAAAAGGAGAAGAAGAAGAGGAGGAAGAGAAAGAGAAAGAGAAAGAGAAGAAGAGAAGAAAGCCCAAATTTGAGGTATGAATTAATTTGGATTTGGAATTTAATTAGGGTTAAAATTTATCATGTTTCTACACCTTTTTTTATCAATATGGATTAGTAGTAATCAAATTCATATGCCATGTTTTAATTTTCATAAATATCCTCTTGAAATTCTAATCAACATCACTTCTTTTGAAAAGCTGAAATTTTGATGTGTGTTCATGCTTGGATTCTGTTTTCTGTGGTTAGAATTAGGGTTTGAAACAAATATGAGCAAGTAGATCTTGAAGTTCTACCCCACAATCATATAAAATTTTGATATATTGTCACGCCCCGCTTCCCATTATACTTGGGGCGAGGACGTGAGCGGGTCCGCATGTGCTTAAAGCAAAGAAGATGTACTTTTTTTTCCTTCTTCTTTGACTTAAGCACACTAAGCGTGATTTTAGCGAAGGCAGGTCCCTGCACGCGAATCTTCACAAGCAGCACAATTATTCATTACATTACAGCACCAGCGTCCAAATCAAACACACAGATAATTTAGGCCTAGCATGGCCGTACAAACTGCTGAAGCAAACACACCTGAAAATAAAATACAACAATACTGAAATATAAAAGTCCCGCTCTAGTCTTCCGCGGGGATGATCTCAGTGTCCGCGTAACTCTGGTCTGCGGGGTCCACCTCTAAGGTGGGATCCTCAAGAGTAGTGTCCTCTGGATACTCTGTCTCTAAACCTAACATATATTTCAAAACACGTTGAAATATATGTCAGCGATAAGCTCGGCAAGATATTTAGAGCAATGAATGAAAAACAACTATAATGGACAAAAGAGCGTCAGTACGCAGTTTATGAAAAAGTGCAGAAAGGTAAAGTATGAGCAAGCATGGGTTTGCATTTTTAAAAAGTAAGACAGTTGTAAGTTTGAGTATTTGTGCTCGTGATAAGTCCATGTCTGAGAAAGTAATGTTCTCGATACACCCTATCATCGGGGGCTTACCGTGATGCTTCTTTCCATTCCAACCTGGAATATGGTCAAGCTGCTTGCCTCCGTTAGTGTGGTTTTGGAGGTAGCCGTAAGGTGTTCAAGCAACAATTACAGACTCTACTACAAGAACCAACCCCACCCAAGTGTCCTGTTTAGTCATTCACCAAGTTTTACCCCATCTGTATTCGATGGCTTTACCCCCATCTGTATTCGATGGTTATCACATTGTGTTTGTAACATATCCATTTTTCCCAATTAAACTAGTTGTTAACATGCGGATGGTAAAAGCACACCAACACAAAGCAATAAGCAAAGTGCAAAATGGTATCCGGCTACCAGAATTTGATAAACACAACAAATTTAGCACTAAGTTTGAACGGTTAGGTTTGTGGTTCATTTACTCAAAATACTTGCCTTGACGCTAGTGTGGGCGTCCAGGTGGTGGTGACGCGAGGTACGTTTATCTGCACGGAAAGACTAGTGGTATCAGTTTAATGATCGACATCTAGTTAAAATATTTCATTAACTCAAGGGACTAACCTTAATTTAGTACTAACTCAACTTGATTATTAACTTATAATAATAACTTATAATTTGTACTCTCACTCTTATATAAAAATAATCAGATTAGCCTTGAAGATGAACTAATTAGTGGTTTAGTTCAAATAACTTATAACTTATAACTTTATAAACTTAAAACTGTTACTGATGATGATGATGATGATGATGATGATGATGATGATGATGATGATGATGATGATAATAACTTACTTAAAATTTATACTCCCCCCTCTCTCTCTTCTCCCCCTGCTCTTCTCGTTTCTCCATGTTCTTCTTCTTTTTTTTCCTTCTTTTTTTTGTTTCTTCTTACGCAGGGCGAAGGGGCAGCGGCGCACGGCGTGGATCGGCGGTCGGGGGCGTCGCATGGCGTACGGCAACGGCTCCCCGAGGCAGCGACGATGATCCAGGAACGGCGGCGGCGTGATCGGGCTCGGGGCGGCGCGATCGGGCGGCGGCGCTTCGAAACGGGCGGCGGCGGCGGCTTCCTCACGGCGGATCGGGCTTGGGCGGTCGGGATTTGAGGGCGGCGGTCCAAGGCGAGATCGGGGTGGCAGGATTGTGAAGCGGCGGCGGATCCGGGTACCACGGCGGCGACTCGAGGCACGGGGCGGTGACTCTGATCGGCGCGGTGGCGGTGAGATCGGGGTCGGGGCTGTCAGATCGGACGGCGGAGACTTCCACGCGCAGGCGAGAAGGGGGTTTGATTGGGTTGATTTGGGGTTTCTGTTTTGGTTGATTTTGGTATTGTAATCTGGTTTGTTTTGGGTTGTATGGATTTGGATTGTAAGGGGGATGTTGGAGGCTGGTTTGAATGGGGGAGATGATGGTGATGTGGTGGAGTTGGGTTGGTGTTGGTTGCTGTGGGTGTTGGTGAAGGTGGAGGAGGTAGTGGCTAAAGGTGGAGGATGCGACGATGACGATGAGGCTGCTGGTTGTTGGCTTGGATTGTTGATGATTGCTGTTGGTTTGCTGCTATGATTTCCTGTAGGAGGTTTAAGAAAGAGAGGGGAGAGGAGACAAAATGAATAGGGGTTGTTGATGGTAGGGGAAACTTGATGGCTAATGTTGGATCTCACCAACATACGGTTGAGAATTGAATCGGGTAGGGTTAGTTAGGGTAGGGGTAATTGTAGATGTTAAAAGTAATATAGGAAAAGTAAAAAGTAATAAGTAAAATAATTTAGTTAAAAATAATAAGTTAATTTAACTTTAAAAGTAATTAGTGATTTAAACATTTACTAGCAATTAGTTAATTAGAGATTAACTCTTAATTAAAAGTAATTAATAATTAACCTAAAAATAATTACGATACGTAGATGAAAATTACGCTACGGTAAACTGAAAAAGACGACGTGCTCGCGTCGACGTGCGAACGAACATCTACTCGGACGAAAGTAACAGAATCGACAAGGTAAAATATAGGCAAACAACAATCAAAATGCGACTAGAAAACAGGCTGTTACATCTTACCCTCCTTAGAATAATTCCGTCCCCGGAATTCTCTACAGAGCAGGGAAGAGGTAGGGGTAACGTCCTCGCATCTCATCCTCTCGCACCCAGGTGGATTCTCCTGGCGAGTCATGTCGCCACATCACTCGCACGAGTTCAACGACCTTATGCCTGCGCGCTTTCTGACGTTGATCAAGAGAACATGCTGCTGCTCATAGGTAAGGTCTGGTCGCACCGTGATCTCAGAATGATCGACTACATGAGTAGGATCACTGATGTAACGACGCAGCTGGGAGACATGAAAAACATTATGCACTCCCTCCAATGATGGCGGTAGGGCTAGACGATAAGCCACTTCTCCAACTCGTTCTAACACATCAAAGGGTCCAACGAACCTTGGACTGAGCTTGCCTCGTCTCCCAAAGCGTATCACTCCTCGGTTTGGGGATATCTTCAGGAAAACATGATCTCCTGGTTGAAACTCCAAGTGGCGATGCTTGGCATCAGCCCAATGCTTGTACCGGTCTTGCGCAACACGTAACTTGTCTCTGATGTTACGTACTACACCCACAGTCTCAACAATCATCTCCGGGCCCAATATTTCTCGATCACCAATGTCATCCCAACTCAGCGGGGATCGACACTTCCTTCCGTAGAGTGCTGCGAATGGAGCCATGCCAATGCTGGCTTGGTAGCTATTGTTGTAGGAAAACTCCACCAGGTGTAGATGGTCTTCCCACGAACCTTTGAAATCCAGCATACAAGCTCGCAGCATGTCCTCTAATATCTGTATGGTCCGCTCTGATTGACCATCCGTCTGCGGGTGATACGCAGTGCTGAAACTCAAACTGGTACCCAAATTGGATTGCAGACTCTTCCAAAACTGGGAAGTGAATCTAGTGTCCCGGTTAGAGACGATGCTCACCGGAACTCCATGCAATCGAACAATCTCATGCACGACTATCGATCACATCACAACGTATACCAGAAGAAGTGTTAAAAGTAAAGGATAGATCATTACCTCCATATACTTCTTAGCAAGTATTTCCGTAGATTGTCCCAGTCGGAAGGGTATGAAATGCGCTGATTTGGTTAATCGGTCAACGATCACCCAAATCGCATCATTCTGCTTAGTACTCCGAGGTAGTCCAGTCACGAAATCCATAGTGATGTGCTGCCATTTCCACTCTGGAATCGGCAGGGGTTGAAGTAGTCCAGCTATGCGATGATGTTCAGCCTTCACTTGCTGACACACAAGGCACTTAGCAACACTTCGAGCCACACTTCTCTTCATTCCATGCCACCAAAAGTTCAGACGAAGATCCTTGTACATTTTGGTGCCACCAGGATGAATAGAGTAGGAAGAGCTATGAGCTTCCTTCATCAACTCCTCTCTGATATCACCTGAAGGTACGCAGATCCTACTGCCGTATCTCAGGGAACCATCCTCATGAATCAAAAAATCCGTCCGTAGTCCAGCAATGACTTGCTCCCGGATCTTTCGTAACTTCACATCTCCAGTCTGAGCAGCTTTGATTCGATCCACAATAGTAGACTGAACTTGCATAATCATCAATGATGCAGAAGTCCCAGGTAAAAAAACTTCAACCTCCATCTCACGGATAGTCTGTTGAAGTCTCCATTGAGCTGAAAGAGTCATGATCGCTGGTAATCTGCTCAATGCGTCAGGTACGACATTCACCTTCCCGGGATGATACTGGAGGTCGATGTCGTAATCAGCCATAAGCTCTAACCATCTGCGTTATCTCATATTGAGCTCCTTCTGAGAGAAAATATACTTCAGGCTCTTGTGGTCGGTGTAGATCTTGACTTGCTCGCTCAAAAGAAAATGCCTCCAAATCTTCAGAGCAAAGATGACAGCAGCCAACTCCAGGTCGTGAGTCGGATAATTCTTCTCGTGAGTCTTCAACTGTCGAGAAGCATAGGCGACCACATGACCATGCTGATGCAGGACACATCCAAGTCCCTTGCCAGATGCGTCACAAAAGACCTCAAATCCTCCAGTCCTGTCTGGTATAGCTAACACTGGTGCAGTCGTCAGTTTAGCCTTCAGTATTCCAAACGCCTGCTCACAAGAGTCTGACCATACATACTTGACATCTTTCCTCGTCAGGCGTGTCATAGGCTCGGCAATCTTCGAGAAGTCCTTGATGAATCGACGGTAATAACCTGCCAATCCTAAGAAACTCCTGATGTCAGTAGCTGATCGGGGAGTCGGCCAGTTCTTGACTGAAATGACCTTCTCCGGATCAACAGAGATACCGTCTCCTGATACCACATGCCCAAGAAAGGCGACTCGGTCTAGCCAGAAATTACACTTGCTGAACTTGGCGTACAACCGATGATGTCGCAATGTCTCCAGCACAATCCGCAGATGCTCGGCATGCGCTTCTTCATCCTTCGAGTAGATTAAGATGTCGTCGATGAAGATCACCACGAACTTATCCAAGAACTCATAGAAGATCAAGTTCATGAGGTTCATGAATACTGCTAGGGCGTTAGTCACACCAAATGGCATGACTACAAATTCATAGTGCCCATACTTGGTCCTGAATGCCGTCTTCAGGATGTCTTCACTTCTGACCTTCACTTGATGATAACCACTTCGGAGATCCAGCTTCGAGAATACTCGCGATCCGCCAAGTTGATCGAAGATGTCGTCAATTTGCGGCAGCAGGTACTTGTTCTTTATGGTTACCTTATTCAGTTCTCTATAGTCCACGCACATCCTTCTCGAACCATCCTTCTTCTTGACCAAAAGAACTGGCTGTAACGGCCACTGTCCGGTCGTACGTATTTTGGGTGCGTATGTTATCCCGTATGAGTATTTTCATATTCGTTTTTTTTGGTTGTGTCCCGTAGTCCGGACGCATGATCGGATCCCATATTCGTGATCCTCTCGGAGGCGCGAACGCTCCGGTACCTTCGTTGTAATTTTTGGACGTCGAGGACACAACCCGCTTAAATCATTATTACCCTATAAATTATTTTTCTTATAATAACTTTGTACCCTTGTTAGGTTCTGTGAGTTCTTTTAAAGCACTAACGCAGGTGATCTTCATTTTATTATTAAAAAAAAGGAACAAAAGACCAACACCTAGGATAAAAGCAATGTTACAGTAGCCTACCCATTTAGTCACACACGCAAGAGGCCTCTACACTTTCATTAAAACCCTATAGCTAGCCTTTTCCATGTGCTACCGAACCCAACACATCTGTTATTAAAAAAACACCTAAAACCCTAAAGAGCAGCCGCCTGCATCCATCATCTCCACGCATAGGAGCCCTACCCTCTTCTTTTATAAAACCCAACCCTAAGACTTTACATCCCAGCCGCCACTGCCAATCTCCAGCTCCACGCAACAGAGTTCTCCAGGCCGAGTTCATCTCCTCGCGCCTCCTCCTCCTTCCCCTTCTCAAACCGCAACCCCTCTCCTCTTCCTCAACACCCCGCAGCCTCTACATCTCCAGGCCGAGCCACCGTCTCCTCCTCCCCATGGCCAACACCCCCAGTCCGGCCTCCACAAACCGCAACCCACCACAGGCCGCGGATCCTTCTCAGCCGCGTCCAACCCGCAGGCCGAGTTTCCCAAGACAGCACTCCCACAGGCCGCAACAAGCCTCCAGGCCGCGTGCACGCACTGCTCGACTCAGATCTGACGTTGACGGCCCCGGATCTGACGAGAACGCACCACCCGACGTTTGACGCTCGCTGTTTTGGAGTTTTGCGCGTCGCCACGGCTCGTTGGCGTCACCCGATCCCACGCTTCACTCCAGGTTGGTAGATCTATCCCCTAAAACTCATAACCCCCACCGTAAAGTAGAAAAACCTAATAAAACACGTTGATTAGACGTCGTAGGAGCTTGTACGAATCTGACCTGAACTGAAAAATGCTATTTCTGATTTTGTGCTCTGCCAAAACAGCGAACCAAACACTCCACGGCGTAGTACTCGTCGAGACGAATCCAACGACACCAAGAACGCCAAAAACAGGCGAGTATACAATTTGTTATGATTTTTAGAAGTTTCGGCACGTTTACGCCGCCTTCATGTATTGCTGAAAACCCTGAAATTGTGACGTGAAATAGCGTAGGAAAGTGACACCATAATGATTAGGACGAAAATTGGGATCCAACGGTATATCATACGATATATCCCCAATTTAAACAACTAGAGAAAGAAATTGTTTCTGTAGCAAATTGAACGAAAAGGGCGAAATCGTCATTATTGGAAATTACGGAACCGGTCGTTCGACCCGCTTCCGCTTTGCAGAATTGTCACCATAAAACACAAATTTGATAACAATGAAATTCAGTGAGTCTTGACATGTTTAACAGTTTGGGCATCGTGAAATCGTGCGCCTCGAAGGCGGAATCGTGAATTCGTGATGTCGTGTGAGTCGACTAGGCCGGCTCGTGTTCCGGCAAAACTTTTGGGTGGGGTTAGGGTTGAGCGGCCACTGGGCGTATGAAAGGTACTCTCCTCAAGAACACCACCCGACGCGGTGGGTTAGTGTCAATCACGGTAAGCCCCCGTGAGAGGAACGACCTTCTCATCACGACCTAAAGGCGAGAACCCTAGATTAGATGTGAAGTCTCGACATGGTCATTGAACGCTAACTTGGTCATCGTGAATATTGAAATGCTGACAAACTCTGAGAATTTAACTTTAAACTTGCCATCGACTAGAACTGCATGCTAGGATTGTTTCTTTCTGCTCCGAAATATTAAATGTTAATTGCTGCAGTTGTTCCTTTATTAAATGCTTCTAAAATTTCATATACTTGTTATATACTTCGCCTTGGGATGCTAACCCTTCTTGCAGACCCCTAGCTGACATACATTCATGTTTGTGGATGTATGTCAGGTTCAGAGCTCGAGTACCAGGAGGACCAGTACGAAACGCCGGAGTTGGAGAGTCAGGAGTTCGCACCTGACGCAGAGCCTCTCCCAGCAGAGGACTAGTGGACCCCGACACCTTTAATGCTTTCCTTAGTTCCTTTTTTGTCGTTGTAGTTACTTTTCGAGTACGTTACTTTTCCTGTTGCTACTTTTAGCCCAGCTGTGGCATTGTTAAACTCTGTGTACGAACTTTATTTCTGGATGTGGCTATATCTGTGCTGGTTGTGTTTTCTTATTATTTCTGAATGGTAGTTGCAAGGACCTCATCTGTATTTTAAACACAGACGCTTATTGAACTCGAGCGTCGCCGCTCCAGTTCAAGCGGACCGCGTAACGCTCTCGCTTCCGGTGTATTTTGGGAAGCGGGGCGTTACACTGGCGCACCCCAAGATGATACGCTGGGATGAATCAATCTTTTCTGCAACAGGTCGTCGAGTTGTTTCCGAAGTTCCTCCAGTTCCGCAGGAGCCATGCGATGAGGAGCCTTCGAAATAGGTTGTGTGTTCGGCATCAGGTCGATAGTAAATTCCATAGCTCTATCAGGCGGTAATCCTGTAATATCTTCAGGAAATACGTCTGCAAAGTCTCGAACCACTCTAGGTCTTTCAGGCTCAACCTGTATCGATGCAATGATTAGTTTGTTCAGCTTGGCCCGAAACTTGATAGGCCCAAGTGAACGGTCTCCGCTCATGTATTCAAACACAGGATGATCAGGGATTTCAAACACTACTTTCTTGTTGTGACAATAGATAGTAGCGTAGAAATTTCCTAACCAATCCATGCCGAATATCACATCGAAGTTGGACATGTCGACTATCATAAGGTCTGCGAACAACTCGTGTCCACAAATCACAATAGGGCAAGATCGACAGCCAGAAGAAGTCCTCACTACTCCACTCGCAGTAGTGATGCTCAAGTGATTCGGTAGAGGGTCGACATGAATAGAATGTCTCTCTACAAATCCTCGGGATACGAAGCAGTGAGTGGCTCCCGAATCAAAAAGGGATAGGGCTGGATGGGATGCTATCAATACAACACCTAGTGCATAGGAAATATCTTAGCAAAAGATAAACAAGTAACACATGCATATAATATAAGCATTATAAACGAAGGGTTCAAGTAATACCTGATATCACTTGCTCATCCGTCTCAGCCTCCGCGGCTGTCATGGTGAAGATCTGACGTCTCGGCTGGTTCTGCCTCGCCTGTGCAAAAGCCTTCTGTTGTGGGGTCAGAGGTGGTCCGTGCTGAGTAGGTCCAGGAGCTCCACGCTGAATGGTCCCAGAAGGTCCAGCAGTCATTGGCTTGTTGGTGCGGCGAGGGCAGTCTCTGGTAGCATGTGCAGATGCCCCACATATCATGCATAGATTTAGCAGCTCTCTGCAGTCTTTCTTGACATGACCCGTGCGCTTGCAGTGGAAGCACACTAGCTGGGGTCGATTGTTGGTAGGGGCAGCAGGCCTCTTGAACTGTGCAGTTTGAGTAGGTCGGAGGTTTCCCCTGGGTGGCTCCGGTGGACGCCTACTCCCTCCAATCTGAAGTGCCTTCTTGCGATTCACATTAATTTCATTCTTCTTAGCAGCATCCAACACTTCCTGATGTGTAGTCAGATTTACCGAAGACATTGATCCTTGAATGTCCAGGTCTAGCCCCTGGAGGAACTGATAAGCACAGTCTTCGGGATCTTCCACTAGATGTGGGGCAAATCGACTAAGCATCGAAAACTCTGCCTCGTATTCGTCAACAGTCATGTTGCCTTGTTCCAGGTTGACGAAACGTTGCTGCAGTTCCCTCTTGGCTGATCGAGGAAAATACTGAGCGTCAAAACGCTCTCGAAACATGGTCCAGTTGATGGGCTTGATAAGACGAGCTTCCTCATTGTCCCACCAGTTCCGGGCATTTCCAGTCAGCTGTTTCTTGGCAATCTCTACCCAGCCTGCCTGGTCAATGTGGGCAAGACTCAGGTCTTCCGCTGTAGTTCGGGCCCATTCTTCTGCTGCTAAGGGGCCTTCTCTCCCAGAAAAGCTCTTCGGGAAAAGCTCCCGAAATTGTTTCGCTCCGGGCTCAGCTCGAGGTGGGGGTGGTGCAGGGGGTGCAGGGGGTGCAAGCTGCTGACCCTACCGAATCAGATGTTGTTGAGTCTCCAACATTCCTCTCATGATATTCATGAGTCCAAGGAGGTCGGGAGTATCATTCCCGCTAGTCCCATTCCCGTTGCGAGTGTTCGGTCTTCCTGCCATGCTGCAAGATAAACAAGTTAAACATTTTTGTACAAATTTATTCAAACCAACTGGTCAGTAATGATGTTCATACTGCTTCTGAAGTACATCGCAGAAGGAGGGAAGCGACCTGCGTGGGCCACCACTAAAACCTGTCACGCCCCGCTTCCCATTATACTTGGGGCGAGGACGTGAGCGGGTCCGCATGTGCTTAAAGCAAAGAAGATGTACTTTTCTTTCCTTCTTCTTTGACTTAAGCACACTAAGCGTGATTTTAGCGAAGGCAGGTCCCTGCACGCGAATCTTCACAAGCAGCACAATTATTCATTACATTACAGCACCAGCGTCCAAAGCAAACACACAGATAATTTAGGCCTAGTATGGCCGTACAAACTGCTGAAGCAAACACACCTGAAAATAAAATACAACAATACTGAAATATAAAAGTCCCGTTCTAGTCTTCCGCGGGGATGATCTCAGTGTCCGTGTAACTCTGGTCCGCGGGGTCCACCTCTAAGGTGGGATCCTCAAGAGTAGTGTCCTCTGGATACTCTGTCTCTAAACCTAACATATATTTCAAAACACGTTGAAATATATGTCAGCGATAAGCTCGGCAAGATATTTAGAGCAATGAATGAAAAATAACTATAATGGACAAAAGAGCGTCAGTACGCAGTTTATGAAAAAGTGCAGAAAGGTAAAGTATGAGCAAGCATGGGTTTGCAGTTTTAAAAAGTAAGACAGTTGTAAGTTTGAGTATTTGTGCTCGTGATAAGTCCATGTCTGAGAAAGTAATGTTCTCGATACACCCTATCATCGGGGGCTTACCGTGACGCTTCTTGCCATTCCAACCTGGAATATGGTCAAGCTGCTTGCCTCCGTTAGTGTGGTTTTGGAGGTAGCCGTAAGGTGTTCAAGCAACAATTACAGACTCTACTACAAGAACCAACCCCACCCAAGTGTCCTGTTTAGTCATTCACCAAGTTTTACCCCATCTGTATTCGATGGCTTTACCCCCATCTGTATTCGATGGTTATCACCTTGTGTTTGTAACATATCCATTGTTCCCAATTAAACTAGTTGTTAACATGCAGATGGTAAAAGCACACCAACACAAAGCAATAAGCAAGGTGCAATATGGTATCCGGCTACCAGAATTTGATAAACACAACAAATTTATCACTAAGTTTGAACGGTTAGGTTTGTGGTTCATTTACTCAAAATACTTGCCTTGACGCGGGTGTGGGCGTCCAGGTGGTGGTGACGCGAGGTACGTTTTATCTGCACGGAAAGACTAGTGGTATCAGTTTAATGATCGACATCTAGTTAAAATATTTCATTAACTCAAGGGACTAACCTTAATTTAGTACTAACTCAACTTGATTATTAACTTATAATAATAACTTATAATTTGTACTCTCCCTCTTATATAAAAATAATCAGATTAGCCTTGAAGATGAACTAATTAATGGTTTAGTTCAAATAACTTATAACTTATAACTTTATAAACTTAAAACTGTTACTGATGATGATGATGATGATGATGATGCTGATGCTGATAATAATAATAATAATAATAATAACAACTTACTTAAAATATATACTCCCCCCTCTCTCTCTTCTCCCCCTGCTCTTCTCGTTTCTCCCTGTTCTTCTTCTTTTTTTTCCCTTCTTTTTTTTGTTTCTTCTTACGCAGGGCGAAGGGGCAGCGGCGCACGGCGTGGATCGGCGGTCGGGGGCGGCGCACGGCGTACGTCGACGACTCCCCGAGGCGGCGACGATGATCCAGGAACGGCGGCGGCGCGATCGGGCTCGGGGCGGCGCGATCGGGCGGCGGCGCTTCGAAACGGGCGGCGGCGGCGGCTTCCTCACGGCGGATCGGGCTTGGGCGATCGGGATTTGAGGGCGGCGGTCCAAGGCGAGATCGGGGTGGCAGGATTGTGAAGCGGCGGTGGATCCGGGTACCACGGCGGCGACTCGAGGCACGGGGCGGTGACTCTGATCGGCGCGGTGGCGGTGAGATCAGGGTCGGGGCTTTCGGATCGGACGGTGGAGACTTCCACGCGCAGGCGAGAAGGGGGTTTGATTGGGTTGATTTGGGGTTTCTGTTTTGGTTGATTTTGGTATTGTAATCTGGTTTGTTTTGGGTTGTATGGATTTGGATTGTAAGGGGGATGGTGGAGGCTGGTTTGAATGGGGGAGATGATGGTGATGTGGTGGAGTTGGGTTGGTGTTGGTTGCTGTGGGTGTTGGTGAAGGTGGAGGAGGTGGTGGCTAAAGGTGGAGGATGCGACGATGACGATGAGGCTGCTGGTTGTTGGCTTGGATTGTTGATGATTGCTGTTGGGTTGCTGCTATGATTTCCTGTAGGGGGTTTAAGAAAGAGAGGGGAGAGGAGACAGAATGAATAGGGGTTGTTGATGGTAGGGGAAACTTGATGGCTAATGTTGGATCTCACCAACATACGGTTGAGAATTGAATCGGGTAGGGTTAGTTAGGGTAAGGGTAATTGTAGATGTTAAAAGTAATATAGGAAAAGTAAAAAGTAATAAGTAAAATAATTTAGTTAAAAATAATAAGTTAATTTAACTTTAAAAGTAATTAGTGATTTAAACATTTACTAGCAATTAGTTAATTAGAGATTAACTCTTAATTAAAAGTAATTAATAATTAACCTAAAAATAATTACGATACGTAGATGAAAATTACGCTACGGTAAACTGAAAAAGACGACGCGCTCGCGTCGACGTGCGAACGAACATCTACTCGGACGAAAGTAACAGAATCGACAAGGTAAAATATAGGCAAACAACAATCAAAATGCGACTAGAAAACAGGCCGTTACATATATGTTCCATTCAGAAATTAGGAGAAATAAATCCATATTTACAGCATGTCTGTTTGATTCTCTGTGTTGACACAGTTTAGTAAAATTGTCCTACAGAGCTGCAAACAACTTGGAATTTTATGATTTTAGTCTTGTTGGAAAGCTAACAAGTTTTTCTAAAAGTTCATTAGACTTATCTTATGTCGAATTTCAGGCTAGAACATGCCCAAAATTGGCTTTGAACACAGACCCTAAAATCTGTCTGAAAAACAGAATTGACATACTTCACTAATTAATTGATCATAAATCATATAGTTTTATTTTTGGATGAAATTTTAACTTTAGATCCACAACTGTTATATCTTTAACTTTCATTTATAAAGTTTGTTAAATTCCCAAGAGAAACGGATGAAATATGTTGATCTTTATGGTTGTTCTTGCAATTTCAGCAAGATGAACACACTAAGTGATATTCTTATTCTTTAAATGTGGTTAATTGGCCATCATCATTCTTGCTTACTATGGTAGTGTGGCGTAATGAATGTTCATACCCTTGACACATGTAAATTTTATTGTGTAGCCATGATATGAATGACGCCAGTCATGTGTTCGATGAAATGCCTCAATGAAGGCAAAATTCAATAAGTTGAGTAACTTGCATGTGTTAGTGTTGGCCTTGTGCCACACTGATAATTGGCAAAGTTAGAGACTTGAATGGAATGGATACATTGAAATTGGGAGTGGACGATGTGTTGTGATTGAGGGCATGTCACGTGAGTACATGACCCCATGTTTAATGATGGACAACTGAGGTGATGTGTGTTTACCTATGCCATCAAGACCCCTAACGTGTCACTTATGATGTTAACTAATAAAATTGAATAAATTTCAGTCCTCTCTAATGAGGGTGAGTTAGCAAAGCCCGGGTTTTAGGTGGGATATGAGTAAATTGTGGATATGAGTCCTGGACTGTGAAGTGGGAGATGACTATGTGATGTGTGGAGTTTACACCCACTCGCCTTTACCGGGAGTGGAGGGGATTTCCATATTTATTTCCCACTCGCCTTTACCGGGAGTGGAGGTGTCAGGGGGTTGTAGAGCCTCACTCCTGCCAGGGACGGGGGAGCTGAGAGGCCCGGCTTACAGTGCCCGTGTCCACTGCGTCGTGTGCTAGTTCACCCCAAATTTGGGGTGAAGTCCAGGTCCTGATATCCCACAGTTTACCCAAGTCCCAATTAATTCAATTCTAAAATAATAAAATAAGAATTGCGCGTTACTCCTTCTGTTTGCAGCACTTCCCTTTCCCTTGCCAGTTCCTTGTGACTCCGTGGCATGTCTCTGGCACTTGTACTTATTTTATTAGATATTGGTTGCTTAAACACTTGTGTTAGTAGTAGTTTTATTATTATTATTATGCGTTCTAACCCTTTTCTTGCAGTAACCCGACATTGGACCGCAGGTATGATTCATCTACTTAGTTAATTACTTTTCTTTACGTTACTTAGTTTACATGCTTTATTCTTTTACCTTGCCTTGTGGATTGATAACCCTAAAACGATGTCCAAATCCAAGTTGGTTCCTACTGGGGTACACATTGATGTGCTCCTCCCTATTTTTCAGGTAGCAGGGTCAACTTGGTTGGAGGTGACCTGGAGTGGGTTGAGGGGTAGCACTTGGTGTGTGGTGTCTCGTGGTGTGATATGGTTGTCTTTGAAGGTGGAGTGTGGCTGTATGTATGTATTGGTGTTCTTGGACTGTGTATAGAAATGAAGCATATATGTATTAAATGTTGACGTTGTTTAGTGTGACTGTTGGATATTTTTAGTGGAGCTTCACTTGTACTATCCCAGCATATGCGCAGTGGCCTGCTTATTCAGTTTCTTCTTTCTCCCTCTTTTCCTCTTCAGCACCTCTGCTCTTCAGAATACTTGGAAAAAAATTTAGATGTCGGGTATTCTGGGGAACGGGGCGTGACAAGTTGGTCTCATAACCATGCGACTTGGCGAAGTCGGAGACAAGTCGCAGGTGCTCACTTGAGAATGAGTTCACTGAACGACCCAAACAAAGAGTTATTAAATGGTTCAACATTAACTAACTGTCATTATAACTCTAAATGATGATAGGTAAGTTGGTCATTAGGACTTGAGATCATTGTATGAAGCTGTGTGCGAACGGTGTCACTTAGGTCTAAAGATCTAGCTTCGAGGCAAGGCCTGCTGAAAAATCTTAGGCTGGGTGACACTCGAAGCATACGAGCTGAGTAGTGATCAATAGAGGATTCGTCTCTTCCGTTAATGGAAAGTTAGTGTCACAGGTCAGTACGGTTCTCGGTAAAACCTTGGCCAAGGTATGTTGTAACAGGTACAACATAACATTACTAGAGACCGACGTATACTGACCACTGCTAGCTAGTGGGGTTAATAGATTACCATGCCCTAGGCTAGTCAAGTGACATAGTTATGACGAAGGGACTAAAACTGCGGAAATCATCATAGTCACAGTCAGAGTTATCTCGTCGGCACTCTTGCCAACGAGTCAATCACGTAATCGATGATTCTGAAACAGGGACGACACCTGCTGCTAGTGGTCTCTGTCGTTAAGAGACTTCGAGTCTCAACCTGTAGTAGGGTCAGGCTGTAGGGTCTCATACCGAGTAATATTCACGTCTTAGTAACAAGGAGATAGTATAGAGGAATGCATAAGATAAAATGAGAATGATAAATTCACAAGTTGGTTGTGAGTTTGGAGCATTTGGGATTGGAGGGGATTTCGTGTGGAATCCAGAAGATCAAACTGTGTAGGAAACAGAGCTAGGATGAGCCAAGAAACGCAAGAAACGCACAAAAGGAAGTGGGTAAACCCACATGGGTAAATCGGGCGCGGCCCGCTGCTCACAACGGGCGCAGCCTGCTAGGAGCAACGGGCGCGACCCGCTGACCCAGCGGGACCGCCTGCTGGGAAGCAGCGGGCGCAGCCCGCTGTTCCAGCGGGACAAGCCCGCTGTGAACAGCAGGCGCAGCCCGCTGTGAACAGCGGGCTATGTGCGCCCTAGCGGGCGCGCCCAGTTGCCTTAGGCGGGCGCGCCCGCTAAGCTTAGCGGGCCGCCTACAACTTAAGTCGTTTCATTAGGGTTTTGGTGAAACCCTTGACGGCTATGAAACATGGGTTTTTGCTCAACTTTGAGCAATTGTTTGAGGGGTCAAACAAACTCGGATTTCGTCACCGTTTGTTCCTACGCGTTCAACGTTACTAGTCCTTCGAACTGATAATTTGTATCATCTTTGGAGCTCAAGTGAGGATTAATTGATTGAAGTTAGACTTTGTGAAAGCTATTCTAACTAAAATGAATTACATCCTAAAGTCTCTTCCAAACTATTAGTCCCACATTGCATGTGACAAAAGAAGCGGTGCCGGCCTCCTACATAAATAGGTGTGCGCTTCCTTCTTTGTTCTTTGCACCAAGTCACTGATTAAGGAGCTCCGGAAAATTTGAGCAAACTTAATCAAGACTTAAATTTAGTCTCTTCCTCTATAAATTTTCCTATCCTCCAACCGAGTCCTAGCAAGGCTACTGGAGGTCCGAATCTGATTCGGAAGTCTACGAAGCGGGTTTACTCAAGTGAAACTTTCTACGGCTAGTGATGGGCTTGGAGGCAAGGTGCGCTTCAGGAGCTGATCCAGTTCGCAACGAGGAGCGACGCAATGCTGTTCGGGAGGCGGCTCAGATCATGGAGCACAAGACGGTGCGGAACATCGTGCCTGCTCCAGGGCAAGATTCCGGGTGAGTTAATTTAATATGCATTTCTTTTAAGTAGTAGTTAGAACTTTCTCGAGTTGGTCAGACCCAACTCAAGTCAGTAGATTTCCTGGCTTAGGGAATTTTTCCTTAGGGCTATATTTATTAAATAGTTTAATAAATTGTTTTTCCGCTGTTTATTTTATTTTGTTCGTCCGACTTAGGACGAATAATTTTAAAATTAGCTCTAAGGGACCTTGAAAATCCCTACAATACTGACCAATGCTGACTAATGGGGTTGACAGTAAACCATATCCTAGGCCAGCAGGGACACAGTCTTGACGAAGGGACTAAAGCTGCGGTGTTCATCACTGACACAGTCAGAGTGATCCCAACGACGTTTGTCACTGGGTCGATCACGTAAGTATGATTCTGAAACAGGGACGACACCTGCAGCTCGATGGTGAGGGAGAATTAATTGGTTGAAGTTGGCCTTTTGTGAAAGGCTTACTAACTTCAATTAATTAAATTAATTCTCTTTTAATTTTGTTTTTTCCCACATTGATCGTGACGAAAAGGGAGGTGCCGACTCCCTATATAAATAGAGGTGCACTCTCTTCGTTAAAAACACACAAAGCGATCGATCGGAGAAGCTCCTGATTTTTGAGCACGCTCGATCGTGAACTTAAATTCCTCTTATCTTTCTCTTCATATTCTCCCGTCGGGTCCTGTCAAGACTACGAAGGGAGTTTGGATTCGGATCCAGATGTCTAAGACGCAGGTCTGCTCAAGTGAAACTTTCTTCGGCAAGTGATCAGCTCGGAGGCGGCTCAGGTAGATCGGTTCTAAGGCGCGATGCGGCTCGGCTACAAGGAGCGCAAGAAGTTGGTGCGGTACATCTTGCCTGCCCCAAGGCCAAGATTCCGGGTATGTTCTTTAAGCTTTTTAGTGTAATTTAATTTCGTCGCAGTAGGGTAGATCTCTCTTGGGGTGGGCTGGACCCACCCCAAGTTGGAATAGATCGGGCTAGGTTCTGGCTCTCTCAGGGCCTAGCTAAAATGTTTAGCTAGCATGTTTTATTTTTCGCTGCATTTTATGCCTCTGTGGTCCATCCGACTTAGGACGTGCACAAATCTGAGCCCTGATGGTCCGCCAAAACCCTTTACTTACTGCTAAGCTCACGAAGGCGATGGAGGTGTTCACCAGCGTCTTAGTGTCTGGGAGTGCTCCTCTCCCTATTAGGCAGTCCTTCTGTAGCTTCCAAATTTTGTAATTTCTTTGTTTTGAATCAATGAGAAAAAACTTTTTACGACTTGGTCTATTTATTCGCATTCCCTTCTTGTCTGAATATTTGCATGTGTATGGCCCCTCGACGACTTAACTTGAGACTTCATAGAAATCCTTAGGCAAGTTACGTCGGGGATAGGTTAGACGTATTCACTTGATGAATATAACCTTTTAAACCATGAATCACGCTCTTTTGGGTAGAGAGGGGCGGACCTCTTTCGGCATATGCGACTACAAGGGTCATTCGGTGGCGAGGGGCGAGGTCCCTTTGACTTACGGCCGACGAGGGTCGTTCGGTGGCGAGGGACGAGGCCCCTTCGACTTACGGCCGACGATGGTCGTTCGGTGGCGAGGGACGAGGCCCCTTCGACTTACGGCCGACGAGGGTCGTTCGGTGGCGAGGGACGAGGCCCCTTCGACTTACGGCCGACGAGGGTCGTTCGGTGGCGAGGGATGAGGCCCCTTCGACTTACGGCCGACGAGGGTCGTTCGGTGGCGAGGGGCGAGGCCCCTTCGACTTATGACCACCGAGGATCGTTCGGTGGCGAGGGGCATGGCCACTTCAATTTACGGCCGAAGAGGGTCGTTCTGTGGGGAGGGGCATGGCCCCTTCGACTTACAGCCGATGAAGGTCGTTTGGTGGCGAGGGGCGAGGCCCCTTTGACTTATGGCCGATGAAAGAGTTATGATTGATGCAAAAGAACGATCTACTTTGCATTCATAACGAACATGTACATGATAAAAAATGAATGGTTATTTTACCCTTCTAGTACAATCATTGATAATACTTTCGTAGATGTTCCGTGTTCTACGAATGAGGAAGTTTCATATCATCCAAAGTAGCGAGTCGATAGGTGGCATGACCGAGTACATCGATCACCATGTAGGGTCCTTCTCATTTTGCAGCAAGCTTCCCCTACTTGAGGATCTCGGGAGTGAAAGCACAGCACCAAGTCTCCTACACGGAAGCTGCATTCGCGGACTTTCGAGTTGAAGTAGCGGGCCATGCGCCCCTTCTGTTCGAGGAAGGTTGCTAATGCCCATTCGCGGACCTCGTCCACCAGTTGTAGGTTGAGCTCGAGACCCTCTGAGTTTCTTTCTTCGTCATAGTATTGTAGACGAAGAGGTCGCTCATTAACCTCGATGGGGACGACGGCCTCGCATCCGTAGGCCAGCATGAACGGTGTTTCTCCCGTCGAGTTTTTGTGGGTCATTTTGTACAACCGTAATATGCCGGGGATTTTGTTCAGCCAAGTTCCTTCGAGCCCGGTTATTCTCTTCTGTAAGGGTCCAAGGATGCTTTTGTTGGCTAACTAAGCCAAGACGTTAGACTGAGGATGGGTGACCGAGGCGAAGTGCAGATCTTCAGCTCTGCGTAGAAGTCTCTGAAGCCGGTGCTGTCGAATTGTGTCCCGTTGTTCGTTACTATGGACAGTGGGATGCCAAAACAACAAACGTCAGATTCCAAACGAAGCTTCAAGCCTCCTTCCAGGTGATTCAGGATAGAGGCTCCGCTTCGATCCACTTAGTGAAATAATCGATCGCCACTATTAGGTATCTCCGTTGTCCACTCGCTGGTTTGAATGGTCCAAGGAGGTCCATTCCCCATTTGGTGAAAGGAACTGGGCTGACGACGGGGATCAGATCAGTTGGTGGAGCCGAGCTGATCTTTGAGAACTTTTGGCAGGTTGAGCATCATCGAATGTATTCAACAGCTATGGATTTCACTCTGCAATTGTTCTCGCAGTCGCCCTCCTGGATCTCCTGGATCACGTAGTGTGCTTCCTACCGGGCTAAGCATTTAAGATAGGGGAAGATGTCATACCTGGTCCATCGTCTTTTATACAATGAACTATCCAGTAGGACGAATTGGTAGGCCTTCCGCTCAAGTTTTCGTGCCTCCACTAGGTCGGTCGGTTTCTCCCCGGTGTTTAAGTAACGGATTATCGTATCCATCCATGTGGCCCCTTGATCGAGGCTTAGAAGCTCTTGTGCCAGCCCGCTGGGACAGTGTAGACGTTGTACGTACACGGTCTGACCGAGTCCCACGGGGGAGGACGATGCAAGCTTCGACAAGTGTAACGACCCGCTCTCCAGGATACCCGGGAAGTACGAATCCGTCCCAAGTATTCCTAAATCAACGAGTGTTACGTAGAAAGAGAGAAAGGAAGAGAACAAAAGAATGCTGCAGGTACTACGCACGTGCTGGGAAGTACAAGTAAAATTCGATCACAGATAAAAACACTGAGAAAATAACAAAAGTACAATATTCCATTTTATTGATACATTGATACATCTTATACATACACCAACATCTTCATTTTCACAACTCTAAGTACAAAGGTCCACCCGAAAAGAAACACCAAAAGTACAAGTCTCTCATCATACCCCTCACCACCCAATACTACAACTGATCACCAACTCCGAAGCTCCAGCCGCTATCTCCAACCTCCTACTCACATGACCTGAAAGTCAACGGGGACACGTCAACGCGTGACCCAGTAGAAACTCCTAACACTCTAGTATGACCCAGTTTTAGAACTGGTCTGTCTATCTAGGGAGGGTAGTCTAACAAGTAAGGTTCATGGTGCATAAAAGTAATCACATTCCAACATGCGAACCTAGTTATGAGAACGTGTAAAACATGCATATGAAACCATATTATGAAATGCAGATATTGAAAGGAAGCATAAGAACATGTTACCATGGGACAATAGCATTAAAGTTAACAAAAATAAGGAGACATGAGATAACAACATTTATAAATTAAAGACAATTATTATAAGTTGTTGATTCACATATTTGGAACCCGTGTAAACCGTAGGACGCTAAGGAGGCGGACTTCACCCAGGGTGGGTGAAAAAGTGGTACCCCAACCAGCAACACGAGCACCAGAGGGGCCTCTCGTAACTCTCCGTACCCGAACAGAACAAGGTATGAGAGTGAGACAAACTCGGTTTTTCTGTCGGACAAACGGAGCAAACCATCAATTACCGTCATGATGCATCACGAGTACCCCAGCGGCCTCTCCAACCCTTTCAACTCGCCCTTCTGGGAGTGATACAGTGGGTGAGAATTCATATCATATGTCCGCTCCTTAACTCCTAAAGTTTACCCGTTTCCCCCCAAACCCGTGTCACCCTCCTTTAGGAGGACCGATACATTCCTCATTCTCACTCTCAGTTTTTAAGATGTTACTTCGTTTGTCAACGAATCATCTAGCGGTCTTGAATACCGCCTTTAACCAACTTTTAACAAATATCATCATCATCATCATCATCATCATCTCAATTAAAGAATTGCATGGAATATCATCACAAACTCATCGTTATGAACATACTAATGTGAGCACAAAAGCATAAACAAATTGAACTTAAACATTATTAACATAACGAATATTTCATGAACCATCTGCATAATTACATGTATCAAGAGCATGTCATTGAGAACATGATTAGCACAAACAAACTTAACTTCAAACAAAACTACACCATGACAAGTACTAAGTAAATTTAGCATATGAATCTGTCAAAAACTGTTACAGCAGAAAGAATATCACTTTTAGCCTATCTACAGTCAGCATTGGTGTCTGGTCCCTTCACGAAAGTTGTATATATGGGTGTTTTCCTTTCACTGACCAATTTTCATAAGCTTAGTTGACATATGTGATTTATGGTGGATTTTCTCCTAACAGGTATAATTTCAGCATTCTGAACCAGAAACTGAGTTCAGTTCAAGTCCATTTTTCTATAAGTTACAGACAGAATTAAAATCTAAGAAAATTATGGGTTGAAGATCTTGAAGTCAGGTTTCCAACGTCATCAAGATCATAATAATTTATAAAGTATGCATGGAGTTCTACTCGTTTTACTGAAAGGTGTCAAAACTGTCTAAAAACAGACTAGTTTTAGAAAATGAATTTTAACTCTACTTTTCAGTTCGAATTTGCAAAACTTGTAAAAATGAAAGTTGTTAAGGACTACAATATGAGCAACATATTTGTTTTTCATGTTTTTCTATTTAGCCAATTAAGTGCAGCAAGATACAAAAGTATCAGTCAATTCTGTGTAAATTTCAGCATGAAGTTCAAAACTTATTTTCTACACAAAATCTAAAGAACTTGCTAATTAATTAAACCCTTAATTCTAAAACTAAACCCTACTAAGGTGATAAGAATTTCTACCTTAACAAGTCCTCCAAAATTTTCTCTTGCCCTTCTTAATCCTTGATGAATCTTGGGCTCCTAGTCTCCTTCTCCAACTTTGGCCTCCAAAAGATGGATTTTAAGGAATTTAGGTGTTAGAATGATAAAGAAAAGCCATGATTTCTTGGTGGAGGAGTGGGTGGTGATTTAGGAGGAGGTAGGTGGTGGGATGGTGGAGAAATGTGGATGAAAGGGGGAGAATTTTCAGCCATAGCTGAAAATGAGATGGAGAGAGAGAGATTTTGATTTTTGTTTCATGCCTTGAAAATTGTATTTCCCTAAAATCCTCTCCTCCACAAATCTTAGTCAAAATTAAGCCATGTGTATTCTTATTAGCTCATAAGATGCCACCTAATGTGTTGTGTTGTCATGGTAAAGAAAATTGGGATCTTGTATTTTTAAAAAAATAGAAATACATGAAGAAATACTACATACACTTCAAATACAAGTATTCCTCCAAATACTCTCATTTACTAAATTCAATTAATGAGTTTAAAACAATTTAAAAATAATTACTACACCAAATAATTAAAGGAAAAATACAATCATATTCCCGAAAAATATATGTACATATTTACTCCCAAAATACGTAGATATATACGTATATAGGGATATGGGGTATTACAACAAGGCGTCAGCTCGATGATTCTTCGACCTTGGCACGTGATGAATTTCTACGCGTGCGAATGTGGCAAGCTCTGCTTTAGCGACTTGCACGTAACTCTGCATTGAGTCGTCGCAGGCCTCGAAGGTCACATTCAGTTGATGGATGACGAGGCTGGAGTCACTGAGTAGTTGGACTACTCTCACCCCCAGGGCTCGAGCCAATCGGAGTCCATTGATGGCCACTTCGTATTCCGCACCATTGTTAGTGGTTTGGATATCGAAACGAAGGGCGTATTCAAATATGTCACCCGTAGATGTTTGGATGATTATCCCGGCCTCGCTTTCGGCTTGTGTGGCCGAACCGTCGACCTGAACGATCCAGGTTCACTCTCCTTCAATTGCATCTTTCGTCCTACTCGGTGGGTCGACGCTTGTCGAGGCCGAGGGGGCAGCCTCGGGGAGACAGCTAGTTGCATATACCTCTTCTTGGGGACCATTGTTTTAGGTGAGTTCGACGATAAAGTCGACGAGAGCTTGCCCTTTAATGGCGGTCCTCGATTTGAACTAAACGTCGAATTAGCTTAGTTCAACCCCCCACTTTGTCATTCTCCCTAAGCGGCCGAGCCTCTTCAGAGTCTGTTCTAGGGGAGTGTTGGTGAGGACTAAGATGGTGTGAGCTTGGAAATATGGTCGTAGCCTCCTTGCATATTGGACCAGTGCAAATGCCATCTTCTCGATCCTCGTGTAGTTGACCTCCGTGCCTTGGAGAACCTGACTGACGTAGTAGATGGGCAGTTGTACCACGGTGTCTTCTTTGACGAACACCGAGCTTATGGCTTCCTCGGTGGCGGCCAAGTAGATGATGAGCTAGTCATTTTTGTCTGGCTTTGTCAGGAGTGGTGGGGTGCGTAGGTACTCCTTCAACTCGGAGAAGGCCTTTTTGCAGTTCGCATCCCACTCGATGGTTCTCTTGCCGCTTGATGCGGCTGCTTTTGCCTTTCTTAGAACCTTGAAGAAAGGCAATGATCTCTCGGTTGATTTAGACAAGAATCGCTCCAAGGCTGCTATCCTTCCGTTCAGTCTCTGGAGTTCTCTGAAATTCGAGGACTCCTTCATCGCGATGATGGCAGCGATCTTGTCGGAGTTGGCTTCAATCCCTCGATTCGTCAGTATGAAACAGAGGAATTTCCCCGAACGAACACTGAATGTACATTTGGCAGTGTTCAACCGAATGTTGTATTGCTAGATCAATGCAAATACCTCCCTGAGGTCCGCAATGTGATCCGTTGGCTTCTTCGACTTAACCCACATGTCGTCGACGTAGACTTCCAGGTTTCACCATATTTGAGCCTCGAAGATGTCGTTCATCATGCGTTGGTACGTGGCCCAACTTTTTTCAAACCGAATGACATTTTGGTGTAACAAAATATACATCGATCAATGATGGAAGAAGTTTTCTCCTCATCTTCTGGTGCCATTTGAATCTGGTTATATCCCAAGAAGGTGTCTATGAAGCCGAGAATCTCGTATCCCGAGGCACTGTCGACCAGATGGTCGATTCATGGCAGGGGGTAGCTATCTTTAGGGCACACCTTGTTAAGGTCGGTGAAATCGACACACATTCTCCATTTGCCATTCGCCTTCTTGACCATCACGACATTTGAGAGCCATTCAGGGTACTTGACTTTTCGAATGAAGCGAGCTTCTAGAAGTCGATCGACTTCTTCGATCGCAGCTTTCATCGTTTGCCTCCTATATTTCTTTTCTTCTGCTTCATGGGCCTGTTGGTCAGGTCTACCCCCAACCTGTGAGATGCTACCTCAGGGTCGATGCCGAGCATGTCCTTCGGGGTCCTGTGAAGATGTCAAAATATTCTCTTAGGAGGGCGATCAACCGATCTTTTAGGTCTCAAGGAAGCAACGACCCAATTGAGACGGTTTTTCCTTTCTCGTCGGAGACTTTGATGTTCTGACCGTCAATCTTCGACCGGTGGGTCGATTGGATCCGCATGCTCGATCCTCCTCAAGAAGGTGTATAGTGTGTAGCACGACCGCGCTTGTTTCTAATTCCCTTTCGCTCTTCCGACTCCCTTAGGGGGTCTTGAACTTGATCAGCTGATGGAAGGTTGAGACCACCGCTTCGATAGCATTCAGCAGCGGTCTTCCGATGATCCCATTGTATGCTGAGTTGATCTCATTACCATAAAACTGGTTCGACGAGTGATTTGTCGAGGATACGTATGGAGGGTCACCGACAGGGTGATGATGCCTGCTATCGGGGCGGAGTGCCCGGTGAATCCCACCAGGGGTCCCGTACAAGGCGTTAGATCTACGGTGGACATTCTCATCCTCTCCAAAGTAGTGAATAAGAGTATGTCGCACAAGCTTCCGGTGTCGAAAAGCAGCCTTTTTACAGCGATCTCTTTGATGGTGGCCGTGATGATGACGACATCATCGTGCGGTAGTTCCACACCCTCCAGGTCTTCGTCCGAGAAAGATATAGGAGGTGTGGAGTTTCTGGGGCGCTTTCGGCCCATAGATACGGTCATCCTCCCAGCATAGGAGCTCTGGAGAGAGGTTGAAACTTCCGGGTACGGGTGACCTCCCGTTATCATGTCAATGATCCCGATGCTGGGAGATCTTCAGGCAACCTCGGTAGATGGGGTTGGGCGAGTCGACATGGTCGAGCTGTTCGTCGATCGGGATATCGACTCGTTGTTTCCCACAGACGGTGTCAAACTGTTAAGGCAAAATTGGCCAGTACAGTTGTCACGCTGACGGAGACTCGTAGCGCTGAGCTGGAGCCTTGTCAACAGTTGAGGTGGGACACTTGGTTGGAAGAACTAGGGTCGAATGTTGGTAGTTGGAGGTGATATGACATTCGATTGACCTACGGGCAACCGTTGGGTCGATTGTTCGAGGTTGAAGGGCCCAACATCGACCTTCGATGTTGGATGGCGATCGTCGATCTGCACCACAGGGAGTCGTGAGGGGGGGTCGGATCTAGGTTCCGATCCAAATCCCCTCAGATGCTTAAGTTATTATGGAACTTAAGGAAGAGAGGGAGCTTGGTGTAGCTGAGATCGACCCACGGAGGGTTGTCTCTAGACTGACGACACAAGCTCGAATATGAGAATGATAAGAGTGAGACGATATAGTTCTATGTATTATATCTCGTACCTTGAAGGTGGAACCCCTTTACCTTTGTTTGTCGGCCCATTTATGGGTAGCTCCCTCTTGATGATGTGTAACCGTCTCTCATTTATCCAGGCACGATCTTCTCCGGGATTCGAGTTAACGGCTGCCCATTTACTCGGCCTCATTAACCATCCCTTGAATGTCCGCGCTAGCCCAACGGTCGAATGACCCGTTCGCCCGACTCAGTCGTAGCCCGCTTAGAGTGCAGGGGTTAATGGGTCGTGGATGCTAAACGGACCGGGTATGCGGATACCCAAATTGGGTTCGTACTCGTGCACTAACTGACACCAGTACTTTACTTATCGCACTTGTATGCATGACTGCATTTACCTTATTTGTCACACTTGTCTGTAGCTACTTCTGTAGCATGTTTCCTTACTTAGCATGTTCTATACTTGTGCATTGCTTTTATTTCTTATTTTAAAATAGTTGTGACTTACATACGGTTCCATTTTCATGGCATCGCAGACGATACACATGTTGAGGTAGATGTTCCTGAGTTGGCAGATACAAAGTTCGTCCCAGAGGCTGCAGATTTTAGAGTTCGAGTTGCGTTTTTTCTAGCTGTACTTCTTTTCTTTCATATATCATGGTTGTATAATATGGATTGTAAAAAATGGACACTATTTGAGTATTTTTGTACATCTCTGCATCGTGGCTATATTATTTTCAGTGGTGGGCTACAGACTTGCAAATGTTATCAAATAAGTAACGGCCTCCCCCGAAAGCGGGTCGTTACAATGCCGCTGTAACTCACATATTATTCAAGCATATAATAATTGTTGATTAAGTACAAATTGAGGTAACACTAATTGTAATGCCCTACAAGCTACTGCACAAGTACTAGAGGGGGGGTGAATAGTACTTTAAAAATAACGAGGAGTATAATTCCTAATTATAATGCAAACAACTACCAAATCAATTTGCGGAAGCTTAAATTGAATGACAACACAAAATTAACAATGCTAACAAGAGATGTTACTGGGTTCGGATCCACCCAAGTCTCCCCGACTTGTTCCCGGTGATCCTACGTCCCAACCACCCGGATCCCCTCCGGATACTTGAGTTAGAAACCCTAACTCAAGATTTCCACTATGAAATACTTGTGAAAAACCTCCACAAGTCAAATCATACAAAATGTAATTTGTGACTCCCACAACCCGGGATCACAACCACACTCTCACAACCGAGAGTGAAACTTACAAATCAAATATGAAATGAAATAAAGAAACTTCTTACCGAACAAAATACCTATGCCTTGAGTATTGCTTACGAATTAGGGCAAGGATGATTTTGAGGAAGAAGTGGCACCAAACCCTAGCTCCAAGATGTAGATCAGCGATGGAGAGCTTTGGGGATGTTGGTGACCTAGAATCAAGCACTTGGCTTGGAAGGCTTCACACTCAATGAATCTCTCTTTGGAAGTAAGAGTTAGGAGAGATTATTGAATGGAGGGAATGAGCTTTGAATGAGCTTTGAATTGATTTCTCTTGAACTCTAAACTTGCATTAATATCAGCCTTGGCAGCAATGAATGCAGCCCAACAAGTATTTATAGGAAAGAAGAGAGAGAGAGAAAAACGTTTCAATTAGGGCTCCAACGGCTCTTTTCTGAACCCTACTAGTCGGTCAAAGAACAATCACCGACCGACTAGTTTATCAACTAGTCGGTCGGTCACTGAACGTAAACCGACTAATGAGTAAACTGAGAAAAGATCAAAGTACAGACTAAGGAACTAGTCGGTCTAAGAAGAGTAGCTGACCGACTAGTTTCACAACTAGTCGGTCGGTTACACAACGTGGACCGACTAACAGATAAAACTGAAGTCTGAGAAGAAATGTACTTAGTCGGTCCAAGAACAACTGTTGACCGACTAATTCACCAACTAGTCGGTCACCAAATGAACATAGACCGACTAACAATAAACAGTAAGTATGGTGAAGAATTTGGCATGTACAGTAAACTAAACTAGTCGGTCCAAGAAGTAAAGTTGACCGACTAGTTCATCAACTAGTCGGCCGATCAAAGAGCACAGACCGACTAAAGATAAACAGTAGCTCAAGTGAAAATGTGCATGTTCAGGGAAAGCTCAACTAGTCGGTCACAGAAGCATCACTGACCGACTAGTTCACAAACTAGTCGGTCGGTGAGTCAACTTAGACCGACTAACTGTAAACAGTAAAGAGCTAAGAATTAACTGACTGAAACTAGTCGGTCCAATAAGCTTGGCTGACCGACTAGATCACCATCTAGTCGGTCAGTTCTTCTTCTTGAACCAACTAACATGCACAAGAAGTCCCGAATCGAAGCGCGAAGCTTCGGGAAGAATTGTATGGACTTCTACTAAGATCCTAGAGCTAAGATATGAGCGTTATGAAGAATTAAAACGTAAGACCTACTCAAGGCTTAACATTCTACGAAAGAAGCTTAAAGACTATAAAATAAACTTGACGATACCGTCTTCAATAGCTTCAATCGAATCTTCATGACTTCTAAATATGTCCATAAGCTTCAACGAAGCTTTAGGCATACGATCACGTGCTTTGAGAAGTCTCGAGACGTCGTTATTGATATTCATATGAATTTGACGACGATCTCCATAACTGCGCTCACAAAGTGTTAGTGCATATTATATTTATGTGTGTTCATCATCCAAAACCAAATCCGGGGAGTCCAATATCCAACATTCTCCCCCTTTTTGGTGATGACAAACCAACATAAATAATAATAAAAAATAATAATTCAAATGAAATTTACTTACTCCTCCTGCATTGATGACACGTTAATTCCAATTTAAACAAAAATGATACGCATCAAGCAGACGAGTGAAGTATATTAAATGAGAATCGATTGTTGAATTATAGAAATACCAAATGAAGGTTATTGAAATATCGGATTTGAAAATCCATTTATATATCTTAACTCCCCCTGAATCTAACACATCAAGTTAGATTCTTGGACAAATGCTCTTAATTATCATTTGGCGCATTGTTATTATTATATCTCTCCCCCTTTGGCATAAGCAAAAAGAGCGGGAGGATAACAACGACAACAACAATGGCCTCAAAGTAAAAAGCACGGTAGTCGTAGAATATGACGAAGGTTCAAGTGACACCAAAGAGAAAAATACGAATTGAATCAAGGCGTGTCAATGATACCAAGGTCGAAAAAATCGTAAAACAAAATCATCAAAACTCAAATCAATTTAACGGATTGAGTTATGGAATATACTCTCCAATATCAACATTCTTGGTTAATTTAGTGCATGGAAAACAATTCTATGTTTTCATAGAAGAAATTTCTATTGAACCAAGTGAATATCGTCGAGCGACGAAATCAAACATAAGAGACATAAAAATTATACATTGCACAAAATAATGAAATGTCAACTGAGATATATATATATATATAATGCATGAAGCAGAGTACATCACCGATATACACACCGACGATCAACAGATCGGGGCACAAAAAAATCATACATCATCACAAAAAATCGGAGTGTCAACAAACAAAAATACATCATCATCAAACATATCAAAATACATCATCAACATGATCCAAAATACATAGCCACCCACACTATCCTACCCAACATCTCTTACAACTAGATATATCATCCAATGAGTATCAGGAGAGGCCTCGAAGAAAGTCAAGAGGCAGCGGGAGGATCAGAAGCAACTGCAGGCTCAGCAAGAGCAGAAGAGGTGACTGGATCAGCAAGAACGTCCGACGGATCAGCAGGAGAGACGACTGAAGTGGCAACCTCTGAAGTAGCAACAGTAGTGGCCTCGGGAGCACCAGTCGGAGTATCCACCACAGACGTGGTGGCAACAGGTGTGCTCTCGGGGGCACCAGCAGACGTAGCAGCAACAGCAGCACTGGAAGAGGTAGCACCAGCAGAAGTGCCCTCGGGGGCACGAGTCGAAGTACGACAGATCTCCTCAACGCCCTCCTCATCCATCTCATCCAACTCCTCGCCCTCAGACACGGAAGGAGGAAGCTCAACACCCATCTGACGAGCCATACGGCAGACTACCTCCTCGGTACGAGCCAAGCGGGACTCGTGACGAAGAAGTATCCGGACGACATCATCAAGGGTGGCAACGGGAGTAGCAGAGGCACTGGCAGAGGCAGGGACAGACGCTGAAGGTGTCGTCCTCTGAACGTGACGAAGCGCCGCAAGAGATTTCTTGACGGCCGTCGCATTCAGGGGAGGACCAAGGGGACGCTCATCGTCACGAGGCAACGTGACACGAAAATGACGAAACACGAGGGTCAACATGCATGGAAATGGGATATGAGCCGATTTATTGGACGTGCGAATACACTCGAAAGAGTCAATCTTATCGAGTATAATTCGAGCCCAATTAATCGAGCTCCCCATGAAGATCGCATAGATAAGCTTCAAAAATGGCTGGGACGGGAGAGATTAGGAGCCGTACTTGGGAAGCAAGCACGACTTCAGAATCAGATTTAGGACCCACGCATTTGGCTTGAATGATTTAGATGGCACGCCAATCATGGCAGGAGGGATCTGATGGAAAATCTCTGAAAGGATGGTCTGATCAAGAGAAGAAATATCGTCAACCGAGATATCAGAGGGAAGAAGGCCAGACGAAGAGATACCCAAAATCTCTCCTAAGATTTCCGCAGTGAGGACTATAGGAGTCCCCAAAACGGTCGTCTCAACAGAGTGGGTCTGATCGTACTGACCCTGGATCCTATTCGCATAGAAAAGCTTCACTAATCTAGGGTAGGGGTGAGGATTCGCCTTCGAGTCGTATCGAAGATAATCGAGGAGACCCGACGACGACAGAAGATCAGCTAACCCTATAAAGTCGCTAAACTGGATGAAATGCTCCAGAAGCAGAGGGCAATGTTCGATACGGTTATACGCCGCGAGACACAAAGGGTCATCGCGACATAACGAAATATCGACACCGCCCACCGGCATCGGACCCTTTCCCTTAGGCTTTCGGGTAGACGTACGAGGGTGGGTGCTAGACTCGGGATGGATAGGAGGAGTGGGTTACCTATGAGTCTCGGTCTCGGGGTTATACTCCGTATCGGAATCGGTAGGAGTATGGAACGAAGAAGCAGAGGCAAGAATTTTGGCCTTTGGCTTAGGCTTGGGTTTGGGTTTCGGTTGACCTCTAGGTTTAGCGGTCGTCGTCCTCTTCTTCTTGAGAGGAGGCGAAGACGACGAGGGATGGGTGGTCTTGGCTCTACGTTTCGGAGGGGTTGGATGTTCGGGATCCGAAGAGATTGGATCAACGGTCATCGGAGAGGGGCTAGAGGGAGTGATCGGGATTCGTGTTCGGGCCATAATCGCGGCACTACACGAGACACGAGATCAAATCAAAGAATCCTAGCACAACCCTAGGAAATCCGAAACCCTAGAGGAAGAGATCTAGAAACCTAGGCTGAAAAACTAACCCTAAACTGAAAATGAACCCTAGATAGGAGAGGGAGGAGAGAGGGTTACCCTAGGAGGAAGAACGACGGCCGGCGACGGCGGAGATGATCGGAACAAGGCCGGAAGTCGAAAGGTCAGCGAGGGGTCGGGGGTTTTTGCTGAGGGAGAGATGCGGTTTCGATCGATTAGAATGAGAAAGAACCGACTAAAAGAAGATTAAGTCGGTCGGGAGCTCAAAAGACCAAACAGTCCCTGGCACAACTAGTCGGTCACAGTTCAAGCACTGACCGACTAGATCACGATCTAGTCGGTCGGTCAATGAGCTTGAACCGACTAGTTGCAAACAGTGGCTGAATCCAAGATATACTGACAAGATTTAGTCGGTCTGCGTTCATGTACAGACCGACTAGATCTCAATCTAGTCGGTCGGTCACTGAACATGAACCGACTAAAGAGTCAAAAACTTGAAAATCAAGTTCTCTCCATAATACGCTTGGACGATATATCTCAAAACTCTCAATAATCATCTAAATTACCCCATTAAACATCGAAAAACAGAAATTTGACGATTACACACAAATCGAACGAAAAATCAAGATATCACATAAATTCCCGAAAAATCCAATAATTCTAGCATGAATGAGATATTGCCAAATATAATAGCATGCAAAATTATTGAATGAAACATGAATCCTATATCTCGGATTCACCCATAATCCCCAATTCTCGACGCAACCGCACAAAGGAGTCCTCCTTTAGGGGTTTCGTGAAAATATCGGTGATTTGCTTTTGGGTTTCAACGTACACTAAAATGATGTCCTTTTTAGCAACATGATCATCTAAAAAGTGGTGTCGGACATCTATGTGTTTCGAACGGGAATGGTGTACCGGGTTCTTGGAAAGACATGTTGCACTTTGGTTGTCAACCATGATAGGGCAAGTATCACAATTTATACCAAAGTCTTTAAGTGTGTGTCTCATCCAAAGAACTTGAGCACACGCGGCACCGGCGGCAATATATTCCGCCTCGGTGGTTGAAAGTGATACGGAATTTTGCTTCTTGGAAAACCAAGAGACAAGTGAATTTCCTATAAAATGGCAAGTGCCACTAGTACTTTTCCTGTCGGATTTGCATCCCGCATAATCGGCATCACTATATGAGATTAACTCATATGTGCTAGATTTCGGATAAAGTAATCCAAAATCTAAAGTGTAACTTAGATAGCGAAAAATACGCTTTACCGCTACTAAGTGAGATTCCTTAGGTTGAGATTGATAACGAGCACATACGCATACGGCGAACATAATATCGGGCCTACTAGCGGTAAGATAAAGCAAACTACCTATCATACCTCGATATAGACGAATGTCTACATCTTTACTGCCCGTATCTTTATCAAGATGCGTAGTCGTGCTCATTGGAGTCTTTTTCCCGGAAGCACTCTCCATTCCAAATCGCTTTAGCAACTCCCCCGTATACTTCGTTTGGTGGATGAAGATTGCATCGTCCATTTGGCGAATTTGGAGACCTAAGAAATATTTGAGCTCACCCATGTGGCTCATCTCAAATTGTTCCTTCATAACATTAGAGAACTCTTCGCAAAGAGCAAAGTTAGTGGCACCGAAAATGATATCATCAACATATATTTGAACTAAAATTATATCATTATTCGCATGCTTAACAAAAAGTGTAGAATCGGCTTCTCCCATTTTAAAATTCAAATCCAAAAGAAAATTCTTTAGGCGATCATACCAAGCTCGAGGAGCTTGTCTTAAGCAGTAAAGCGCTTTCTTTAGTTTAAAAACATGATTTGGAAAATTTTCATTTATGAAGCCCGGAGGTTGAGAAACGTAAACTTCCTCAACAACATCTCCGTTTAAAAATGCACTTTTAACATCCATTTGAAATAATTTAAAATCCTTATGGCATGCAAAAGACAATAATAATCTAATTGATTCTAATCTAGCTACCGGAGCGAAGGATTCTTCGAAATCAATACCTTCCTCTTGTCGATAGCCTTGAGCAACTAACCGAGCTTTGTTCCGGACGACGACTTGGTTTTCGTCGGTTTTGTTCTTGAAGATCCACTTTGTCCCTATGACGGTGTGGTTCTTCGATGGCAATGGAACAAGCTCCCAAACTTCATTTCTCTCGAATTGAATGAGCTCCTCCTCCATGGCTAAGATCCAAGCGCTATCTTCGCATGCTTCATTAATATTCTTTGGCTCTATCGAGGAGGCAAAGGCACAATGAGCGAAGTAGTTCACTTGCGATCTCGTCTTGACACTATCATGGATATTGCCAATGACTTGCTCATGAGGATGGTCACGAACGGTATGAAGCCGTTTGGGAATACCTTGATCATTAGGAACATTCTCAACAACTTCATTAGTTGGGTTAGTCTCAATAGAATCAATAGAATCATTAGACTTAGAATTATCAAGTGAATCACATAAAACATCCATAGAATCATTTTCATTTGAAATTCTAGTTGGAACAAATCCTTCATTAAATGAGACATGAAGCGACTCCTCGATCGTTGAGGTTCGTTTGTTGAATATCCGGTAGGCTTTGCTACGCGAAGAATATCCAACAAAAATCCCCTCATCGGATCTTGGATCGAATTTGTCCAAACTACCATATGTGTTCTTAATAAAACATTTCGAACCAAAAACACGAAAATGTTTAACTTGAGGCAACCTACCAAACAACAATTCATAACAAGTTTGTTTAGTGCCGGCCCTCAAAAGTATTCTATTAAACACATAGCAAGCGGTGTGTACCGCTTCCGCCCAAAATTGATGGCCAAGTTGGCTATCATCAAGCATAGTGCGAGCACACTCCACTAGCGTCCTATTCTTTCTCTCAACTACACCATTTTGAGGAGGTGCACGAGGGAAAGAGAAGGTGTGTGTAATACCAACTTCATCACAAAATGTCTCAAAAGACTCATTCTCAAATTCACATCCATGATCACTACGAATAGTGACAATGGTGGTTCCTAAGAGATTTTGTACTTTCTTAACAAAAATTGTGAAGTTTTCAAAAGCTTCATTTTTATTACACAATGAAAATACCCATGTAAATCTTGAATAGTCATCTACAATGACAAGTCCATACCTTGCATTTCCTAAGGAAGCAACTCTAGTTGGCCCAAATAAGTCTAGATGTAATAGCTCTAGTGGCCGTTTAGTAGAAATGCTTTTCTTAGGTTTAAATGAAGATTTAGGAAGCTTGCCACGTTGACAACAATCACAAAAACTTTTCTTCTCAAAAACAAGCTTCGGAAAACCTTTAATGGAATTTAATTTTGAAAGCTTATATAGTGTTCCAAAGTTCACATGTCCAAAGCGTCGATGCCATAAGTGTTGTTCACTTGTGTTGGCAACGAGGCATTGTTCATATGACTTGGAAGATCCAAAATATAAATGTCTTTATGACGAGTTCCGGAAAATAATAATTTATCATTATCTTTTCTTAAGATGTGACACAATCCTTTCGCAAAGCTAACTTTGAAACCTTTGTCACAAAGTTGGCTTATTGAAATAAGATTATGATTTAAACCACTAACAAGATAAACATCACTAATTAGGGGTTTAGAAGGGTTACCCACTTTACCAACACCTATGATGGTTCCGCTCTCGTTGCCTCCAAATACGACGCGGTTTCCATTTGCTATGGGAACCACTCCGGAGAGCAAACTAGCGTCACCCGTCATGTGTTTTGAACACCCGCTATCGAGTATCCAATTTCCCTTGGAGCTAAATTTAAATTTGTTGCTCCTTTTCTTTTTCTTTTCCTTGAGTACCTAAAGATAGAGAATTTCATATCATGGTACCCAAGGTCATTGGGTCCAAAAGATTAGACCTTTGGAAGCCAAGTCCAATTGGACTTAGACTTCCCCACATAATTTCTACTATGCACAACATCCGAAAAATAAGCATTCATATACATTTGTTTTTCGTCCATGCTTGTGTCCTTTGGGCTCCAAATTGTGAAAATCTTGGGAGCCCTCATCCTATTGCGTGCATGCATTCTACGTTGATTTCTACGTGATGCATGTTGTGGATAGGCATACGGGACATGATGGAATGGTGCACGATGAGAATTATTCATATGATGTTGTGGGTGAACATATGCATGTGAGGGAACACGTGCATGAGGGTGTCTCACATTGTGTGCACGTGCCCGAGAATGTGTTGCATAAAAATCATCATATGTGTGAGCCGGTGGAGTAGGACGTGTGTTCCTACGTGGCATGGTATTGGTGTACATGTAGGCATGCCCCTTCTTTGGAGGTCCACCCAAAGTGGGTTTCTTTCCAAAAGAGGGTGTGGACGAGGTGGAAGCACCGTTGGTAGAAGAACTACCAATAGAGTGTTTGCTCCCACTCGATGTGGCTTCGGAAGTTGGCCTTACAAAAGTAGTGACCGACTTGGATGAATTTCCCATCATATACCCCAAGCCAATGTGGTGTTTGGCCGGAAGTAAGTCTTTTAGGATATTATCCAAGTGGCCCTTACCCTTGTTGAATTTGTTGATTCGGCCCAATGTGTCCTCATGTTTCTCTTTGAGAGAACGCAAAGAAATATCCAAAGTGGATATTTGCGATGTGAGCACATAAACACGAGATTTAAGATTCTCGTTCTCAATACTCAAAGTCGAGTTTTGAGAAGTTAAATCCGCTATCTTATGTTCTTCCGCATCCTCAATGCTAACATGTTCAAGTTTAGATTTGAGATTTACAATCTCATTTCTTAACTCTTCAACAACGGTGTCGTTGTTGGTGATGATAGTCTTAGGCGAGGTTTGAATGCTAGCTAGGTCATCTTTTACCTTAGTATATCTATTTACTAATTTAGTGTATTTTGACCATAATTGAGAGTTAGCATTCCTAAGGTCATCCATAGTTACCTCATCGTTGCCTTCGTCATCACTATCATCGGAAGAGGAGGATCCTTGATCATGCTCCTCTCTTGCCATGAAACACATGTGCGCTTGCTCCACGTGCTCATCATCCGACTCTCCGCTTGAAGAATCATCGGAGTCGGTGAAGGTAGCTCCGACAAGTCCCTTCTTGTTTCCTTTCGTGTACTTCTTGGACTTGTCATACTTTGGCGCCTTCCACTTCTCCTTGTGCTTATTGAGGGGACACTCCGCTTTCATGTGTCCCGGCTTATTGCACTTGAAACACAAAGGAGAGGAAGAGGCGTTAGTAGAACCAAATTTAGCTTTGTTCTTGAAGTTACCTTTTCGGAAGAAACGGTTGAACTTCTTGGCCATGAGTGCCATGGACTCCAAGTCCAACTCGTTTTCCGAGTCTTCATCATCGGTTGATGTGGATGTGGATGGAGCGGCCTTGAAAGCAATGGCCTTCTTCTTTGGCTCGTCTTGCTTTAGGTAGGACTTCATCTTTTCTTGCAATTTGAGCTTGCTATCCTTGCGTACCTCATATGACATTAAAGTACCCATTAGTTGAACTACGGTGTACTTATTCATGTCATTACCTTCCTCGATGGCGAAGGTGCGCTTTTCCCAAGAGGAAGGAAGTCATTCGATAAGCTTCGAACACTTCTCCTTTTGGGTGTAGGATTTGCCAAGAGCCTCTAACTCGTTTATGATGTCGACGAAGCGAGCGTAATACTCCTTCATCTTCTCGCCCTGTTGCATTTGAAACATTTCGTAATCTTTGTTTACAACTACGAGTTTAGAGTCTCTTACCCGACTCATCCCTTCATGAAGTATGAGGAGGGAGTTCCAAATTTGATATGCACTCTTACATGTGCATATCTTATTGAAGTCCTCGGGCTCCAATGCGCATTGCAAGGCGTTCATCGCCTTGGCATTGCTTACCTCCGCGGCGACCTCCGCGGTTGTCCATTTCTCGAAGTCTTCTTCTTCGGGCTCGATGTATTCCTTCATTGTGGTCCTCCATAGAGACGCACTCCGGAGGAAGGTTTCCATCCGGCATTTCCAGTACCCGTAGTTGGTACCGTTGAAGAATGGAGGCCTAGTAGAGGAATGTCCTTCCATCACCGAAGATGCTCCTTCACGGTTCCTGAAGGTGTCATAGTTGGAAGGTGGACGCACGGTCTTGTTGTCGTTGGCAGACATAGCTAAGTATCTGGCTCCGATACCAAATGTAATGCCCTACAAGCTACTGCACAAGTACTAGAGGGGGGGTGAATAGTACTTTAAAAATAACGAGGAGTATAATTCCTAATTATAATGCAAACAACTACCAAATCAATTTGCAGAAGCTTAAATTGAATGACAACACAAAATTAACAATGCTAACAAGAGATGTTACTGGGTTCGGATCCACCCAAGTCTCCCCGACTTGTTCCCGGTGATCCTACGTCCCAACCACCCGGATCCCCTCCGGATACTTGAGTTAGAAACCCTAACTCAAGATTTCCACTATGAAATACTTGTGAAAAACCTCCACAAGTCAAATCATACAAAATGTAATTTGTGACTCCCACAACCCGGGATCACAACCACACTCTCACAACCGAGAGTGAAACTTACAAATCAAATATGAAATGAAATAAAGAAACTTCTTACCGAACAAAATACCTATGCCTTGAGTATTGCTTACGAATTAGGGCAAGGATGATTTTGAGGAAGAAGTGGCACCAAACCCTAGCTCCAAGATGTAGATCAGCGATGGAGAGCTTTGGGGATGTTGGTGACCTAGAATCAAGCACTTGGCTTGGAAGGCTTCACACTCAATGAATCTCTCTTTGGAAGTAAGAGTTAGGAGAGATTATTGAATGGAGGGAATGAGCTTTGAATGAGCTTTGAATTGATTTCTCTTGAACTCTAAACTTGCATTAATATCAGCCTTGGCAGCAATGAATGCAGCCCAACAAGTATTTATAGGAAAGAAGAGAGAGAGAGAGAGAAAAACGTTTCAATTAGGGCTCCAACGGCTCTTTTCTGAACCCTACTAGTCGGTCAAAGAACAATCACCGACCGACTAGTTTATCAACTAGTCGGTCGGTCACTGAACGTAAACCGACTAATGAGTAAACTGAGAAAAGATCAAAGTACAGACTAAGGAACTAGTCGGTCTAAGAAGAGTAGCTGACCGACTAGTTTCACAACTAGTCGGTCGGTTACACAACGTGGACCGACTAACAGATAAAACTGAAGTCTGAGAAGAAATGTACTTAGTCGGTCCAAGAACAACTGTTGACCGACTAATTCACCAACTAGTCGGTCACCAAATGAACATAGACCGACTAACAATAAACAGTAAGTATGGTGAAGAATTTGGCATGTACAGTAAACTAAACTAGTCGGTCCACGAAGTAAAGTTGACCGACTAGTTCATCAACTAGTCGGTCGATCAAAGAGCACAGACCGACTAAAGATAAACAGTAGCTCAAGTGAAAATGTGCATGTTCAGGGAAAGCTCAACTAGTCGGTCACAGAAGCATCACTGACAGACTAGTTCACAAACTAGTCGGTCGGTGAGTCAACTTAGACCGACTAACTGTAAACAGTAAAGAGCTAAGAATTAACTGACTGAAACTAGTCGGTCCAATAAGCTTGGCTGACCGACTAGATCACCATCTAGTCGGTCAGTTCTTCTTCTTGAACCAACTAACATGCACAAGAAGTCCCGAATCGAAGCGCGAAGCTTCGGGAAGAATTGTATGGACTTCTACTAAGATCCTAGAGCTAAGATATGAGCGTTATGAAGAATTAAAACGTAAGACCTACTCAAGGCTTAACATTCTACGAAAGAAGCTTAAAGACTATAAAATAAACTTGACGATACCGTCTTCAATAGCTTCAATCGAATCTTCATGACTTCTAAATATGTCCATAAGCTTCAACGAAGCTTTAGGCATACGATCACGTGCTTTGAGAAGTCTCGAGACGTCGTTATTGATATTCATATGAATTTGACGACGATCTCCATAACTGCGCTCACAAAGTGTTAGTGCATATTATATTTATGTGTGTTCATCATCCAAAACCAAATCCGGGAGTCCAATATCCAACACTAATTTGAGACTTAGTCAACTATTAAAAGAATTTTTTAATTACGCGAAAAAGATTATTATTTTTTGACAACCATATTCAACATACCCTTCTAGTGTTGTCTGTCATCCACATGGATCCAACACACACAACAGGCAAAATTTTTGCATGTTGTCCGCGTTGAGTAATTCTGCTCAATAGATATCTTTTTACTCATCGCGTAGAACGTACAAAATTTTTGCCTGCACACGACATGCATAAGTTTTGCATGTTGTTCATTGCGAGTAAAGTATTTCTGTGCTACAATTTTTACTAACCGCGGACAACATGGAAAATTTTTGACTGCTGTGTTACGTCCTTCATCCTTTATTATCGTTTCATTACCGTTTCTTTTAAATCCTTGCTCCAGATGAAATTTTTTCTGAAAATTTATATTTCTTTCTGGCCTTAAATCAATATTTCTGAATAATTATCATTAAATACCTAGATTTTTTCTTTATTGATCGTTTCGGCATTTTTCTGTTTATCACAATTCCGTTTATCCTCCAGCCGATACGTGTATATAATAAACTTTTTTGGATTAATTTGATTTTTTCAATGATTTTTAAATAGTTTTCGATGTTTTGCCGTATGATTATCTTTGGTATTTCCAATCGTGCTCCGAGGGCAAGCGTAAATAATATTTTATTATTTTATTATTTTACTCGTCATCAAAACGGTAGGTGCGCGCCTTGTTAGCAATACGTAATACGGGAAATATTCGGGACGTGAATAAAACGTGTTTAATTCGGTCAATTTCAAAAGACGTTTGGTCAAAAATTCGGTCAAATATGCGCAATACTGGAATAATACATAAACTGGTTAAATTGTGTTTAATTCGTTAACGCAAATAAAAAACGCGACTAAAAATACGAATACTGTCCAGATATCATTCATCCACATGAACTTAAAAATCAATAATATCAATATGAAAGAAGAGTAAAATAAGTTCTATATTCATGATTTAAATTGTATTCATAGTTTTAACCAAAATCATGACATGATCATACTATTATATTCCATGTAGCATGCACTAAACCAAAGTATGATCATTAAATTATAGTTCAACATGATTTAAAAGTGTCCCTAAAATGCGTTTAAAACGCATAAAATGCGCAATACGGGAATAAAACGCGTTTTGTTCGTTAACCCCTAAAAAAGCGTGTATTTTTTCGAATAATTCAAATGGACGGCCGTTTAATACGGGAACCATTTTAGACGGGTTTTAAACGCAAAAAACATAAAAATTCACGTTTTTTACTAACAAGGGGTGCGCGTAGCAATTTACAAAAATATTTCCATGTTTGTGGGCTGCACTAAAAACTGATCTGTGGCCAACATGACACCATTCTCTCTCTCCCCGTCGCTCTGATTATTTGTTCCCGGGGTCCCCCAAAAAAGGAAAATGCCGGAGCTCCCAGAGGTCGAGGCAGCAAGGAGAGCAATACACTACAATTGCGCCGGCAAAAGGATCAAGAATTCCAAAGTTGCCGACGACCCCAAGGTCATCGACGGCGTATCTCAGTCGGAGTTGGAGGCCGCCCTCACCGGCAAGACGATCGTAGCTGCCCACCGGAAAGGCAAGAATCTATGGCTCCAGCTTGACTCCCCTCCATTCCCTTCGTTCCAATTCGGTCGGTAAAACCCTAGCATGATCTTTACACGCCAAAATGTCAGCTTTTGGTGGTTTATGGCTTTAATCTTTGAATTTGGACTTGTTTTGGGTGGTGGGTCAGGAATGACGGGGGCGATTTATATTAAAGGAGTGGCTGTTACGCAGTATAAGAGGTAAAAGAGTGCTTTTTAAAAATTGTTTTTGAAGTGGGATTTTGGGGGCCTAGTTGCTGATTTTGGGGTTGGCTACAGGTCGGCGGTGAGCGAGGAAGAGGAATGGCCTTCAAAATACTCCAAAGTCTTCATTGAAGTATGTTAATTCTTGACAGATGGTTCTGAGACTACTGTATTTTGCTTTTGTTCTTTCTTGTAGACAGAATTTAAAAAGTTATAATGATGTTCTATTGTATGATGCTTTAAGGAATTGGTCATCTTTTTCTATCCATTTCAGTGTGCGACATCTCTTGATTGTGCAGATATCTATATTACAATTGAGGGCAGATTTTGAATTTGTCCTATGTGGCAATGTCACATCAAGTTTTGGAGGGAAATTTTTGGGTTGAAGAGAAATTTGTTGGGAATACACAAAAACATTGAAATTAGGAATAGCCTTTTAATATTAGTTATGAAAAAAATGTTGTGCACACACAATTTCATCTTGGGAATGAACGCGAGCTGTGGGAGAATGAACGCGGGAGATGCTGCTAACTCATTGATCCGCGTTGCAAAACCCTGTAAAATTTCGATCCCATCTGCTGATATTTCAGGGGAAACTAATAATTATTGATGTTTGTTTAAAATTAGTGGGTCCAAGATTTTTAAATGAACAGTGTCCCACGGACACGGCTTATATGTATATGGCGGGGCGCCGAAGGCGCCCGCTAAATTTTTTAACGCTGATTTGTTGTTCCGCGCCTAAGGCACCCGCGTCGAAATTGTTGTTGTACGTCGAATTTGTTGTTTTACGCCGAAGGCACCCACGTCGAATTTGGTGTTCTGTATCGAAGGCGCATGCGCTGAATTTGTTGTTCCGCGCCGAAGGAGCCCGTGCCATTTTTAACGCTGATTTGTTGTTCCGCCTGCGTCGAAATTGTTGTTTTACGTCGAATTTGTTGTTCTGCACCGAAGACACCCACGTTGAATTTGGTGTTCTGTGTCGAAGGCGCATGCGCTGAATTTGTTGTTCCGCACCGAAGGCACCCACGCCGAAGGCGCCTGTGCCGCTAAATATTGTAAGCTAATTTGTTTTTCTTTTAAATTTTGGCTTTGAAAAAAAAATTCGGGGAACAAAGATTTCGCAAGGGAAAATCTTAAATGAACCGTGCCTGCGGGCACATGTTATGACTAGTATACCTATATTTGAAGGAGGACAATTTTTGGGGAAAAACAAAAAGTAAAAATAATTTGAAAATGCGACCGAAAAAAATTTTAATTAGCAAAACCTACCAAGTTTTGCTACGTCAGCGCTGACCGGAATTTTTTGGACTTGGCCACACTTGGTAAGTGCGACAAATTTGGCCGCAGTTGTTAGGTGCGGCCAAATTGTATCGTGTTTTTGGACTTGGCCGCTCTTGGCCAGTGCAGCAAATTTGGCCGCACTTGCCAAGTGCGGCCAAATTGTATTGTTGGCAGAGTTTTCATACTAAAGATAAGTGGTTGGATGGTATGACGCTTAGTTGTGGGGTGAGATGTCTTAGTTTTGAATCTAGAAATTTTCTTCTTTTAAAAAAATTTTTGTTAAAAAAAAATTTAAAAACTAATTTAAGGAGGTTTTCAAGAGTCGAATTCAAGACCTCTCACACCACAACCAAATGTTATACCACCCAACCATTTATGTTTGATGTCAAATTCTTGCCAGCAATACAATTTGACCGGACTTGACAAGTGCGGCCAAATTCGCCACGCTTGCTAAGGCGGCCAAATCCAAAAACATTGATACAATTTGCCGCACTTGGCAAGTGTGGCAAATTTGCCGCACTTGGCAAGTGCGGTCAACTTTGTTGCACTTGCCAAGTGCGGCAAAGTCCAAAAAATTCCAGTCAGCGCAGATGTGGTGAAACCTGGTCGGTTTTGCTAATTAAATTTTTTCGGGTGATTTTACTAATTATTTTTAATTTTTATCTGTTTTGCAAAAATTGTCCTTTGAAGAATCTTATTTAAACTAAGTTAGTGGGCCATGCTAATTGCGTGCATGTTAATTTTAGAAGGTAGGAGGGGTCAATCGAAAATGTTGTTTCAAACAGCTAATACCTTGGAAAATGAAGAACAGTTTATGCTGTTGCCACCACAGACTATGGCAGTTTCATCACAAGTGGAAATTATACCACATAGATAACTGGCACATAGTGTATTTTTTGCTTGAGGTACAAAGTTTCTTCTTTTGAGTTTCATATGTATTATGGCAATTGATAGAGAATTTAAGCTGTACACAGCTACTCATTATATTAGCATGAAAATTCATTTTCCTATGAGTCGGCGGCTTACAGTTTGTGTTAGGATGATGAATTTATTTAATGTCAGATTTCAGTCTCATCACTCAATATTACAATTCCTTAAAGTTTACAAAGATGTTCAGTGGTCATTTCCTGATCAACTACATTGATGCATACATTTCATAAGGTAACTCCCATTCTTCTGAATGGAACCTTTGTGTTTTCTAGAATATCTATCTTGTTAGTTGCATTATTTAGGGATTTGAAGCAAATGAACTTATGATTATTGTTTGTCAAGCTATAATTAAGAATATTATTTACATATGCATGTGTATAGAGTCTGTATACTTTCTGACAAAAATTTAGGTTAGGAATATAGCTTAAGACTTGACATTTCTGTTCAATAGACCTACATTAACTAGGATAATTTTAGTTAGGATTGATTGATAGCCAGTTCATTATGGTGAATAGTTTCACTTGTCTTAATGCACTTTTCAGGTGTACTTTTTGACAGCATATCTGTACAAAGAATGGAGGTGGCACGATGCAGAACAAGAAAGAGTTTTTGGACCTTTGAAAATCCAAAACTTGGTTACCTTCTATCAATCTTAGACCTTATCCACCTTAGAATATTCTCAGTGAGTTTTTAACTTTGCAGATATTTCAAGTGTCGCATTTACTGTGATTATCTAGAGAATGAATCACAATAGAAAGATAGAGATGCTAGGATCAAGATATTGACGATGACGAATAAGAAAAATTACATATGATGTGGAGACAAGGACATGGGTTTCAACCTTCAACACAGATACATGGTGTCCAATACGGCAATTATTTAAGCTTTAAACACAAGAACACGGCTATAAACATATATTTCTTTTGCATATATGCATATCTTACTCAGATAAATATATTGGGTCTATTATTTCTAATAAAAGACCTAAATTTTTAGTGTTGGACACGGATGGACATGAGTGTTGTGTCCGGGAGCGTCGGACATGGCAATATGGTTGGGAGAAGTATCCTACATATCATAGAAAATTGTATTAAACGAGCATAGGAAAGATGGGATGGTAAGTTACAAATCTGATGGAGATAGAAAGGAAAATTAACCAGGATCATAAATGGATCGTTCTTCTCAAGTTAACAAGATCATGTACCTTTGAGAAGCTTTGCGTATATGGTGGACGAAAAGACAACATTTTGGGATGATTATACAGAAAAATGTGTGTTCCTAATGTCATATGGGTAGATTTTAGGGGGGTATATTATATCTACATGCAAGCTTAGAAAAAGCATTAGCATAAAAATTCTTAAAAAAGAAGAGATGATTTGAAAAAAAAAGTCTTTACTACAAATTTTACGGATCCACAAAGGAAGACATTTTCTGCAGTGGTTAACATGCATTGTTAATTATATAGATGGTAGGGAGAAACCTATTCTACTTTCATTACATTAAACCACACTCCTGACACATGTTAATTGTAAACTCCCAAGGATTTCAGTTCTATGAACTTAGTTCTTTACAATGCTTATAACGGAATGGATCCTTGTTATTTTAGGAATGCAATGGAAATCTAGGATTTTGCAAATTTTGCTCTCTAGTTAATGCACAACTTCTTGGAATTCTTAAATTCTTAGGACAACTATTTTGAACACATTTTTATCAGTTTGTGCAACCACATTCACCAAGGAAAATTCTTTACATATGCATAGCACAACATATTATTTTAAGCTTGCAAAGTAGGTTCATGTCTCATGTTGTATACAGTATTAAGTCAACCGTCCATTATAGATGGCAATAATAAATGGCATTCTTAAATTAGAACAAACAGAAACATCTTTCATGCTGCTTAAAGTCGCCCCACAATGTTATGCTTGTTAATCCCTCTTCATGCCGCAATTGGAATTATTTCACATTTATCCATCAATTCTCTAAGCCGCTTTTTAAATATATTTGAAATTATTGCTTATATTCCTGGTTCCTTTAGAAGCAACTCATATTTGTCTTTGCCTGTGCTCCTTGTTTATGCTAGAATTTTCGCTCAGCTCCTGGTATTTTTTACTTTTGAATCCTAATTGCGTTTATTATCTTTCCTTCTTATGTAGTTAGAAGATGGTTTAGAGATATCTTTCACTGATAAAAGGCGATTTGCCAGAGTTCGCTTGCTGCAAGATGTATAAAAAAATTTCTGTCACATTCCTATCTTTTCTGTGAATTTGTTTGTCTACATCTATTTGTATTATTATTACTGTTCATTAATTTGTGGATGCAGCCAGCAGCTGTGCCTCCAATATCTGAACTTGGTCCAGATGCTATGTTAGAGCCCATGAAAGTTGATGAATTTGTGGATGCTTTAAGCAAAAAGAAGGTTTCTATTAAGGCTCTGCTGCTAGATCAGGTTGGGTGTAGTTTTGTAATCTCTCATATATTGGTGCAATATATTTATGACCATATTTTGTGTTTCTATTTTTTACGTGTGCTCTAAGAGCCATACGAGCTTTTACTTGCTATTTGTGAAATTATCGGAATTAGGGACATGATGATTGATAATACATTTGGTGAGAATGCAAAATATTATGTATCACCTTTGTTCAATTCTTACTGCCCTTCAAAGACACAAGGCGGACCAGATAATCAATGTAAATGTACGTCCCATACATTGATCTTGCCTGTTAATTTCAAGGTTTTGATTGAAACAGCATGCATGCACGCATGGGTGCACGGGTGCGTGCATGCACGTGCACGTGCACTAGAGTTTTATTATAGTTACAATTTTATGGCATGCATTGATCTTACCTGTTTGTTACAGAAGAGCATGTGTGCATGTGTGGGTGGGTGGGTGGCAATGAGTAGCTAACCTTGCTGCAACCGTTTGAGTTGCTAGGTAAACATGTGCAAGAGAGCCTGCTACTGACTAGAATGCCGTTGGGGTGGGCAGGTGGTGCTTGATCTTTGTGGGGCAATTTAAGTTCTTGTTTCCATTGACAACCTTTTAAAATTACATGAAACTAGGAACTGGATGAAGAGGAAAGCTGACTAGGTTTCTGCTAGACCAGTTTAGGTGTTGGAAGTTTTAATGAATTAGACACCATGTAGAGTATCAAGGGGTTAAGTTGATTTATGGCCAATAACTGCATTTATAAATTAGTTTCTTTATATAAATCAAGCAAATCAGTTTTCTGTTCATACTGAAATGAATTTAGATTACTGAGGACTGAGGAGTAACCCAACAATCATTTAAAATGCAATTGTTTCTGAATTTCTAAGCATGTTTCTGCCAATACATAATTTGCCACTATCAAAACATGCAACTTTGATTGATATTGAGCTCGGAACAATTTTGATATGTTTGGCAGGCAATTTGAAGATGATAATCCAAGACATAAGATAAACAAACTTTTGTTTTGTAGAATTTTGGCATCATTAATCCAAAAAATTTCTGAATAAAGATTATCTAAATGATTTCACATCATGCATAGTATTATCTATTATGCTGTATAACGATGACAAATTGATAAGCCTACAAACCATTAACTTTACTGGATGTTTGTTAGACCCGCGGGTCAAGAGGCCCAGGCCGCCGGCCCATCAAGCCCACGCGCGCACACCCACTTGTCTAGCAACCCTAGTTTCTATTATATATATGGGGGCTAGCCGTCGCTTGTATTTTTATGCTTAATGATTGAGATTTCTCTTGAGCGTCCTTAGGTAGATTTAGATTAAACGAGTGCGGATGTTCTCTTTGACGTCTTGGGAGGAGAACACGCCTCTTTTGTGTTCAACTATCTAGTTCTTGTTATTTTATTCTCTATAAAAATCGTACCTTTTGTTAGTTCCTACAAATGTTAGACCAGCGAGTCAAGAGGTCCAGGCCACCGGCCCATCAAGCCCATGCGTGCGCATCCACTTGTATAGCAACCCTAGTTTCTATTATATATATGAGGGCTAGCCGTCGCTTATATTTTTATGCTTAATGATTGATATTTCTCTTGAGCGTCCTTAGGTAGATTTAGATTAAACGAGTGCGGACGTCCTCTTCGGCGTCTTGGGAGGAGAACACACCTCTTTTGTGTTCAACTATCTAGTTCTTGTTACTTTATTCTCTATAAAAATCGTACCTTTTGTTAGTTCCTAACAATTTGGTATCAGAGCGCGACGATCCATAGCGGCCGCGACGAGATCGAAGGATAAATTCGAGGCGTTGGAGGAAAAGTTCATGTGAGAAATTGAAGGGGTAAAGAAATCGGTGGAAGCAGTGGTGGAATCCGTCGAGCAATTGAAGGCAAGTCAAGCGAAGAACGACGAGCAATTTGCAAAGATCCTCACCCTCTTGACGGTGAAATTCCAAGGTGAAGGAAACCCTAATCCGACACCAAAGGCGGTACCTTTGAAGAAGGAGAAGGAAAAAGATGAGATTTTTACCCAAAATCAACCCTATTTCGTGGAAGAATTGGACGAGGAAGAAGATGAAGGGCCGTAGAAGGTTGATTATCGTGAGGAGGTGCGGCGAAACGCGATGGTGTTCCAAAGGGGGGGCGGCGGCCCTAGCCGCCCTTTTCGGACGACGCACACAAGCGAGGAGGGGCGATCGACCCCCCCAAAACACTTTTGGGGCCGGCCGCCACACGAGATGGGCGGGGGACCCCCTCTCGCCCACCGCGGGCTCGTCAGGGCTGGCCAGGCCCTGCCGGCCCCCGCCCAGGTCCGGCGACCCTGTCGGACATCCGACAGGGCTCGTCGGCCCTTCCAGGAGGCCGGCGGGGCCCGCTAGCCCGGCCAGATGGCCGGCAGGCCCCTGTCGAGGGGCGCAGCTGCTGGGAGCCCCCAGGGGGGCTGACGCGCACGGACAGGCCTCGGGGGGTTTGTCGAGCCCTCCGGCAGCGGACAACAAGAGAGGACGTTCGCGGACAGCTTTTGGAAGGGTTTTTCGACCCTTCGGGACGACGACCCGCATCGGAGGACCCGTTTTACAGAGACGGACGCGGAAGAGACCATTATTATGGCGGAAGGGGTGGCTACGAGGCGGAGTTCGGCGACGATGCAGGTTGGGACGACTTCGAGGGCCGGCGGGGAGATCATCGAGGAGACTATGAGGGCCGCGTAGGAGGGCCACCTAGGCAGTACGAGACCCAAGATGGGAGGAGACAGCACTATCGTCCGCATCACCGAGTGGAGGGGAGGCCCGAGCAGGGGCACTTTGGAGGAGATTGCAGAGTACGGAAGCTGAAGATGCCGCTATTTTCTGGGATGATCCACACGCCTAGTTGTTCACAGCAGAGAGATATTTCGCGACGCACCACATGACCGAGGCACAGAAGCTGGAGGCAACATCCATTTGCATGGAGGGGAGAGCTTTGGGGTGGTTCCAGTGGAAGGAGAGGAGGCAACAGATCCGGAGCTGGGAGGAGCTGAAGGACCTCGTGCTGGAGAGGTTTAGAGATCCCCGTCTTGGGAACCTACACGAGCAGCTTTACGCCCTTAGGCAGGAGGGGCCGGTGCGGGAGTACATCGAGAGATATGAGACACTGCCGGGCGAGTACATGGTGTGTCAGACGAGTCACCGGAGGGCACTTTCCTGAAGGGGCTGCGACCTAGTCTTTGAGTCGCAGTGAGGCCCTACAAGCCCAGGGGGCTTTCGGAGGTCATAGAGATGACACAGATGGTAGAGAACTCCCGCACTGAGGATAGGAGAGGCGGGAGCAGTGACATTGGGCAGATACATCGGGGCACCTCGACTGGAGCCGACGGAGCGGGGGTCACTACTGAGGCAGATCAGATGGGGCTTGAGAAGACAGGGGAACAGAACAACCCACCACCGGGTGGGGGCCAATTCCGAAGGATAAGCGATGCAGAGATGAGAGAGAATTGGTAAAAAAGGCTCTGTTTCAGATGCGACGAGCGCTTTACTTCAGGACACCGCTGTGCGAGTCGTAAGCTGCAGATGTTGATAGTGGAGGTCGACGAAGATAATGACGTGGAGGACGAAGGGATCGGAGGGGAAGACGACTCACTCGGAGTAGCACCGTTGGTACTTTCATGCACCACCTTGAGGACAAGGTGGATTTTCAGGGACGGAGTAATGTTAGACCCGCGGGTCAAGAGGCCCAGGCTGCTGGCCCATCAAGCCCACGCACGCGCACCCACTTGCCTAGCAACCCTAGTTTCTATTATATATATGGGGGCTAGCCGTCGCTTGTATTTTTATGCTTAATGATTGATATTTCTCTTGAGCGTCCTTAGGTAGATTTAGATTAAACGAGTGCGGACGTCCTCTTCGGCGTCTTGGGAGGAGAACACACCTCTTTTGTGTTCAACTATCTAGTTCTTGTTATTTTATTCTCTATAAAAATCGTACCTTTTGTTAGTTCCTAGCAGTGTTCTGAAGTAAATTTTAGGGTAGTTAATATGGTAATGTACCTGTAGAAAGCCGCTGCATATAATTCTGAATTGTATACCGCATGATCAGCTTTGAAGATTAATGAGTTGAAGCTGATGTGAGGTTAGCCCGAAGAAGGTCAGGGCAGACTTGGATAATACATGCCAAATGTATGTAATGTGCATTATTATTGCAACAAAGCAAAGAAAGAAAACTAGATTGAAAGAACGAGATCCGACACTTACTCGTGGGATTTTGGTTGAGGACAATCAGGTCCCTGTTGGTAAATGCAAATATATAAGCTGTATGCAATGGCTGTACCCCAATGGCTTGTTTGGTGATTCATAAAAATGCAGTTGCAATGGTAGGTCCAGGTTCATCAATGATTAGCTTGTGAAATGACTTGCAATGCAATTAGAAATAAGATGTTTAGAAACTTATGTTAACTTGCAAAATGAACTACAAATCCATAATTTACAATGTTTGGTTCCTTACATTATATATGACGGGAAAGAAAGCCAATCAACCGCACTTGCCACGAAGCCCGTTGCATATACAACATATTTCAATAGCAAATTTTCAACATAAATTAGAAAAATTTAAAATGTCAATTGTTCAAATATATTAGATTTACAATAATTCAAGTATTCGGTAAAAAATAATATATAAAACATGACCGAAGTAAAGCAGTACATTCATGTAAGGTACAATACAACAAGACTAAAGAGTAGGCATGTAAATCAATCAAGATTACCGTTTTGGTTTTTTGCAATGTTCTTGTTCATGTGAATATAACAGTCATACCAAACCTCGTGACTCATACTAGAGGAAACGATAGGCAACCATGAGTTCACATTGTACCATGGGCCGAGTTCAAACAAGTACATGTATGTGACTCTTGCCCCCTCCGATGGGTCTACGCAGATACATGAGTCAGGTCACAGATACATGATAGAATCCAACCAATACGGTCAAAAGCTTGGCTCCAGTCGCTCTTGCACTCTAATATGAGTTACCTCAAAACTCCAGTGAATCTGAAATGTTAAGTATAGTGTTATTTAAAGTGTACAGTTTATAGTGTCAAATTGAGTTTTGTTCACGGTTTGTAACTAATGTCAGTTGTCATGAACAAAAGATGTTGTACCTTCAAATTCTTATTGTGGGAGTTTACATAAGCATGCTTCGTGTTGTATAAAGGTGAGACAAATGTCTTCCAACAAGTCCAGGTGTCACATTATGATTAGTCTACATAAGAGTTGCTATGCATTTTAGATCATCTAAAGTCCATGATTCCAACAGTTTAATGAAGTTTCCAATAAGTTCAAATAGCCAACAATATGCCACACATGAGAACAATGTCCAATTGATTCAATATCATATTCCAAGCATATCCCCAAAACCTAACTATGCATCCTAATACAATATCAGTTAGTTTTTTTAATCAATTGCATGCTTAAAAATTAATTCCATGATAATTTAAGGGACAATGTAAAATATTGATCTCAAAATGAAACTTATCTTTGATCATAAGGCCAATCCATATTTCCATTCATTCCAATTTCAACCAAGGGATTCATCAGGAAAAATAGTTTCACAATTATCTCATAAATTCAATTTAAAGTTGAAATTGAATAATACTGAAATTGTTTATGAAGGAGCAGAAATAAACTAGTGGGATCAGATTCAAGAATTTTTTAATGCCACTGGCTTCAAGCAAAGAACAAGCTGAATTGTAGTGAAAAGCTACTGAAACTGAAGTTTAGGCCGAAGCTCACGAAGGGATGAAACAGAGCCGAAGGCCCACACGACAACAGAAACAAAGCTGAGGCCCACATGCCAGCAGAAACAAAGCTGAAGCCCAAGACGGCTAAAACAATGTGCTGAGCCCACTGGCAGCAAGAACCAGATGGACCAAAAGCCCTCAGGCAACAAAATAAGGGAGCCGAAATCCCCAGGCAGCAAAACAGAGGGGCTGGGCCCCTGTCCAAGTGAACAACAGAGGGTAGAAACGGCAGCAGTCCTCAAGGCAAATTAGGGCTGCGGTGAGGGTCGCCACAGAGACCAAAGAGGTTGCCGAAAGGCCATCAACTCATAGGGAATTGATTTTCTCAATTACATTCCAAAATCATCACAACCCATTGTTCCAAAATTTTAATATCACAACAAAAATCCTCAAAATTATACTAACGCAATTCATGCTCAAAATAAGTTTCCAACAATATCATTAATTAGTCAACAAAGAATTCTATATTATATCATGAATTAATAGCAAACAATCTCAAATATACTAAATTTCATATCTAAGCAACCGAAATAAACTTGAGTCAAATTAGATCTACTGTGCACCGAAGATGGAACGCCAAAAATCCAAGAGAAATCCGATCAAACCCTGCCGCCTTGCCGATCTACGGCTACTGCTGCTTGTTCCATGATAAAGACGAAAACTTTACGAAGATCTGAGCCCGATAAAACAAATCGAAACACCCAATCTGAAAGAAACCGAAAGCAGAATTTTTTGAGGAAAAAATATAATTTTTGCAAAGTAAAAACTCATAAAAACATGAGAGAATAGTTATAGGGAGGAGAGGAAGCTGTTAGAGGAATCGTGAGGGTGTTTTGCACGGGATCGTGGGCGGATTTCGAGTAGAGGAAATGTCTGAGGCGACCGTTCGAGAAAGAGAGATTATCTGCAACAGTTGAGGGATTAGTGGAGATAGTGGGATTTGGGGAAAGATATTAAATGGTGAATGGGCTTGGGCCCAAGTAAAAGAAAAGAAAGTAAAAGAAGAAGAAAGATAAGAAGGACATAATGCTGGTGGGCCTTGGGTTTGGGCCAAGACGAAAGAAAAAGAAAGATGAAGAAAGAAGATAGATGAGTTAATGGTGTTGGCTCTCTTGGCACAACCAATACACTAGGGGGGTTAATAATGTATATCACGATGTATATTGCAAATTAAAAGTTACTAAAACTTGCAATCAAGAATGCGGCTTGAAGTAAAGAACACAATTCAAAGAAAGAGCCAATCACAAACATAGAAGATTTATCATGGTTCGGATATACCTCTTCGTGTAATCCTATATCCAATCCTCTACTCATCTACTCATCGTAGAGAATTCAATCCACTATGAACACTTGCTCCCCCGCAAGTGCAAAACGTACAAAAATATCAACTCATTCAGTGTTACAAACTTTGTACAATCTTTTCAACAAGACATCACAAAATAAGAGAAATAAACAATGCCACATATAGCATTGATGATGAAAGATGAATCACAAGGAAAGTTGAGAGATCTTTAAGGTTTTTTGGATGGAATATTTGGTCGAAACTCTCTTGAAGATGCAATTCGTATAGAAAATGGCTCATCAATTTGTTCTCTAAGGAATCAAGACAAATGACTCTCTTAAAATCAGAAAACTTGGGAATTTCTAGAGAAAAAAATGACAAGTGTGGTTAATGGCAGAGATTCGGATCAAATATAGGGCCTGAAAGGGTGTCTGAAAAAACTGCAAAAACGGTCAAAAACGGCTAGTTGAAAAACTACCAAAACCGCTGCTAGTCGACTAGAAAAATCTGCAAGTCGACCAATTGCTGAATGGTCATAAAAGTAAGTAGTTAAAACTAAATCTAGCTGACTAAAAAGTTCTGTTAGTCGACTAGGACCAAAGATCCAAATTTTTGGTAAATTGCTAGTCGATTATGAAAAAGTTCTAGTCAAACCGGACCAAAAACTTAAAATGACAAATGTTATAGTCGATTAAGAAAAAATGCTAGTCGTTGAAGACCGAAAATGAAAGTTTATGCAAATGCATTAGTCGACCAGAAAAAATGCTAGTCGACTAGGACCAAGAATCAGAAGTTACATAATGAGGCGAGTCGACAAGCAAAAAGGTCTAGTCGACCAGAAAGGGTCGGGACTTAGAATTTTGAGAGAATCCTAAGATTCTAAGACAATTCATCATCATGGCTTTAACATTCTAAGTGCAAGAAGAAATAAAAAACAATATGACACAAAAATTACAACAAGATAGAAGATACAAAATACAACAATGAGCTTGACTTCTTGATTGTAAAACTTCTTGAGTAGAGCAAAGTCATGATGTTGAAATAAGCTATCTGTACAAAGAGAGTTAGTATGCACAAATAAATAAATAAATAATATATGTTTGGATCATTAAAATTTTATGGGAAAGAGAATCAAATATGATCATTCTTCTACAGTCTCTTCCTTTTTGATGATGACAAACAAAAAGAATAAAAATGCATTATAAAAAACAATATACTCCCCCTGAAGATATGCTTCATATCTCAATCTGCATATTAGTATTAAAAACAGAATAAAAGACAGAAATCATGCGGAGTGCCTATGTGTGTTAATTTTCTCTCCCTTTGACATCCTCAAAAAGATAAGCAAAGAACTGAATAGTACGAGAGAGAATATAACAGAAAAGGACATAAGATAATTTGTACATAACCAATTGCATAAACAAAGTACAGAGAGACAATCGAAGCAACCAGACAATCGGACAAAAAAACTAATAGTCAACTAATTTATCGAAACCAAAACAAACAACTAGATGTCCCAAACAACTAATAACTCGGATAAGGAGGATGCGGCAGATAATGCATGGATGATGGATATGGATACCATGACTCCATGTGACTGAGAATCTAGGCTTCTGTTGCTTGAATCTATTCCAAAGTCTGGGTTTGTTGCCGGAATCGCTTGTCAAAGTTGCTAAAATGAGTTTGAATTCCCTTAAAACCATCGTGAATCTCTGTACGTAATCCAGAGATATCTGCCCAGAGATGATTGACTTGAGTGGCGAGTATTTCACGAGAAGGTGTGTTGTGATTCATGCAAACTTTGCGGCGTTGACGGCTCGGAGGAGAGGAGTCATTCTCTTAAGAATGTGGGAATCATCCATAGAGAAATTAAGTTTGCGAGTATTGGTATCGGGATGCCAATGATACGAGCGAGATTGCAAGGAGTGAGATGAATTTCAACTTCTTTGACTATAGTATCAATGTAGAAATGACCTTCATCAAAAGTCTCTTGAAGGTTGGTATAAAATTTCCTTGTGAGGTTGGGATAGTAGGGAACTTTATTAGTAACACTCCATACAACAATAAGAGAAACGACCGAGAAAAGATGAAAAATGTCAAAGTGGGTAAGATCAATGTAGTTAATGAAGCGTTCAGGATGAAAAGGAGTTTCGGACATAGCTTCATATTTTAGCCTTGCCTAAGGAGGAGTGAATTGGACGGCGCGGCTAGAACGAGACCGAGGGCATCGTTCGGAAGAGGAAGCCATGTAAGAAACAATAGAATTTTCTTGAGGATAAAGAAGATGGTTATCTTGAATGAGAAAGAAAAGGAGATAACACGCACAGTAAATATAAGATTCGATGGGTGAACGTAGTTTAAAATTCGAATTCGAATTTCAAAAACTGAAGGATATCTTACCAAAATAGTTATGAGATCAAGATGAGAAGAGAAATTTCGAAAACCAAAACTGAACAAGGTAGTTTCTAAGAAATTTGCATTTGATTAGTTGACCAAAGGTAGTTTCCAAGAAATTTGCATTTGATTAGTTGACCAGGATAATTAATTGGTCGGCTAGGCAGAATAGTCAAATAGAAGGTGAAGACATGAAAAAAATTAGCGCTGGCGTTTCCAGTAGAGTACAAATGAGTTAACACATGTCAATGGATAATGACAAGAATTAAAGGGAAAAGACTTGACTTGATTTAACAAAAATGGGTTAAGTCAAATCTTCAAGAAAAATACATAGAGAGTACAAATAGATATTGATGGGTCATTAACCAATGGAATAAAATAGTAAATAAAAAATTGAGTTGCAAAGAGAGTCTAAACACAGAAAAGAATGCCGAGTCAACAAATTAGTCGACTAAGAAAATCATCTGGTCGGCTAATTTCTGACACAAAAAGATAGAATATGAAGAGATGTCTAGTCGGTTAGCAAGTTTTGGTAATCGACTAGATAACTAAAATCATGAGATAAGAATACCCAAAAATAATGCATAAAATGTGCATGAAATAACCAAACAAATATTTGTGTTATATTTTAAATTCACTGACGATTCCCAATTCTCTTCTAAGTCTTATGAAAGATTCTTCCTTCAAAGGCTTAGTCAAGATATCAGCAATCTGGTATTCGATGGAAATGAATTTTTTAATGGACTAGTGTTGTCACACATAATGTGACATCTGGAACACTGAAGTCATAATTTTATATGGTGTGTTTCATCCTTAAAACATGAGCACATGCAAGTCCTGTGGCAATATACTCTGCCTCAGTAGTTTATAGTGAAACCGAGTTTTGCTTTTTGCTAAACCAGGAAACCAAAGCATGTCCAATAAAGTAACAAGTGCCACTGGTGTTTTTGTGATCTGATTTTCATCCATCAACGTCGACATCACTATATGACAATGAATCATATGTGCTAGTCTTATGGTAGAATAAACCAAAGCCCGGTGTGTGTTTAACATATCTAAGTATTCTTTTCATCACAGTAAGGTGTGAAATCTTAGGGTCTGCTTGATATCTAGAACACAAGCATACATAGAACATAATATTTGGTCTACTTGCAGTAAGATAAAGTAGATATCTGATCACACCTATGTAGATACATTGATCAACACTTTTACCATTTGGGTCATTGTTAAGAGATACCGACATACTCATGAGAGTTCGTTTCCCTGCAAAATTCTTTAATCCAAAACGCTAGATAAGATCTTTTGAGTATTTGCTTTGATGAATGAAGATGCCTTCAATTATTTGATTTGAAGTCCAAGGAAGTTAGTTCGTCCATGTGACTCATCTTGAACTCTTTCTGTACGATCTTAGAAAATTCTTGACAAAGAGATTCATTAGTAGAGCCAAATATAATATCATCAACATATACTTGAATGATAATAATATCAAAACCAATGTGTCTAATAAAAAAGGTAGAATTAACATTTCCAACAGAATAACCGGAATTAAAAGAAATTTTTTAAGTCTTTTATACCAAGCACGTGATACTTTTTTCAGACCATATAAAGCCTTCTTAAGTTTGAAAACATAGTTATCGTGTACTTCATGTTAGAATACAAGTGGTTGTTTGACGTAGACTTTTTCTTTGATGAATCCGTTGAGAAATACGCTTTTGACGTCTATCTGAAATAACTTGAAGCCACTATAACATGCATAAGATAATAACATTCTGATAGATTCAAGGCGAGGAACTGGTGTATATGTTTCATCAGTGTCGATTCCTTCTTCTTGATTATAACCTTGTGCAACCAATCATGCGTTGTGTTTAATTACATGTTCAGACTCATCCAACTTATTCTTGAATACCAATTTTGTACCAATAACTGGATGATCTGTGGGTCTGGGAACTAATCCCCAAACATCATTCCTCTTGAATTGGTTAAGTTCTTCCTGCATGTTAATGATCCATGAACTGTCTTCACATGCATCAGTGATGTTTTTTGGTTCAATGGATGAGATGAATGCGCAATGTGCCAGCTGTTCAATTTATGATTGCGTTCTCACACCATCTGAAATGTCTCCAATCACTAAGTTATGAGGATGGTTGTGAACTTCTACATATGCCTTTGGAAGATCTACATTATCGTCTACGAGTAGCACGTTCTCGATTATAGGCTTGTCTGGATCACTATTGGTTCAATGTCAATTACGTTTTCTTTGTTGTTCTCTTCGAGGGTTACTGTGTCTCCATCTTTGTATTGAAAAGTTGAAAGTAGATTGACGTTTCCAATCGTATGTTTGGAATATTCGCTATTTAGAATCCATTTCTCTTTTTTGGTTATCTGAAATGTAAACAATAAGCATTGGTATCCTTTGTTTTTTGGTCATTGGGATTAGAATTTAGGAAGCCAAATCTAAGTTGAATTTAGCTTTTCCAAATAATTGAATGAATGAACAATAGTTTTTTATAATCTGAGATATGTAAATCTTTATAATATAAATAAGAATCCTTAGGAACACATATACAAGAGTAGTAGGTTTCCTAGGAGATGCATTCGAAATCTTTCTAGAGGTAGAAACATTTCTTTGTGAAGAAACAAAAGAATTTACTTTCTTCGAGTATATAAACGCATGATTCTTCTTCTGTGGTTTAACAAAGGTTGTTTTACCATTAGATGAAGATGTGCCACCAGGTTTGGATACATTCTTATGAAAATAGCACAATCCTTGTCTATGATTTGCTGGGTGTTGAAATTGTAGCAAATCATTGAGATTTGTCTTACTTTTATTAAATTAATTAACATTGACAGATATCTCGTCGTATTTCATCTTGAGTGATGAAATACTATTATCCATTTCGGATAAGCGTGCATGTAATTTTTGAACCTGAGATTTGAGAGACTCATTCTCTTTAGTCAGATTCAAGTTTCGAGATGTCAAAAATTCTTTTTAGACTTAATTGCATCATGAAGTGTATGCAAATAATAGTTCTTGATGGGCAAGAACGTGAGCATCATTGCCCTGTTTTAGAGACTTATGTTGTGCATTTAGGCTTTTGAAACACATGCAGAGATCATTAAATGGACCAAGGAGTTCTTCATTGTCAAGATGACTTACTCCATTATCATTAGATTGTACCATAAAGCACATATGTGCATTCTCTTCGTTGGATTATTCATCATTGTTTTCTTCGTCTGAAGATGAATCCCATGTTGCAGCGAAGTCCTTTTTTCCGTTTCGAACTTCTTTTCCTTCTTTGAGTAGTCATTACTGTTGAAGTTCTTGTACTTTGATTTCAGAAGTGGATAATCCTTTTTTATGTGTCAAGGCCTATTGCAATTGAAATAAAAAGAAGTATCAGAATTCTTAGATTTAAATTTTTTATACTTACCTCTTTTTAAGAACTTCTTAAAGTTCTTAGTGGTGAGCGCAACATCGTCATCATCCATGTCGAATTCTTTAGTATTTGATGATGCGTTGAAGACGAGTACTTTCTTCTTGGTTTCTGCTCTTCCTTTCGATATTGTAGTTGAACTTCGTAAGCCATCAGATTGCCAATAAGACTTTCCACCATTAGAGTTGAAAGATCATTGGCCTCTTCAATTGTTGTAGCCTTCTTCTCCCATTCAGGAGTCAAATCACGAAGGATCTTGCAAATTTGTTCTGTTTGAGTATGTCTTTCCGAGAGCAATTAGAGAATTGGTAATGTTGATGAATCTGGTAAATATTTCTCCAATTATGTCATTCTCATTCATCTTGAACAACTCAAATCCGTGAATCAAAACAAAGATTTTAGTCTCTTTCGCTTTACTGGTTCCTTCATGAGTTACATCGAGTGTATACCAGATTTCATAAGCAGATTTGGCCTGAGATATTCGATTAAATTCATTCTTATCCATGGTGCAAAAGAGTTCATGGCATTTGAGTTGTGAGTTGCCGCAGTCTTGTCGACGGTGGTCCATTAAGAATAAGTTGGTTTCTCATTCCGAGTCTCCAAGGTGTTCCATCACTCGTAGTCAATGCTCTGAAGATAGATCGTCATCCTCTTCTTTTAATAATAGTAGTTCGATCCATTGAATAGTGGTGGACAAGCAATATAGTGCCCTTCTAGAAATTGTGATGGAGTGAGATTGTTCGTCGGATAGGTGTGTCATCTTAGCCTTGCTCTGATACCAAAGTTGGATCTCTTGGCACACCCAATGCATTAGAGGGCGATAAATATTGTATATTACGATGAATATTGCAAATTAAAAGTTACTAAAACTTGAATCAAGAATGTGAAAGTAAAGAACACAATTCAGAGAAAGTGCCAATCACAAACACATTACAAACACAGAAGATTTATCCTGGTTCGGATATACATCTTTGGGTAATACTTCATTCAGTCATCTACTTGTCGCGATTTCAATCCACTATGACCACTTGCTTCCTGCAAGTGCAAAACATACAAAAATGTCAACACTCTCTGTGTTGCAAACTTTGTACAATTTCTTCAAAAAGAGATTCAGTCGGAGAATAACAGAAATAAACAATGTCACATATATCCTTGACGATGAAAGATGAATCACGAGGGAATGTTAGAGATCTTCAAGGTTTTTTGGATGAAATATTTGGCAGAAACTCTATTGAAGATGCAATTCTTATAGAGATGGTTCAACAATTTGATCTCTGAGGAATCAAGTCAAATGACTCATTTAAAATGAGAAAACTTGAGAATTTCTATAGAGAGAAAATGTCAAGTGGTGTTGTTAATGGCAGAGCTTCGGATCATATTGATATTTGGCCTGAAAGGGTGCCTAAAAAACTGCCTAAAAACTGTCAAAAACGGTCAAAACGGCTAGTAGAAAAACTGACAGAAATGCTGCTAATCGACTAGAAAAAACTGCTAGTCAACCAAGAACTGAATGGTCATAAATGAAAGGAACTGAATGGTCATAAATGAAAGTAGTCAAAACTGAATCTAGTCGACTAAAAAAGTTTTGTTAGTCTACTAGGACCAAAGATCTAAATTACCTGCAAAGTGTAGTCGATTAGGAAAAAGTTTTAGTTGACCAATGCCAAAAATTTAAAGTGACGCAAATGTGCTTGTCGACTAAGAAAAAATGCTAGTCGTCTAATACCAAAAATGAAAGTTTACGTAAATGCATTAGTCGACCAGGAAAAAATGCTAGTCGACTAGGACCAAGAATCAGAAGTTACTCAACGTGGCTAGTCGACTAGGAAAAAAGTCTAGTCGGCCAGATTGGGTCAGCACTTAGAATTTTTAAAGAGAATTCTAAGATTCTAAAATGATTCATCATCATGGCTTTAACATTCTAAGTGTAAGAAGAAATAAAAAACAGTATCATACAAAAATTACAATAAGACAGAAGATACAAAATACGACAATGAGCTTGACTTCTTGATTGGAAAACTTCTTGCAGAGATTTTTTTGATAATTTGAGTAGAGCAAAGTCATGCTGTTGAAATAAGCTATCTGCATAGAGAGAGACAGAGAGTTAGTATGCATGGATAAATAATAAATTATATATGTTTGCATCATCGAACCTTTATGTGAAAGAGAATCAATTATGATCATTCTCCAACAAATGGGTTTGGGTAAGGGCCTGAAAAATAAATAGTTAGAAAAATATGGGCTAATAGTTATAATACAATAGAGAGAGAGAGGATACTATAAATATATTAATGAAAATAATCTACCCAAAAATATGGGACATTACAGATACTTCTAACTGCATATATAGAAGCCACTTGTGGCAACATGAGGCTGAATTCCTCTATGATTAATTTTGGACAATCTTGAGACAGCTCTGGTACTTGATGATTCACTTTATCTCTGAGCGGTTGCAAGTTCATGTGATATCCTATTACAAATTCATATGAAATCGTAGACTTCCAATACCATTGTTGATTTGTAAAGAGTATAATATGAAAAGGTTCAGTACCAATTGCTGATGGAATGCTCCCAATAAATCTACTTTTTAATTGTCTTTCTTACTTCCAGCTCCCCATCACATTTGTTCTTTCATTTTCAATGAATTCTCCAGCATGTGCTGTGCACGTGCAAAGATGTTGTCCAACATGCATCTTATTCCATTATAAAATAAGTATAGATGAAAAATAGTATGTTGTAATTTGTGAAGAAGTCAACATGGATGAAAGTCTCAATGGTAGAACCTATTCCCCATCAACATGCCACACCACTATGGCAGCCATCCAACTACAAGAAAACTGCAATGTTCGTACATGGTGGTGGTCTTAATTTCTTTATTTATTCCAGATATGGATTTAGCCTTTTCTGATCCGATACTGACTTCTGGTCTTTATTTATTGAATAGAGTTTTATTTCAGGCATTGGCAACTGGATTGCAGATGAAGTGCTCTATCAGGTTGATCTACCTTGCATGTTTCCAATTAATTTCATGTTGCAGTTTTAAGTTTTCACGTCAATAGAGGGATATTATTTGTTTGCGCTACCTTTTCCCATTCATTTTTGGGGGCCATTTCTTCACTGAGGTTGATAAGGGTGAACATTGCAGTTGATAACTGTTGGTTATGTGATGCACTAATATCAGCTCACACTGGGAAACACAAGGCTTTAAACAGTCATTGATGAAATGGGATATGGTGAACCCCATGAAATCTTAAAACTATGGATTTATGGGTTTCTGAATAATCACAATTGGTGATTGTGGTTTCAATAATTTTTTATATTCCTGAAACCTAAATTGCTGAAAGTGTCTCATGATTAAATCTCAAAGTATATTCTTCCTTATTATTGAAATTTCAGTCTATGATTTCACTGGAGGTTTCAGTGGGTTTTGCTCCCGAAAGAGTAGAACACTTAAAACTCGAAATTAGCTGATGTGGTAAGTGTCTGCCATCTCATAAATCCATATATACGTATGTCAGGGTCGAATGGAACCAAAGACGCGATCAACGGTTGAGCTGAAGTGACTAAACCAAACCCATAATGGAGTCTCCCAATATTTGGAATTAATGAGTTACTCTCCAGATTCTTGGATTTTATAATGACACGATACATGGAAAAAGGTTAATCAATATACATCATGTTTGTATTTATGGGATGCCTTCTTGTTACACAGAAGGCCATAATCATTTAAACATTTATAATATATATACCCTGTGATCACTGACCTGGAATTTTAAAGCAAACAGTAAAAGAAATAAGATAGGATCTTTATTCTTGGGATTCCTCTCTTACTGGAGCACTTGAACTATTGAAGTATTTGAATCCAATTTCAAAAGTTTGATCTGATGTGCTCAGCTCATTGAATTACCAAGTATGAATAAAAAATAATAAAAATGTTCAGTGCTTAACATGTTGGGAGGAAGATATTGTTTTAAATGGAATGGAAAATTCGTTTGGGATGGAATCAAATAGGGATGTAAATGGATTCGAATACATACTACACATTTTCATCCTCTTGGATGTAGATATGTATATCAAAAATACTGTATCCCCCAGATCTAGATATTAAAATTGAATTTTTTTTTCCAGTTCATGGATTCAGATGTGAATTTAAATTTGAAATGTGGATTTGGGTTTGGATATCTGGTCTATGATAATATACTATACCGATGATCAATTTTATTGTACCGTTGCCCCAGTTGTATTTAATCACTTTAACGTGACGACTGATGAATCCATTTATCTTTAGCCGAGATTCAGATGTCAATCAACTTATAGAATTGTTTATGTCCATCTCCAATGTCTATTTACATCAGTTTGTACCGATTCCTTATTGATGTAGAGCACAAAATACCAAACCAATAACTCTAAGCCACCGCCGCCTCAAGCTGCGACCCATGCCTTCACTCCCAAAGCCTCCCATCCCTTCATCGACGCCCCACCATAGCTAACAGCATCTACGCTGTCGAGTGAAGCCCTTCGGACCGTCGCCAACAACTTATTCAACATTCACCGTTGCTGCCATCGTCGACGGCTAGGGGATTTGACCCCCCAGAGGCTAGCCCATACTCCGACGGACCCACAGTCGCAGTCTGATGACAAATCATCGACGAGATCATCAAAAAATAACGTCAGCGTCGATCGTGCCATTTCGCTACAGTGCAAGCTTCGTCGAGCCGATCCTAACTAGGAGCCGTAAAGCCACGACACGTCTTGTCGTTGACTGAGCCGCATTATTCATCGGCTCAGTTCAAACCGATTAGAGCTGGCTTAAGCCGACCGAGCCTATAAACCGATCTAAAGTCGGCTCTAGCCGAATCGCGTTGATCCCGTCAACGGCTTGATCGAGCAGCAACGCGCACACACACACAGTGCGCTGTACGATTTTTGGGGTAATTTCTGTTGAATTTTTGCACCGTCCTGTGTCCAACTTGGTATTAGAGCCAAAACTTGGTTTGGTTTCTTTCTTTCCTTTCCTTAAAAAAACTTCTTTCTTTTTCTTTTTCTTGTAGCTAGTTTTTATATTAAAGATAAAAAATCTTAACTTATCTATATTTTATCATTTTTTTTATCATCACATTCTTGTCTTTAGTATTTTAGATTCAAAAAATCCTCACTTTTTCTTCATCTTTTTCCATCATAAAAGACCGCCTTTTCTTTTTCTTTTTTCAATTAGATTTGGATTTTTAAAAAAATGAGATAAAAAAATCAAAAAAGAGATTAAAAATCAATAAAAGAGAGATCAACAAAAGGAAAAAATCAAAGAAAAAGGAGATATAAAAAAGGGAGAGATAAAAAAACATTCAAGAAAAAGGAAAAAAATGGAGAGAAGAATTTTTCCGAAACAAAAAAAATAGAAAAGAAGAAGGAAACAAACTTTGTTACTGACTTGTCCCCATAAAACCTAGCTCTACGACCACCCACGTTTGTCGTCACCATTGTCATCACCGAAACTGTTCATCTTTCTTGTGATATAATATGAAGGAATGATTGAAGAAATTTATACATCTGAAATTATTACTGATATCGATGAAGATCTATGTGAATCTGATGCTTATGTCAATGTCATTTATTGTTTACCTATAACACTCGAAGATGATAAAGATTGGCGAATGAGCAGTATTTTTCATACTTACATCAAGGCCCGTGATAGGTCCTACAAATTAATAATTGTTGAAGGTAGTTGTATTAATGTTATTGTCAAGTCAGCCTTAGAAAGAATGGGCCTAGCAGCCGAGCCTTGTCCATATCCATATAATATCAGGTGGATTGATAAGACCGATAAGACCGCTTATTCTGTTATCAAGCGATGTTTAATACCTCTTCAGTTTGCGAGCTATCATGATCACATTTAGTGTGATGTTATTACTCGTATGTTTTGTTAGTAAGACATTGGTTGTACGACCTAGATGTGATGAGTTTTGGGAGGTCAAACACAATGCATTCATATTTAATGGGAAAAGAATTGTGTTGAAACTTTTCCAACCTAAGATTTGAGTTGCTCAACAGAATGGGTTGAACTCCAATGAGCGGAGTATAAGAAAGTCTTTGAAGGTCGAATAAGAATCCGAGCCAAATGCCAAGTCCAAGATCAAATCGGATCATGAGTCCACATCTGTATTCGAGATTAAGTTTAAGCATGAACCCAAGATGATATACAACTATAGGCAAGCACACATTGATCATATGTTAGCACTTGGCTTGGAGACACTGCTTAAGGAGATTGAGCACATCGAGTTTGTTATTCTAGATCCTTCACATCATGCAAACAGGCAGATTCTATATGTTTTCATTTCTTTTATGTTTTAGGAAAAATTTTCAGATATTCTTCTGCCAATCTACATCTTGCAATACTTCATAGTTCATGGACGCATCTTTTCAATTACAACGGATTGCTGATTTTTGTCCGGTTATATTATTCTTGTCGTCATTCACCAGGTGGTGAAGTTACCAAGTTGAGGAGAATGATATAAATCCAATTTGAAATTGAGATGGAGTTCTTTATTATATTTTATTTTAGATTGAGATAGATGAATGAAGAATAGAAACTTTGGTGTAAACTTTTAGTTTTTTCATAAAATCAAATATTTTGCATTGGTGTGCGAGAGTGGGCTTGGTTGTCTGGGCGCGAGGTCCGAAAAATCTTCGCATGCAAGGCATGCGAGTTGGTGATCATTAGATTTCTGTGGTATGAGGCCCAAAAAGTTTTCAAAATTTCAACTTTCTCCTTATCCAAATTCTCACTACTTCACTTACCGCTTCCGTCCTGCATCACTTGTTTATTTTATATGTATCTGATTTTAAAGCTATGGATACTGGCTTTGGTTTCTTTTTTGAGAATTATCCACATCCAAATTTTAACTGGATAAATGATTTTAGACATGAATATGGTAAAACCCATTTCCGGTCTGTATCCAATTTAGACGTTTCAGGAATGCATATAGAAGTGTTTTCGTAATCTGTTGCCACTCAATCATATGAATTTGACTGAAATTTTTATGCTTATTAATAGCCATATGATACAACCGTCGTCTTAATTGCAGTTTTCCAAAAAGCAGCCACTGGATACATTGCAGTAGCTGATAAATGTTTTCTACCTTGTGTACCTTTGTTATTCTTAATTTAAGTATGCCTCCTCTGATAAGTATTTTTTGTTCCTTTTTCATGATTTTCGACTGTATTGTTGACTTTCAATGTGTAGGGAGTTAATGACCGTTACCTTGATGACTATCCTTTTCGTGTATGTTTTGCTATATTGGTTACATATACTACATAGATGTATTTTTGAAAGCAAGCACTTCTTGATGGTGTCTTTCATTCTTGGAACAGCCATGAGTTGGATTTAGCTAATTTTGAAGTTTGCAATATTCTTATAGTCTTAACAATCTGATAGCAGTGTTTTTGGTCATCTATATACTAATGTGAGATGTGTGTGCCCGAAATCTATTATAAAGTACCTCCAAAGTGTAAGCCCTACCATCTGTAATCCTGTTTTCCCAAACAAATATATCATTATATCCAATTAAAGCTTTCAAAGGTCAAATTGTCACTTAAGTCCAAGATCAAATTCACATGCATTTGCACGTGCCTAAAAATTTAGTTGTGTTTAGCTGGTTAGTTGATTAGGAAGCCTGTACACATGCACTGAAACTTTGAGAATCTCAAGAGGCACCAGGTGTTATGGGACTTGGTGGATATTGAGCATAAGTCGCAATCTATTCTAGATAACATCATTATACACCTGTTACCGTGGTGTGAAGTATTGACACATATGCATCGTTTAAAGCATGCCAATACGATCTCACAAAAACTGGTTGATACCATCAGGATCGTCTAATACCTACCGATACTTGAGGACTAGTGGGGTTTGAAGTGGAAATGTTGATTTGAAGGTGTTATATTGGAAAAAGTAATTTTATTACGAGACAGTGCATTAAACTGTGACCTGTTTATACAATTGTAGAGAAGATCCCTATTTTTTCAAAAATGCCAAGTCCTACGACCCTAGTTGTCAAAGCTAAAATTATTCTTCTGTAAATCCACATGGAAGTGGAATCAATTAAATACTAATAATAATAACAGAAAAATGTGGTTGTTTGAAATTGAATTAACCTCTTTATAACAGATGATTTACAAATCATGTCATATTGGGTTGCCCTCTTTATTGCGATGAACCCTATTTCAGTTTGTTTTAACTTGTAAGTGGTAAGCTGTAACTTAGTTTCGACTGAATTATTATGTTGAATCAAATCGATTACACGCTTTAAACCCTTTGATATTATTAGAACCTGTAAAGCAAGTTTAATAATTATTAAAAAGGAACATTATAATTATAATTATAATTATTTTATGTTTTAACTCCTCTAATTGTTCGAGTAAAGTTTTTAGTTCAAACACCATATCAATTTAAAAATTTGTGTTGCATCAACTGTTGCATTATACAAGTTTTAACCGAGAACTAAATTAATCTTCATCGATTATTCATTATTCAACAAAAACCATTCCAAAGATTGCAAATTGTGTTTACTCTTTTTGTAATTTAAACGTATTTTTTAATTTTGCAAAGCCACAAATACGGGCAATCTGATAATTCTGAGATCCAAAGCTTACCAAATCAACTGATGTTTCCAGTACCGACTACCAAAGTAAGGGCGAATCAAGACAGTGACAGATACTGAGATTTCAAACATTGCTTAGTACTAATGGGAACCGCTGTTGAAGGTTTCTTGTCATTTACTTCCACCTCTATCTCCTTGCTGAGGGTGGCAACGGAGTGAGCTAGTGTTGGGTCAAGTTGATCCGATCCATACAGGTTGGTACCGACAAGTACTTGTTAGTTGGTCGGGTAGTTCTACCTGACTTTGGCATGTTCATGTTTGGTAACTGAAATGTGACCACCCTAATTTATTTTAAAATCAAGCCAGGTTAATTTTCTGATGGAATACAAAGGGATATATTTTGAGAAATTTGTATTTTTTTAGAGGAATAGATTGAAACCACAACAAACTCTAAATGCCAATCACACTGAGTAGTATGGAGACTGATGTGCTATCAATACTTGTATGCAACATAACAGTAAAACTTCTTAAGGTGCATAATAGGGTTAATTCAGGTCAAGTGCGTCAAAGGGTTGCATCTGGGTCTGATGTGTTTGTTAGACAAGTTATCTGTGACTACCTGTTTCTGGCAAAACCTGATTAATGATGACAAAGGCATGCTAATCCTGAATTGGGTTTGAGGGCTGGATACAAATTGCCACCTTATTAATAAAATAAAGTGGACTCGTTGTTAAAACAGTGGCATCATACATCTACATGGAATTACTTGCTTCAGCCATATGAACCCAAATAATAAATAAATGACAGATCAGTAATACTCAATTGTCAATTCCTCCTCACAATTACTGTTTTTAACATGATATTTCAACCTAAAATATTGGAGACCTTAATCTTTGCTACAACCAATTGGTTAGTTGCTTAATTCATCAAGTATTATACCTAATGCCATTCTGCAAGTGATTCAGCAGTATATAACTGTGGCAGAATAAAGATAAATAGTTTTTGACTTGCTTAAATTCTCAGGCTAGAATTCATCCCCTGCAAAATGCTTCAGATTTGTCAAGGGAGAGCTGTGAATCATTGCACCGTTGCATTAAAGAGGTAATGGTAACATCTGCAGTTTCCTATTTTCGGGCTACCATTTACGAAATTAATTTTTTGTGGATGATTTTTCAATGAACAATAAAAAACATATAAGATATAATACGTGTAGGTTATTCAATATGCCGTTGATGTTGACGCTGATTCCAATTCTTTTCCAATTGAATGGTTGTTTCATTTTCGATGGGGGAAAAAGTCTGGGGAAGTGAATGGTAAGATTCCTGATGTGTGTTCTCATCTTGACAATGAGTCATTTATTCCTACAGGTTATCGAAAAAGCAGTGGAAGTCGGGGCAGATAGTAGTCAATATCCTAGTAATTGGATATTTCATTTCCGTGAAAAGAAAGCTGGGAAGGCATTTGTGGATGGTTTGGCTCCTCTACTACTATAGCTGGCTATTATTAATTAAAAAATCATATACGTTTATGTTTTAGTTTTCTTGAGTAACTCATTTCCCTTTGAATGTGATGATTGCCTACAAATTTGTAACTAGTGCATCATTCTGGGCTCACTCCCTGAAACGCATGTGTGCCCCCACATGTCAGCATTTAGTACTTACATTGTACTACCATATTTGTGATGCAAATAAACTTGTCTTCCCCCCATTTCATCATAGGTTCTATAATTCCCTTGTTTGTTTTATGGCTTCATTTTTATCCATGATGTGGGTCGTACTCACTAGTTGAGGTGATCGTGTATTTTTTTCTTGTGACATTCTGATAGAAACTAGATCTTATCTGAAATTTATTAATAAAAATCTGAAAACAATAAAGATAGGTTGATTACAATTGTAGAGGTAATCTATCCCCCAAGCCGATTGAAGAGGACGTTCGCACTCTCCCGAAGAACGATGAACTCTCTCTTCTTTATCAATTTTACTCTCAAAATATGCATAAGAAACCCCTCAGCCACTCCTACCTATAAATAGATTTCAGATCTAGGTAAAATTAGAGAAAATCCCAAAAGACGGAAAATTTCTGAAAACACCCCTAAAAATCCGAAAATTCTCAAAACGCTCCCAATGGGACCAAAGCATATAAAAAAGCTTAGATCTATCATTGCTCCACTCCTAAAAATCACATTGTTTTCAAGGTGGTGCATGAAGTTCATGGCGGTCCCACTCCAAATGATGATGGCCATCCCCTCAGGCTCTTCCTCCTCCACTATGTCCTCCTCGTCCCCAGCTATCAGCAACTGCAGCTTGCGTACCCCACAATAGTGCCCTGGGGTGAACCTCTCGTTGCATCTGAAACACAACCCCTTCTGTCCCTTCTGACCCTTCTCGGCGTCAGTCATCCTCGTAAACTTTCCTCCTGCCGGTGGCACCCCGCTCTTCTCCTGACTGGGCAGGTCCATCACTGTCATGGTCTTCTGTTGGCTTCCACTCGTGAGCTGGCTGTGGGAAGAGGAGCCGTCTCCAGTCCCTCCAGATTTCTTCGTCTCCACCAGTCGATCCTCCACCATCTGAGCTAATCCATAGCCTCCATCAGGTCCTGGGGCCTCTGTATGCGAAGCTCTGTGCGAATGTTGGTCTTAGTCCCTTCATGAAGGTGCTCTCCAACATCTCATCAGAAACCCCATGTACACGTCTTGACAGTGCCTTAAACCGCTCCCTGTAATCTCCCACAATGATGTCCTGCCTGAGAGAAAGTAACTGCTCCTGCAAGTTCCTCACGTGACTCTCGCAAAATCTCTCCACCAAGCCATCCTTAATCTCATCCCATAAGCGAAACGGTCGCCTCTGCTCCCTCCATTTGTACCACGCGAGGGCTTTCCCATCTAAACACGCCGTTGCCTCCAGCTCATGCTCCTCAGTCATGCGGGGCACCGTAAAAACCTCTCTGCACTGTAGATCCACGCCAAAGGATCGCCCCCTCAAATATGGACATCTTCAGCTTCCGTATCCTGCCATCCATCCCAACTATCCCCTGATCTACTCGTCCACCTGCCTGACTGGGCTGGAGGGGCTGGTAGTAGTGCTGCCACCTCTCTCTGTCCCGCTCCAATCCTCTCCGTGAGCCCCCATCTCGATCTCCATAGTCGCCCCAGTCTTCGCCGCCTAGATAGAAGCCCTGAACATCCTGCTCTACGTCTCCATCTCTATCGTAGTCTCCTGAATACTCCTCATAAGTCGGAGTGGACGTCGTCGCATCTGTGCATCATAACAAGTGCCGTGGGGCTCTTGAAACTCATCACCGTCGTTGTCGGGCTCCCACAAGTACTTTGAAGGGTCGTCATCGTCGTAACACATCGTCGGGGGTCTCGAGGTCATCGTCGGACTCCTGTATGCATGCTAAATCTGTCCATCTGCTCCTGGATCTCCAGTTGTCACTGCTTTGAGTCAGATTGTCGCTGAAATTGCCCAAAAAATCCCCTTGAAGCTGTCATGCGCCTTGGATTCGCTGGCTGGGCTCGAAACTCCTCTGATTTGGGCATGGATGTCACGTGCGTGGGGCCAGCCGCCCTGCTGGAGGGGCAGGCGTCCCTCTAGGTCTCCGGATATGAGTTTCAACCCCTGTTTTGCTGCCGACGCCTTCGTTGCTCGTTGTTTTGATGCTCTAGGGTTTGTAGGGTTGATTTCCTCCTTCCAGTGTTTTTCCTCTACCTCCACGAAGTAGTGTAGGCGTCGGAAAGTAGCCCTTCGTCGTAATCCTCCATCTTCCCCTTGCCTTTCTCCAAAAGGTGACGCCTTTTTCGCTTGATTAGGATTTTCGACATCGTTTCGACCTTTCGCCGTGAGGAGCACGAGTTGAACGATTTGAGCGAGGGTTTTATTTTGTTTCTCTTGAGAACTCGCCAACTTCGCTAGGGCTTCGCCATGCTTCTCTAGGGCTTCGTCGTGCTTCGTTAGGTTTGTTTTACACCCTCAATTTCATCACTGATTTTTTTCTCTAATGTGTTGATTCGATCTTTGGATCGCATTGACGTCGCCATGGACCATAAATGATCTGATACCAAATTGATCGGAACTAGAAAAAATCTGAAATTTATTAATAAAAATCTGAAAATAATAAAGATAGGTTGATTACAATTGTAGAGGAATTTCTCTCCCAAGACGCCGATTGAAGAGGACGTCCGCACTCTTCCGAAGAACGATGAACTCTCTCATCTCTTTATCAAGTTTACTCTCAAAATATGCATAAGAACCCTCTCAGCCCCTCCCACATATAAATAGATTTCAGATTTAGGGAAAATTACAGAAAACCCCCAAAAGACTGAAAATTTCCCAAGACGCCCCTAAAATCTGAAAATTTCAAAAATGCCTCTAATGGGCTCAAAACATATAAAAAGGTCCATATCTATCACATTCTAAATGGAATTTTTTATATGATACTTTGATGGGCTTCGATCATTTGAAAGTGTCATCCGATAACTTTGATCTTGTGATGGTCCTTTAAATGAAATTAGTTTTTGCAACATGTGACCTTGTGAAACTGCTTGTTAGCATTCATATTGTTAAAGATAATGACGAGCAAAACCATATTATAACCAGCTTTCTTGCACCTCAGCAAAGAGAATTTAACATGTGCTATATTGGCAACCTCTAAGAAACAAAAGTAATCTCACATGAAAAGCTGGAAAGACACCAGGGAATAAAGATGGCAACTCATCCAGTTATCATTGCTGTAATTCTCATTTACATGTACTCCAATTGGGGCATTTCTTGCACGATGGATATAACTACAGTGCAACTATCACATGTGGATTATATGTTTTGGCTTCAAAAATAGTTAGACTATATGAAGCAGTAGCCCGGCTAAAGGCATCATTGATAGGCCAATGTCATACTTGCATATAAAACATTTATATGCCCAATCATACATGAAAGACTTCCTAAATTTTACCAAAAGCCAGCAGTTAAATGCATGCTTTTAGATATCGGTCGATACCAACTGGTATTCGTCGTTTCGTATTAGTATCACATGTTATCGATACCGGAACGCCCCTATTCTCAGTTTTGGTCGGAATCCTAGGGTTTCGGCCAGTCTCGCCCAGTATCGGGTGATGCCGACCGAACCCCTAGGGTGTAGGCTACTGCCTACTCAGGAAGAAGTGTAGACTACTGCCTACTGAGGAAGAAGATAGCCCCAAAAATCCCCTATCCCGTGAGTGAACAGGAACAACCCATAAGTGAACAAGAACCCCCGTGAGGGAACATAAATTATCCATGTGATTTCAAAGTATTTGAAAAGAAAAGGCTATAAAAAGAGGGGATATTTGTTAGATACCTCATCATCTGATTCCCAAGAAATCTCCAAACTCCAAGCCAACCATCCTTTGACTCTCGAGCAACCGATCTCCTTTGAACTCCATTATCGAGGGAGAAGGGATATGGTAATGGAGAGGTGACGCAGACGAGCGAACTGATCAGATTTTCCAGTCTTCGACGTCGATCGAGGAGGTGCCGCCGTCGCCTTCGGTGAGATTTTTTCGCAGTCACCTTCGGTGGGATTATTTTCCCTGTTGTGAAAAATGGAGGAAGAGCCTCGAAGGGTTGAACTATCGAAGTGTTGAAGTCGAACATCATCACCTCGAGGTAAGTAACTCAGCTTTTAGTTAAATTACCAAATTGCCCACGTTTTTTGTTATATTTACAAGTTCGACACGAGACTTAAACCCAAATAATAAAACGAATGTCATACTTGTAAATACACAGAAATTGCTGGGCAAACTGAAATCTCATAGGGGAGTGCTGCTAAACACATTCAACATTTCACTAAACACAGTGCGATTTAATTACAAGTTTGCCGTTACTTCCAAAGCCAAAGAGTTTGTTTAGCGAAAGCGTAGTGTGAATAGGTGATGTATATATTTAAAGAGTATTATAAGGCAAAAATGCTAAAAATACATACAAAATTACTGTTAGAAATACTTAAAAAGCGGTTAGCCAAATAATAAAAATTTAGAAAATAATAAATTTATGATTTAACAAATTATGTTAGTACTTCCTAATAAGTAATTTCTACTTTCTAGTTGCTAAAAAAATATAATAAATACTAAAAATACTAACATTTCTATAAAAATGAGGTTAGAAATTATAAAAAAGAGGTTAGGAAATACTAAGTGAATACTATAGAAATACAGAAAATAATCAAAAATACTTAAAAATTAATGTCGGAAATACTAAAAAACGTTAGACAAATAATAAAAATTTAGGAAATAACATATTTAACAAATTATGTTAGTAATTTCTAGTTGCTACCAAAAAAATAAATACTAAAAATACTATTATTTCTAGAAAAAATGAGTTTAGAAAATATAAAAAAAGTAGCTTTTTCACTACGGTTTTATTACAGTAATTAAAATGTCTCGAAGAACTCCAAAGGAGAAGACGTTGGATATTGTGTGATCTCATTGTACAATGATCTGAAACAACCATTGACATAAAAGGTGCAACTATTGCCTTAAAGAAATGCATGGAGACATGACTCGCCTTACGGAACATGGTTGGACATGATCGACAAAAAATGAGAAAGCAGTTGCATCAAGATATTCATACCGCAGGTTATTTTCTGAATCCTCGTTTTCGGTATTCCTCCACTGCAACAAATAACAACGAGGTGTTGGTTGGACTCAGACAAGTGATCGAGTTGCAACCAGGCATCTCGAAACAAATTGATATAAACAACAATGTAAATTGACTTAATATATTTTTATTTTGATATATGATTCGATGAAGTCGTTCACATTCTGAAATTATACTTGCTAATTGTAGCTGAAGTCTTATAAGATGCGAGTTAGTTATTTCAACTTCAGTGAGGCAGAAATGGTGATAACAAGGGTCACTTCAGGTATCTATAAGAATCGTAGATTTCTATATGTTACTCATAAACTATTCTATATTTTCTGACTAAGGAAATTTTTGTAGCTCAATGGTGGTTAAGCATTGGGATAAACAAGCTCCAACTCTTACACGCTTAGCTGTGCGTATTTTAAGCTAAAACGACCTCTTCTTCCAACTGTGAATGAAACTGGACAACATTCTCACTCATTCACACTAACACAAAAAATATGCTAATAATGGAACATCTTAAAGGCTAGCCTTTGTGCATTATAATATGGGACTAAAGCAAAGACATGGGGGGAGCACGAAGGATAACCACCAACTGATTGACTTGGATCATACTTTCCATGTGGATGATCCATTGTAGGAATGGACCAGGGAGACAGAAGACATGATTCTCGATGACAGAGATAATCATGTTGGATCGTATATAAGCCTTAAGAGGGGGGATGAATATGCTTTATGACATATTTTCGCAAGATAAAAATTTATTTTACACAATCAGATAATCACAGAGCTTAATATGGTTCAATAAGAATAACACGGAAGCAATCGCATAGTAGACACGATATTTACACTGATTCGGTCACCCCACGACTTACGTCCAGCTCCAAAAGTAATCACTAGAATACTGAAGTCAATGATACATACACCCGAAACTTTACGCACTAACACTCAGCTCATCAAGTTTATACCTCACTCATCAAAGCTCAAACAATACTAGCCTAGCAATACTTTTACGTTGAACTTGTCCTAACAAGTTAAGTCTCCAATGGTACATAGATCAAAATCAAGTAAACCACAAGAAATAAAGAAGATAGAGTTTAAAAGGCTCAGTTGTGTTTGATCTGTCTTTGTCAATCAGCGTGTTGTCAGCTCTACAGCTGTAAAAACTGTGTTTCAATCTGACGTCTGGATCTCAAGATATCAAGCTTCAAAGTTCTGAGGGTTTTTTTGTAATTTCTAAAATTGTTCCATTTTTTGCTACAAAATTCCGCTCTGCGTCAGGCGCTGTAACGCTTCAGATTTTGTGTGCTGCAGTCGGTCCGGCATCCGCTTCATTTTTCACGTTGGTGAGTGTTTAATGTGCATGCGTCAACCTCGGTGTGCGTGCAAGCTGCAGTCGTTGTTGACGTCGAACTCTGCTCAGGGTTCGTGCACAAAGAAGCTGAAGAGCGGGCACTGCTTTCCTTTGTATCATCTCTCTCTCAATTATTGCGGCTTTTGCTTTTTGCTCCTTTTTTGCTTGATGATGATATAGAGGTGGTCAGCTTCTATATATAGTCTTTGAACACCTAGTTGGGTTGCACATGGACTCTTAAATTCAATGCACATGAACTCTTGTGTTTGACTTGAATCGTGATTCCACTTGGAGTTGAATTCCACTTGATCTCTTGCTCCTTTTATGCATTGAACTTGGACACTTCTTTCTCAAGTTATACACCTAGATGCACATGAACTCTTCTGCTCCCATTCTTTGACTTTGTAGAAGACTTTGACCAAGTCGAAATTACCAATTTATCCCTTTTGTTAACCGAACTCCTTTAAACCTGCAATCACTTAACAAACACATCAAAACAGTTTATGACGATTTGTTATCTTCAAACAAGAAATCTTAGACCGTTGTATCCAACAATCTACTACTTTTGATGATAACAACCCGGCAATTAAGATTTGATCATACTATATTCTCATCGTATTTGTGAAGCATGTAAATAAATCCCCTTATTGACATGCGCCCACTATCAATATTCTAATCATGAAGATCAAATTAACAAATCTTACCACTCAAATCTTACCACTCTCTCACCTTTTGTTATCATTAAAAGAACACACAAGAATCAATATCATGTCATATAGAAAAAAGCATTATTAAACAATACATACGATTTCATTAATACAATTAAAAATAATCAATCGATATTCAATAATCTCTTAACATTGATTAAAACATCTTCGTGCTCGTGCGATGATCAGAAGTTAAAATAAATAGGGAGAAGTATTCATAAACGACAACTAATTCAAACCAGCTTTTCAGAACTCGTATGAAGTCTATAGGATTGTATTTCCTCACCTCATGAACCATGAGTTCAATTGCCTACAAGGACTCTTAGACGACGAGTGTCATTGCTTGACGGCCACAACACAACACCAACGCTAAAGATATGACGGATACATGTGAAGCTCTTTTCTTTCTCTTTTTCATAAGACAATTTGTCCTTCATTCCTTTTGTTCTCATCATATTTATCTTTTCGTATCGTTGAGCTTTGTTTTTAATCCATAGCATTACATTACATACTCTGTAGAGTAACATACTTTTCAATGTTTTTATTCACGTACAACCTCTTTTCATATTTCATGAAAGCTAATCTGTAAAGCAATAACAATTTGATTTGTGAAGGTGTAGGATGAAGATGTAGAAATCTAGTTAATCAACAATTGAACATGTCTTAATTTTCCATAGAGTCTAACATGCAATTATAGTAAAGAAAATAAAACAAGACTTCTACAAGGATATGAATTTCATCCAAAGTGCAATTTGATTAACAAAAAGACATGAAGCTCAAATTTTTATAGATTTTCAATTTTTCAATTTTTTTACTTTTTAAAATTTTAAATTTTTTATGGTTTTCTATTTTTGTATCACATGAAAGGAAAGAAATAAATTACACAAAAAACCAACAAAAATGAAAACAAAAAACACCAAAAGAAAATAAAATCATAGCCAAAAAAATCAAAATAAAAGAAATAAAGTCTGTTTCTATCGATGATGCCCAACTTTAGACGTAGACGACAAAAACGACCCTCCGTCAAAGTTTTTGTGAATATGTCCGCTAACTGTGCATACGTATGAATAAACTTTATGGACACATCCTCTTTAGTAAGACCTCTAATAAAGTGATATCTAACGTTTATATGTTTAGTATGAGAATTATGAATATTGTTGTTTGAAAGGTCTATGGCACTCGTGCTATCACAACTAAGAGGGACTCTTTTAAGAACTAAGCCGCAGTTTAACACGGTTTATATCATCCATGACACTTGGGCACTGCAACTACCTAGGACAATATATTTCAATGTGGTGGAAAGTGCAGCACTATTTTGCTTATGGCTAGACCAAGAGACTAACGAGTGTCCTAGCATAAAACATGTCACTACTAGTACTCTTCCTATCAATAAGATTACCCGCATAATCCGCATCCGAATAACTTATCAAATCAAAGCTAACACAAGAGGGATATAGGCCTAAAGATGGTGTGTGAATAAGATGTCTGAAGATCTTTATGGCGTTCAAGTGACTCTTTCAGATTAGCTTAGAAACATGCGCATAATCATACTACAAACATGCCTTGAAGCAGTCAAATATAGTAAGGAACCAATCATACATCTATAAAGCTTTTTATCCACATCGATTCAGTTCTCATCTTTATCAAGCTTTATTGAAGGACTCTGTTAGGATTAGGGTTTATGTGAATAATGACACATCTGTAATTTTTGTACACATGTGCGTATTTGTAATTTTGTGGGTCCAATGGTAGATTTGTAATTTTGGGTAAAAATCCTAGGTCAGGTGTATTATGGTAATTTAGGGACAGCGACTCAATAGGAGTTTTGATATAAATACAAGATATGTGGATTTGGATTTAGGATAAAAAATAATTTTTAGTGGTTTTTGGGGGGTGAAAGACGAGATTTTTAGAGAGGGGGTTATGTGGAATTTTGAGAAGAATATGATAGATCCCTTAGATCTAGAAGAGATTTAGGCTTTAATCTCGAACCTAAAGCTAGGAGAGCGGCCTCCTCTCGAATCGAGGCCACATATCTTGTATTTCCTTATTTCTATCAATAAAAATACCTTCTTTCTTCCCCAAATCTCTTCCCTAGCCCTAAAAATAATACTTTTACCAAAAAGTCCAGTCTTTTACCCTAAAACCACTAAAAATTGTATTTTTATCCTAAATCCAAATCCACATGTCTTGTATTTATATTAAGACTCCTATTGAGTCACTGCCTCGAAATTACCATAATACCACTGACCTAAGGTTTTTTCCCAAAATTACAATTCTGCCATTGGACCCACAAAATTACAAAAAATGCCACCATGTCCAGAAATTACAGATTTGCCATTATTCACATAAACGCTAATCTTATCACACTCCGTCCTTGGAAAGCCATCTTATCCTCAAGGTGGTGCATGAAGTGCGTGGGATATTCTCCTCCGATTGATGATGCTCGTCCCCTCCTGGATTAAAAGAACATCCAAGGCTCCATCGTCCTTCACGAAGTCCAGACGATCATCCATGCGGTACCTGGCCTAGTCTTCGTTCTCCACCTTCGGGACTCGACGTCGTCGCCTTTCTACAGCAAACCGTGGCTCATGGAGCCTATGAAATTCTTACACGTCATCCTCTGGTTCCGGAGGTCACCAAAAATCTTTGTCAAAGTCTCGGTGGGCGTGCTAGACGTCACATGGCCCCGTCTGCTGCTCCCACGGCTCCGGTAGGCCTCTGACAGGTCACCAAAGGCCCGTGAGGGGGAGATTAGAAAGCAGGGTTATATGAAGTTTTGAGGAGAATAAGATAGATCACTTAGATCTAGTGGAGATTAGGCTTTGATCTCGAACCTAAAGCTAGGAGAGCAGCATCCTCTCAAATCGAGGTCACATATCTTGTATTTTCTTTATTTCTATCAATAAAAATACCCACTTTCTTCCCCAAATCTCTTCCCTAGCCTTAAAAATAATACATTTACCCTAAAAATCTGGTCTTTCACCCCAAAACCACTAAAATCATATTTTTATCCTCCGGATCGCATCAAACTCATTGGAGTTCTAATCCCTTAAGACTTCTATATGCCAAACCTCTTCAGTAGCTCATTGATGTACTTGGTTTGTGATATGAGAATGCCTTCTTCATTTTGGCACATTTGGAATCCCAAAAAGTACTTCAATTCACTTACAAGGCTCATCTTAAATTGATCACGCATAACATTCTCAAATTTTGGACAAAATAGCACCGTAAATAATGTCATCAACATAAATCTGAACAATGAGAAAATCATTATGATTATGCAAAAGAAACAATTTGTTGTCTGCACTACATTTTTAAAGTTATTTTCCAACAAATATGTACTAAGACGGTCATACCAAGCCTTAGGAGCTTGCTTAAGACCATACAAAGCTTTCTCTAACTTGTAGACATTGTGTGAAAAATCATGACTCAAAACCATTGGTTGTTCAACATACAGATCTTCTTTTAAGGCGTCTGTTTAAAAATCCTAATGGCCTCCAAATCCTAATGGCCTCCAACATAGCAACTGGTGCAAAAGTCTAGTTGAAATCAATACCTTCAATTTGGTTGTAACTTTTGGCAATCAATCTAGCCTTCATTGTTTTTATAAACCCATTTAGTATCTACAACAGGATAGTTTATGGGTTGTGGAACTAGTTTCTAGACGTTATGTCTAACAAACTGGTTCAGCTCATCTTGCATAGCCATAACCCAACTATCCTTACTCAAAGCGGTCTCTATGTCCTAAGTGTTGAGTATTGATTCCCTTGATTTGGTTTTGATGATGAACAAATATAAATATCGGGTACTAATTCTCTTTGAGCGCGGTTATAGAGATCGTCGTCAAATTACTTTGTAGATCTCAAGTGACGTCCCAAGACTTCTTTAGAGAGCGTGATCGTTGTGCCTGAAGCTTCGTTGAAGCTCAAGGAGTTATTAATGAAGTCAAGGGATTCAGACTCATCGTGTTGAAGCTTTGAAGACGGTTTGTCATGTTTATTTATATTGTCTTTTAGCTTCGTCTCATAGAATGTTAAGCCTCGAGTTTTACTCGCCTGTTTAGTCTCATATCTATCTTAACTTATCACTAAGAATGCCCTAGAAGCCATTAGATAGGGTTCATTGCTTATCTTTCTTGATCTGGCTTTTTTGTGCATCTTAGTTGGTTCAAGAAGAATGATTAATCGATTAAAAGTCAATCTAATCGGTTAGGACGTCTTTTTGAGCCGACTAGTCTTTGTGAATCTTGGCCTATTCACTGTTGACCAATTAGTCGGTCCAAGAAGGTTCACCGACCGACTAGTTGTCAAACTAGTCGGTTAATGTTTCTTCTTAGACCGACTAGTTTACCCCTCTTATTACACTAAATTCTCTGTCGACCATCTAGTCGGTCCAAGAAGGTTCACCGACCGACTAGTTATCAAACTAATCGATCAGTGATCCTTCTTAGACCGATTAAACTGCTTTAATTTTCCAGCCGTTGGAGATTTTATTTCCACGATTTTTCTTGATCTGTTTTGATTCTTTCTATATGTGTTTGATTCGTTTCAAACATGGAAATTTGTCTAATATCAGAGGGATTTCAGATCTGAGTCTCAATCAATCGATTATCAATTTTTCAAGCGCGCGCTCTCTCGAAAAAGCTCTCTCTGATTCTTGACCTATTTCTCAAAGAGATCTTGAGCTTTGTGCGCTCATACTCCTGAGAGGTTGAATCACGACCATCATCATCATTTTAGCCATCTTCTTCTGTTCAACTCAGTGGAGCTAGGTTTCGTGATCATTCTTTCTCAAAATCTCTCCTTGCCCTAATACCGTAAGTATTTCTCGAGGCATAGGATTCTGTGGTAAGTGTTTTATATTTCATTAAATCTATTATTTAAGTTTATCTCTCGGTTTGTGAGAGAAGTTCGTGATCTCGGTGTGTGGGAGTCACGATTCAACTGTTGTATTGATTTGATCTTGTAGAAGTTTCTACAAGAAGTTTCTTAGTGAAAGCTTGAGTTAGTGGATTTTAACTCAAGTAGCCAGAAGGGATCCGGGTGTCTGGGACGTAGGATCACCGGGAACAAGTTGAGGAGACTTGGGTGGATCCGAACCCATTACATCGTTTGTTTGCGTTGTGCTTTTCGTGTTGTCAATATTTATTCCGCTTAGTTTGTGATTGCAAAATAATTAGGAATTACACTCTTGATTATTTTAAAGTACTATTCACCACCTTCTAGTACTTGTGCAGTAGCTTCCGATGAAAGCGAGGATGAAGGTGAAGAGGTAACTATGGATGACCTTAGCTTAGCTAATGAACAAATTTTGTCTAAGTATTCTAAGTTAGTAAATAGATATACTAAAATCAAAGATGAGCTAACTAGTCTTCAAACCACACCTAAACCTGTCATCACCAACAACGACACCGTTGTTGAAGCCTTGAGAACTGAGATTGTAAATCTCAAGTCTCAACTTGAACATGTTAACATTAAGGATTCGGATTAACATGAGATAGCGGTTTTGATTTCTCGAAACTCAACTTTGAGTATTGAGAATGAGAATCTCAAGTCACGTGTTTGTGAACTCACAACGCAAGTATCCACTTTGGATACTAAAATACTTTCTCTCACTGAGAAATATGAGCCTACATTAGGCCGAATTGAGAAATTCAACAAAGGCAAGGATCATTTGGATAATATTCTGAATGACTTACTTCCGGCCAATCATCGCATTGGTTTGGGGTATAAGAAGGAAAATTCATCCAAATCTTCCACCACCTTTGTAAGCCATCATCCGATGCCTCAACTAGTGGGAGTAAACACCCCATGGGTAGTTCATCTACCAATGTTACTTCCACTAAGTACACATCCCCTTTTGGAAAGAAACCCACTTTGGTGGACCTCCAAAGAAGGGTCATGCATTTATGTACACAAATACTATGTCACGTAGGAACACACCTCCTACTCCACAAGTTCACACTTATGATGATTTCTATGTTTCACGTCCACGAGCACGTGCACACCAAGTGAGACACACTCACACGTGTTCCCCCACATGCATATGTTCACCCCCATCATTATTACATGAATGATTACCATCATCTACCGTATCATATGTTGCCACCACCATTTCATCATGTGCCGCATGCTTATCCACAACATGCATACACTAGACCACTTCCTCGTGTAGAACACATGCACCACGTAGAAATAAACCACATGTGCTTGCTCCTAATAGGAATAGGGCTTCCAAGACATTCACTATTTGGGGCCCGAAGGACACTAGCATGCATGAAAAACAAGCTTATATAAATTCATATTTTATGAATGTTGTGAACAATAATGACTATATTGGGAAGTCTAAGTCCAATTGGACTTGGCTTCCAAAGGTCTAATCCTTTAAGACCCAATGACCTTGAGTACTATGATACAATGTTTTTATCCTCAGGTATTCAAGAAAAAGAAAAGGAGCAACAAATCTAAGTCTAGCTCCAAGAACGGTTGGATTCATTTTTTTATGTTGTTTGCATGATAGTGATATTCATTTGCTCTTATATACATTTGTTATGATATTCTCTATGTATACTGGATTTATGACTGGCTTTTCGATTTGCTCGTCGTATTTATGGTTTTCTGGCTTTATGGGGTAGAATAAGTACGTATGCAAGTGTTTAGATGTTTAATCCAAGTGCTCTTTGGAGAGAACTCAAAATTTCTCTTTCTCAAATTTTTGGACTCACTTAGTCGGTCCCAGTCCATCTCCAGACCGACTAGTTCTACTTTTAGTCGGTTAAACATTGAACTCAGACCGACTAGTTCGTGCCCTAATTCTTGACCCACTTGCTGTTTACCATTTAGTCGGTCCAAGTTCATTTGCCGACCGATTAGAATTCGTTTTAGTCGGTCAGCTCTTGAACTCAGACCGACTAATTGGGCAATGGCAATTTGGTCTTTGGCCCTACTTAAATCGATTAAACTCTCCCCGCACCGATTAGAACTCATTCTAATCGATGCCCCTCTCCTTCCTAAAACCCTAAACCGCCGACCCTCTTCTGTCTCCGCCGTCAAGATGTCTCTTGCGGCCTTGCGACATGTTCAGCGGACCACCCCTTCTGTTCCTCCTCCGTCGGCTCGCACTACCTCTTCTGCTTCCCTGAGCCGCCAGGAAGCTCGTCTCTTGCGATGTGAGGAGATGCTCGTACGCATCTGTGATCATTTGGGTGTTGAGGTCCCTCCGACAGTTTCTGATGAGGAAGCCATGGAGGCTGCTGAGGATGAGAAGCGTGCTGCTGCTTCTCCTGTTCGTGCCCCCGAGGGCACTCCTGCTGCTGCCTCTCCTGTCCGTGCTCCCGAGAGCACTCCTGCTGCCACCATCCTGTCTGTGGATACTACTTCTGTTGCTTCAGCATCTGCCACTCCGTCTGCACAGCCTGATGCTGGTGCAGATCCTGCCTCTGCCTCCTGAGCCTACTTTGGAGGACTCTCCGATGAGCACTTTGGCTGACACATCTAGTTGTGAGAGAGTGGGGCTATGATAGTTGAGTGGTTGCTTTGTATGTTTTGTGATATTTTTTGATGAATGTTGGGTTGTTGTATGTTGTGCACTTTATACTGCTATCTGCTAATGTTCGATAATTTTTGTTGTCTGGATGTATCATTTTTGCTGTATCTATATATGTATATACATCCTGTTGCAGTTCGTATTTTTGTGCACATTGTACTTTGTCTCTGTTGTTTACTTCGTCGCTCGTCGACTATGTTAGTTATATAGCTTTGTTTGTATGAAAACATGAATTGTTTTCCATGCACTCAATTTGTTAGAAATGTTGATATTGGAGAGATTATTCCTCTAATCAATCGTCTGATTTGATGTTGTCTTGATGATTTCTCTTGTCGTTTTTCCACTATGGTCTAGTTGACACATCTTGTTTTCTTCGATATTTTCTTTGGTGTCATTTGGACCGTTGTCATATTCTTCGACACTCTTGATTATATTTTTGTTTAGCCATGGTTGTGTTGCCTTCTTCCCGCTCTTTTTGGATAATGCCAAAGGGAGCGAGAATTAATAATGACCTTGTGCTAAATGATAATTTAAGCAATTACATTGAATCTAATTTCATATGTTAGATTCAGGGGGAGTGAAGATATAAAAATCTATGGATTCCGATCCTATATTTCAATAGTTGGATCATGTTTTAACTTTTCTCTTCTGCTTGATGCTTATGGTTATTATTTAATATGGAACTAACGAGTCATCAATGCAGGGGGAGTAAGTAAATTTCATTTATCTCATTATTATTGATTTATATTTATGTTGGTTTGTTATCACCAAAAAGGGGGAGAATGTTGAGTATTGATTACCCTGATTTGGTTTTGATGATGAACAAACATAATTATCGGGTACTAATTCTCTTTGAGCGCAGTGATGGAGATCGTCGTCAAATTTCTTTGTAGATCTCAAGCGACGTTCCAAGACTTCTTTAGAGAGCGTGATCGTTGTGCCTGAAGCTTCGTTGAAGCTCAAGGAGTTATTAATGAAGTCGAGGGATTCAGACTCATCGTGTTGAAGCTTTGAAGACGGTTTGTCATATTTATTTATATTGTCTTTTAGCTTTGTCTCATAGAATGTTAAGCCTCGAGTCTTACTCGCCTGTTTAGTCTCATATCTATCTTAACTTATCACTAAGAATGCCCTAGAAGCCATTAGATAGGGTTCATTGCTTATCTTCCTTGATTTGGCTTTCTTGTGCATCTTAGTTGGTTCAAGAAGAATGATGAATCGATTAAAAGTCAATCTAATCGGTTAGGAAGTCTTCTTGAACCGACTAGTCCTCCTTGTGAATCTTGGCCTATTCACTGTTGACCAATTAGTCGGTCCAAGAAGGTTCACCGACCGACTAGTTGTCAAACTAGTCTGTTAGTGTTTCTTCTTAGACCGACTAGTTTACCCCTCTTATTTCACTAAATTCTCTGTCGACCATTTAGTCGGTCCAAGAAGATTCACCGGCCGACTAGTTCTCAAACTAATCGGTCAATGATCCTTCTTAGACCGATTAAACTGCTTTAGTTTTCCAGCCGTTGGAGATTTTATTTCCATATTTTTCTTGATCTGTTTTGATTCTTTCCATATGTGTTTGATTCGTTTCAAACATGGAAATTTGTCTAATATCAGAGGGATTTCAGATCTGAGTCTCAATCAATCGATTATCAATTTTTCAAGCGTGCGCTCTCTCGAAAAAGCTCTCTCTGTGATTCTTGACCTATTTCTCAAAGAGATCTTGAGCTTTGTGCGTTCATACTCCTGAGAGGTTGAATCACGACCATCATCATCATCCTAGCCATCTTCTTCTGTTCAACTCAGTGGAGCTAGGGTTTCGTGATCAATTTTTCTCAAAATCTCTCCTTGCCCTAATACCGTAAGTATTTCTCGAGGCATAGGATTTTGTGGTAAGTGTTTTATATTTCATTAAATCTATTATTTAAGTTTATATCTCGGTTTGTGAGAGAAGTTCGTGATCCCGGTGTGTGGGAGTCACGATTCAAATGTTGTATTGATTTAATCTTGTAGAAGTTTCTACAAGAAGTTTCTTAGTGAAAGTTTGAGTTAGTGGATTCTAACTCAAGTAGCCGGAAGGGATCCGGGTGTCTGGGACGTAGGATCACCGGGAACAAGTCGGGGAGACTTGGGTGGATCCGAACCCATTACATCGTTTGTTTGCGTTGTGGTTTTCGTGTTGTCAATATTTATTCCGCTTAGTTGTTTGTGATTGCAAAATAATTAGGAATTACACTCTTGATTATTTTAAAGTACTATTCACCCCCCTCTTGTACTTGTGCAGTAGCTTCCAGGGCATTACACTAAGGCTCTTTCTCAAAAACAAAATCTCCACGAATACAAAGGTTTCTAAAAGAAGAGCGAGTGAGTATACTTGTTGTGGGCTCACCAATGATCAAATCAGACGGGTGATTAGGGTCATACCGAAGCTCTCTTCTGCCTAATGTTTTCTCTTGAGTCTCGTGTGCCAACTTCTTGTTCTTCCTTTGGTTCTTCATTGCTCCTTGAATTGCTTTCATGCTATGTGTCCATCTCCTTCTCTTTCCCTGTCTTGGTGTTGAGGTGGTGTTACTCTTAGGTATAATATGGTTTATGATCTAAGGTTTATTGAGATCAGATTCGCAATTGGTAAGGGTTGTTTGTCAAATTGCAGGGTTGTACTATTCTTTCGGGGTTGGAAGTTAATAGTAGATATCTCAGGTGGTATTGGATTGATGGATATATGTCGGGAAGACTGAACCAGTATAACTGTTGTGGTTTGCGATTGGTTTGATTTTCTATAATCGCAATTATTTGTGTTTTAATTCTCCTTTATTCGGTTGCGTCTTTATTGAGAATTACATGTGAGCTTATCACTAACTGTAGCTGTTTAATGTTAAGCATCTCATCCATAGGTACGGTTCTCAACAAGTGGTATCAAAGCAGATTAACGGATGGCATCAACGAGCTACACATGTCTCAAAGGGCACTCCACTACTAGTCCTATGTTCTATGGTTTCAACTACAACAATTGGAAGAGATGTATGCCGATATATATCAAATCCATTGACTTTGCTTATTAGAATTTGGTAGAGATGCCCTGTATCAAACTTACGACATACCTCACAATGGTCAAATGAAGAACAACAAACGACAATCCTCAATGAAAAAGGTAATGAAAATTTTGTTTCTTCCTTAAATAACAATGTTCTCAACCGGGTGTCAGTAGCAACACCACCACATCAATTATGTCACATGATGAAGAATCAATATCAGAGAGATCGTCTTCTGAAGACGAATTGGAAGTGCAACAACAAATGACAAATGTGTTTTATGACACATACCGACAATGAGGAAACCTCGAACTCTAATTCTGAAGAAGCAAATTTATTAAATACTTTCAATGAATTAGTTGATAAACATATATGATTAATTAAGGGTTATAAAATTTGTATTGAAAAATGCTTTAAACTTGATGATGAATCACAAATTAATAACTAATTTTATAAAAATAAAAGTATTAAAGAATAGCTAGATGAAATCTTTTTTAGCAATAAAAATTTAGTTGTGGAAAATACAAAAATAAAGGAGAAATTTATTAAATATTAAGAGTTATGCTAACATTGATAGGCTTGATCAAGGATATTTCTTCAAGTAAATTAAAATATGAAGAAATTGTTCTTAATTTTAATAAATTTAATACATGCAAAAGCACAATTTTTTCATGTCAACATGTTTCAAAATCTGAACTTGGCAGGTTAAAAAAATGAAATGAGATATGTTAGAAATAATTTACATACAAATCATGTTAAGAATAATCACGCTTTCATGTACAAGTATGCAATGAATCATAAAGTTCAAACCAAGGTTAGAGGTCTCGGTTTCCATTTCTATTTCGATCATTCGGGAATTATAGTTTTCGGTCAGGTTTTGCTCGTTTCAGTGATTTTAGAGTTTCGTTTCATTCGTATCGATAGTTTCAAATACTTAAAAACTATCAAATAATATCAAATAATTTCTACTACTAGAACATCAAATACTATTAAAAAAACTCCCACTAATTTCATTAAAAACACCCCAAATCTCAAGTCAAATAACCATACCCCTTCACTTAGTGCTAGCCATATCACACATTTTTGCTAAACATATTGCATTTATTTACAAGTTTGCCATTAAAATTGTAAAATACAATGGCATATCAAAATGTGTAATGTGAGTAGCAACCCCTCCACCTACCCATGTGAAGGCACGCAATGCTCCCAGACTCCCTATGTCACCCGTGAACCCACGTGAAGGCTCCACCTTCTTCCCTCGTCTCATCATCTTTCCTCTTCTCTTCTTTTTTTCTTCTTAATTACCATAAAATAAAAAAAGCATCGGAAGAGGAAGAAGGTGGAAGGAGCATCGGAGGAGGAAGGATCTGCATCCAAAGGTGGAAGGAGCGAAAAGTTTGTTTTTTTTAGTTTTCTTCTGGGGGGTTTTCCCTATTTTTTCAATTGCTTCTCCTCTCCTTTTCATTGGTATCGGACGAAATTGAATCTCAAAACCCATCGAAATAGATATCATATGTGATTATTGTATATGTGATTAACATTAATGAATGCATAGTTGAGATGATTGCAGCTATTGTTTAGCTTGAGAACTATTATAGAAAGACTTGTAGGTTCAACCCAAGCTTTCTGATATACGGCAGACGATTGGTGTAGTCGAACCATACGTTTAACATATCAAATATATCAGTCTCTCAGATTTTTCCATCTGAACAGACGTCTGATGTTGTCCTACCAGACAGTTTTCAGACGCCTGGATGTTCTACAGACACTTAGTAATAAGTTTGTTTGTTTGTCAAATTTTTCCCGAGAGCAATCATCTTCAGACTTCATAAGAGCAGACGTCTGATGCTGACATATCAGACGTTTGGATAGTTCGTCAGTCTGCTACAGACGTCTGATCATCATATTGTATGATTTTCATCTTATATACTCTTTTGACCAGACGTCTGATGCTCTTGATCTAGACGCCTGGCTACGTACAATCTCATTTGTATCTTTAATTCTCTAGACAATTGGATACTTCACTTCAGACGCATGTCGAAGGATTTTAAGCCAGATCAACTTTTGATCCAATGGCCGAGATTTACCGACCGATCGATATAAACCTCAATTCGCTGGGTTAGGGCATAAGCATAGTACTTCATTTCATCTGCTCCTTCGTCTGCCATTACGATCTCGATGAACTTTCGACACTCTTGTTAGATTTGAGGTAAATTGAAACTCATTTTTACACCGATCATTTTGATATCTAGGGGTTTCGATTAAACTCTTTTCTATCAATAACAACCTTCTAGGGTTTCGACATGCCTCGAACAAAACGTTCTCGCAAGTCACTAATCTCCATTGCCAATGCTTTTATGTGATCAAGGAGTCGAGAAGTGTCTCCGTCACCATGGGATCAACTCAGTTCGTCTATCCCTCGATTTACTTCTGCCCCTTCACGAACACTTACTTCCGACCCATCTGTGTCTGAGCTGCCACCAACTCATGAGGAAGTCCATGTCGTTTCTGACTCTCCTGTCTTTGAAGACCCCTTTGAAGAGATCAAAACCAGAATTTCTCTTCTTGTCAACGTAAATACTCACCTCAATGATAAGCAGATCTCCTTTGGTGCTGACCTACATCGTGTTGAGAAGTTTGTCCTAGGTCTTGACCAAGATCATGAGCGCATACTTTCCTCCCTTATACGTCTCCAGGATAGTCTGAGGATTCCCTCCAACTCTTCGTCTTCAACTTAACTCTCTGAGGATCTTACTCGATGTTTGGGAGAATATAAGTTTAGTCTCTCTGCTAGACGATCTTACCTTTGTCAAAGGACATGTTAAATCAATCAGCTCCAACATAAGGACTTACTCTTCTGAGTCAGCAGCTGTTCACCTTATTTTTAAATATTCAGGAGAAACTGAACATGTTTTTGCCCACTCCCAGGGATGTTCCAGCTTTCACTCCATCTGGACCCAGTGTACCTCGATCACCACCACCACCAGCTGTTTGATGACTATCTGGACTACCACAAGCCTCTCTCCACTCTTTAAATGTATTTTGAACATTGTTTGAGAACAGTGCTTGTGTGGATACATTTTGGTGTTTTTGTTTGTGATTAGGGTATGTAGGTATTTTGGGATCATAGGTTTACTTGTGAATGCTGTCACATTTTGTTGTATGCAGATATAGATATATTGTCTTTCGACGAGCGATGCACTCATATTTTGTATTATCGCCATCAGTATATTTAAATAAAAGTTTTAACTCTTATTGAAAATGTGCCATTGGATTGCTAATTATTCTATTTTGCACCTCCAATATGAATGTTGAATACTCTTATCTTTTTATGTGTTTTGATGCTACAAGCTTAGATAAATGATTAAATGAGAACACCTTCACTTATGTACTTTGACCATCACATAGTTTCATCTATATTATCACTAATTGTTGTTCTCTTCCTTCCACTCTTTTTGGATTATGACAAGGGGAAGAGAGATAACCATTAGGGAGAACTTTAATAGAGGCTTGCTATGAGAAATTTGGAATTTTGAAATTTTCATTTTCATCTTTCAAAGAATCATAAAGGGGGAGAGAGAGTAACCATATGTGAATTTCATGCAATATCCTAAAATTATCATAACAACATCAATCATAGCATGTCTAAACTAGTTTTGAAAATTTTGTATGATTCATGGGGACTTTTGAAATTCATCCTTCACTTTATTCTTAAATTTGATTTCAATAAAGTTGATTGACTTGATCTCCTTATTCATGCTTCAACTTTCTCTGTGTGTATCAACATATGCTTCATGATTTGTGTATTCATATATGTGATGACTTTAATGAATATTATACACAATTCATGTGATACACATATCATTTACTTGCATTGATGATTCATTATTCATGACTATTTGGACTAAAATGTTTGTCATCAATGCATGAGGAGTAATTATTTTTAAATTCAAGCACAATTATTGTTTCTGGTTATAGTTGTTTGTCATCATCAAAAAGAGGAGGACAATGTTGAATATTGGAATCTCCAACGTGGTTTTGATGATAAACAAACATAATCAATTGTGATTAATCCCCATGTTTTGTAGTTAATAAAAGCATCGTCAATATAGATAAAGTCACATCAAAAGAAGACGATGACTCAGATCATTGATGTATGGACATCAATCAATGAAGCATGAAATAAATGAGTGAACGTAAGGAAATCAAAGCGTTAGACTCAACAAGCTCAATGTGAGTCTTCAAAGAATTCAATAGGAAGTGAAGAAGATTAAATATGTAAATCTTTCTTTCTTTACTTTTTAGTTGAATTAGCATGTTAAGCCTTGAATAGTCTCGATAGAATATCATTCATAACACTCACAACACTTTGAATCGTATTTCATTGAGTGTCATAGGGTTAGAATTTGCATAAACTCGAAGTAGAATTTTTCTGCATACCCAGGCGTCTAATAGTTGATCTCCAGACGCATGGTGCCCATGCATATTTAGTTCTCCAAAACCCTACCCTGTACAGACGCCCGAAGTTCATTCCAGATGTCTGCATAATGTGTCAGGCGCCTGGATGATGAACTCCAGACGTCTGATTAATTCTAGCTGAACTTCCAGTATCTCGATCTTTGAAGACTGATATAATTCAGACGTCTGATGTTATGTTTCCAGACGTCTTCACATTGTATCAGACGCATGTATGATATACATCAGACGTCTGGTTAATTACGAGCAATATTTCCAGTATCTTAAACTCTGCAATCAAGTCTTGATTAAAGCGTCTGAAGATGTGTTTCCATACGTCTATATAGTTGACCGGACGTCTGGATGATGAATATCAGACGTCTGGTATTCGGACCAATATATTCCAGTGACTCAGTCCCTCACTGTCTGTATGATTAAACGGCTGATGCTTTTGAGCCAGACGATTGTGCAGTGGACCAGACGTCTGGGAAGCCTTTTTCAGACATCTGCCAAGTGTCCGTTAGATTGCATTTATGACGCAGTACAACAGTCACCTAGTGGTTCTATTTCAGGCGACCTGTGACTAGGATTTCTGCCCGTTAATAACCGTTTCCAGCATTTAATGCTTGGGATTTTTAACATATTTTTGGACAGTTCGGTGAGCTATTTAAAGGGCTTTGATGTCTTGACTTGAGAAGTTAGCTAAACTCTTAAAACTTCATTCAATACACCCTCAAGTGATTTCAAGTCATTAATTTCTTCATTAGAGCATTCAAGAGTATTCAAAGCCATTTAAGCTCAAGCTCTAAGTTTCAATTTGTTTCCAAATCTTTCACGATCAAACTTCTAGCATTCATTGCTACTCATCTTGAGACACATAGTAAGTGCTCATACTCTCATCAGCACATCACACACACCTTGCCTCATTCTTAAGAGTATTATTCAAAACATAGGTTGTGGAAATTGTTTCATATTTCGGTTCTATTTCTCTCTTGATATTTGAGAAGTTTCTCTTGGGTTGTGAGAGTAGTCCATTCTCGGGTTGTGGGAAGTGGAAGAAAATGTATTGGCTTTTCACTTGTAAGGTTTGGCAAGTGGGTATTAGTGGATCATTAATCACTATCGGGTTTGCTAGTGGGTTGTTGGAGTAGGATTCAAAGGAGTCAGGGAGACTCAAAGTCGGGGAGACTCGATGAATCCGTACCAGTGTAAATCCTTTGTCTGTGTTTGCATTCTTGTGTTTGTTGCTCTCACATTGTATTCAGCACTAAGATTGCATACATGATCTTTAATTTGGCATAATTTCCTTATTATTGTTATAAAGCATTATTCACCCCCTCAAGTGTTTTCTCCCTATAGTTTCAGCTCCTACAGAATTCAAAAGCGATGAATGCACTATTCTGTGCCATAGACAAAAACGAGTTCAACAGTCTCAACTGCCTCATCAACCTACGAGATCTGGTATATGCTTGAGGTTACTTATGAAGGCACAAACAAAGCTAAAGAGACTAAAATCGATATTTTGGTCCACAGATTTGAACTATTTAAAATGAAGCCCAATGAAACAATCGTCGAGTTGTTTATGCGCTTCACAGATATTAACAGCTCATTGATCGTGCTTGGAAAGATGTATACCAAAGTGGAGAAGGTACGAAAGATTCTTTGTGTCTTTACTCTTGAATGGGAGAAGAAGACCGCAACAATCGAAGAGGCCGACGACCTATCCACTCTCACGGTTGAAAGCCTTATTGGGAATCTTATGGCATATGAAGTCCAACTTGAAGATAGAAAGTAAGAAAGCACCCACAATAAGAACCTTGCCTTTCATGTGTCATCATACAACGACGACGACGATTTGGTATACTTAACAAGAAAGTTCAAGAAGGATCTTAAAGGTAGGTTCAAAAATAAGAATTTTACGAATACTAATGAGAATTCTTCTGTGTGTTGTCATTGTAATAAGCCATGACACTTTAAGAAGGATTGTTCCTTACTTTCAACGTCAAAGAATGCCGAGAACTTCAACAAAGTACATAAGAAGAAGAATGTATTTGCGGCAACATGGGACGATTCCTCAAAAGAAGAAGGACAAGAACAAAGTGCACATGTGTTTCATAGTTCAGGATGACAACGATTAAGTAAGTAGTTTATATAATGAAGAATTGTTGGATGCATTCAATGATTTGTATGTGCATGTTGAGAGATTTAATTCTATGCACATATCTTTGAAACACGACAACACTTTGATTGTTGAACACAAGGCACTTGTTTCTAGACTTGCATATCATGATATGTTATCTCCTGAGAAATAACGACTTCTTACTCAGACTGTGGCCTTTAAAGAGGCTGAAATTCTAAAGTCACGAGTCCACGACTTGCATACGCTCATATCCTAAATGGATACAAGTATTTCATTACCCAGGATGAAATACATCGAGATGGTCTTCTAATGTTGAAAAGTTCTACAATTGGAAGTATCATCTTAATGATTTGCTCTCATTTCAATATCCTGCGAATCATTGGCATGCATTAGGTTATTCAAAGAAAAATGTTACCAACCTCAATGACTCTTCTTCTTTGGCTGTTAATCATAAGTCTGTTAATGTACTTAAGAAGTATTATGCATCCATCCATGCTCATACTCATTTTGTGCCTAGGAAACCCACACATTTGCATATTTGGGTTCCTATGAATGTATGTCAGCATGATAGAGATTAATATGCTGCTTCATATATGAATAATATTGTTTATTCTCATGATTGTGTATGAAAACCAAATTCTGCATGTGTTTAGTTTCTTAAGGACTAATCCCCCGGACTCTTCATTATAGAGGGTACCATTGCTTAATTGTTTATTTTTCGAGTATCCAAAAGAAAAGGTCATTGATACCAATATTCTTTTTGACAATGACAAAGTGGGAGAAAAGTAAAAACATTATATTTTATATATGTTGCTAATGTGCTTTTTGCAAGGAGAGCGATGTTGAAATTTCATTTTAAATATTTGTTTTACATATGTGTTTGTCATCATCAAAAGGGGGAGAATGTTAGATACATGATCCCCTATTAGGTTTTGATGATGAGCAAACTTTATTTTATGTGTTAACATTTGTTTTGCAAAGTTTACAAATCAAGCATATCACTACAAATGAAGGATTCATCTCAAAATAAAGAGTTCGCAACGATAATATGTTAGATACGGCTATCTTAAGGGGCTTTGGGCCCATTAGGTTTATTTTTAGTATTTTGTTTATTTTTATATTATAAATTAAGGGGGAGACGAGCCGGCCCTAGCATGCGGAAATTGTGAGTGTTTTGGTTATTTGAGAGGAGAAGGTTCTTTGATCTAGGGAGGGTTCGGACGTACCCTATCAATCGGTGTCTTGGGATGGCGATTACCACTAACATTGTAATCATTTATCTCTTTTATTTCCAGTTTATTCTAATAAATTTCAGATTTGCTTTTGGGTTCCTATCATTTTGGTATAAGAGCGACGATCCATGGTGGATTGGAGGAGATTCGTGAAGAAATATTTGGAGGCTGTCATGCCATTAGTCCTCCATGCCCAACAATTGAATCAACAGATGAAGAAATCAAATCAACAACTCATACAACAAATTTCAGGGTTTGGGGCGGCAAAGAAGGCGGCGAAAGTTTTAGATCTGAAGGCGACGAAAGTTTCAGATCTGAAGGCGGCAAAAATTTCAGATCTGGGCAAAAACCCTAAATCTTGAGCAAAAGGCGTCAACTTTGGACAAGGAAGTGGAAAAGTCGACGGTTTTGACGCGAATATGCAACCAGATAACGAAGGGATACTTTCCGACATCGACGGTTTTGACGCGAATATGCAACCAGATAACGAAGGGATACTTTCCGATATCGACGAGTACTTCGAGGAGCCGATGGTGGAAATCACGAACCCTGGTACCATAGAAGGACCCAACAGGGAAGCTAGCCCCATCTGGACGCCTCTTGGGGGCTACCGCCCCTCCTGAGCGTCGGAGGGGGGCTGCCGCCCCTCCTGGACGCCCAAGAGGGCTATTGCCCCTCTGGCATGGGAGTCAACTCCTTCGGAGCGCTGGACAGCATGTTTTCGACTTTCTATACCCAAAACAGTGGAGTTCGAGCTTTCGGGAGGCCAACGAGGGCCCTAAGGCCATTAGTTTACAGTTCGAAGTTCTTCCGAGCATCAGCGTTTCAGTTTTGGGTATGGAGGACCTTCAGATCTGACTGGCGATGACTGTGGCTTTCTTCTGGACGTCGTTGAAGGCGGTGGAGACCAATCGTACCCTTTTAACCAGGGAGGAGGCTTGCGCGCACTTGGAGTAGTGTCGTCGCAGACTTCATGCACCACCTTGAGGATAAGGTGGATTTTTGGGGGCGGAGTAATGTTAGATCCGGCTCTCTTAAGGGGCTTTGGGCCCATTAGGGGTATTTTGGTATTTTGTTTATTTTTATATTATAAATAAGGGGGAGGCAAGCCGGCCCTAGCATGCGGAAATTGTGAACGTTTTGGTTATTTGAGAGAAGGTTCCTCGATTTAGGGAGGGTGCAGACGTCCTCTATCAATCGGCGTCCTGGAAGGGCGATTACCCCTAACATTGTAATCATTTGTCTCTTTTATTTCCAGTTTATTCTAATAAATTTCATATTTTCTTTTGGGTTCATGTCATAATCATGAAGGCCGAGCTTAAAAGTTGTATTTTGTTATATTCATGTTTGTATTTTATTTGTACTTTTAGATGATGATGTAAAGCATTATGATGAATCATCTTAGGATCTTATGATTTACGCAAAAATTCACAAGTCCTTATCCTTTCTGGTCGACTAGACCGCTTTCCTAGTCGACTAACTCCTTTGCGTAACTTTTGATTTTTGGTCCTGGTCGACTAGCAGTTTTTCCTAGTCGATTAGATCTAACCGTTTGAACCCACTTTTGGCCAATTAACTAGCCCTTTTGCAGTTCTTGGCAGTTCTTTTGGGCTATACATGGGAAAATGGGATCTAGGGTGCCTCCTTAGATGAAATCTAAGGAGGCGCTACCATTTCCCCCCATTTCCCACACTTTTTTGGAATTTTTTGCATGGGTTTGTTGTTCACATCATGGATGATCAACATACCAAATTTCAAGGGATTCCAATACTTTTTGAGTCACCATCTATCCCTTACAATTTCAATGGTCTTAAAACGTACTGAAAACCCCATGAAGTTGTAAGGGGTAAATGGTGGCTCAAAAAGTATTGGAATCTCTTGAAATTTGGTATGTTGATCTTCCATGTGGTGAACAACATTCTCATGAAAAAAATTCCAAAAAATTGTGAGAAATGTGGGAAATGGGGGCGGCTCCTTAGATTTCATCTAAGGAGGCACCCTAGATCCCCTTATTTATTTATATATATACACACACCAAAATGTACCTAAGAACGTGCGCAGGCAGAATTACCAGCGCACGTCCCCTCTGTTCGGGGTTTTCAAGTATTTTTTTGAATTTTTTGCAGTAGGTAGATATACTTGTTATGTAGCTCCTTACAAAATTTCAGGTCAATCCAACACCGTTTGAGTCTCCGTTCGTCGATTTTAAAAACGTTGCACAAAACTGTCCATTATGTGTGTGTGTGTGTGTGTTTTATCCCTTAGAATTCCACAAAACAATCACAACAATTCCTATCATTTTTTATATACCAAAAACTCTCTCAAGAGTTCTAAAGAGGGAAAGGTGTTCATATTGTTCATTAGTTTGAGACATCTCTCTTCTTAGATTCCTATTCTTACTCAATCTTTGATCCTAGAACACTTGGAATCTCAATCCTAAGCCTTCCATCCACATTCACATCATTGAGACTATATGATTATATTTGTAATCTTTTGATATTTGTGTAAATCACTCATTTGTGAGAGAATGCATTATTCTCGGGTTGTGAGAGTAATCAAAGTCGGCAAGCGTGGGTTGTCACAGAAGTCTCTTGTGGGTTTTGCAGAAGCGATAGTGAAAAAATCTCTATGGGCAGTAGAAGACTGGAGTAGGATCACAAGGATCCGAACCATAATAAATTTTCTGTGTTTGTATTTGCTTGGCTGGTTTGCTTTTTTTGTCTCATCAATTGTGTTGATTCTTTCACTGCAAATTATTTATATTCAAATGAATATACAAGTAACTCTGTATAGTTGTTAACAATATTATAAGTTTCCGCAGTTTTGTATTGAATAGCCATATGGACGGTCCAAACGAAACAAGGAGCTCAAAGTCCAGATGATGAAGATCGTCCAAGTTTAATGGAGCACAAGGAGTCAAAGACAAGGATTTTGAGCATATTGGACTACATCAAAAAGCTTCAGAGCATTTTTGATGTGATGTATACTTGTTTTTAGATTCATTGTAAAGCCTAAGATTGAAGATTCACACACTTGGAAAATACCTTAAATTGTTTTGAAATGTTTTGAAATTAGTTTGAAAAGATTGTTTAAGTATTAGAATCCTGAAATTCACCCTATATATTGAGGGTCATGCAGAATTTATTCAAGAATTTAAGGAACTATTTTTCTTGAGAAAAACAAGTTTTCAAAAAAATTCCAAGTTCTTGTTGAAGAGGTGGTAAGATTACGTGTTGTGATTTGAGAAAAATCATTATTTGTTGGGGTGATTGGAAATCTTCTTGTTGAAGAGGTGGTGTTGTAAAATCATGTTGTTATAGAGGTGGTGAAAATCTTGTTCTTGTAGAGGTGGTGAAAATCTTCTTGTTGAAGAGGTGTTTTGTAATTTCTCTCATTTGGGAGTTATTATAATGGATTTAATTTCTAGGGAGTTTCATGTTGTTGTAGAGATGGTGAAAATATTCTTGTTGAAGAGGTGTAATTTCTCTCATTTAAGAGTTATTATAGTGGATTTAATTTCTAGGGAGTTTTGGGACTGGATTTAGCCTGGGAATGGGTAAATCAGAATAAATTGGTGTGTTTGCATTGCTCTATATTGTGCTTTCTCTATTGTGCTTGCAATTTATTCTACTGCTTATTTTTTCTTTCATACATGCAAGCTTGTGTATTGTTGATTATGACACAAATGAGGTAACTCTTATTGATGTCTTATGTAGAAATTAGAGGGGTTAATATTAATGTTTATATTTGATTTCATAAACACTATTCACATCCCTTTAGTGTTTTATTTGCCATCTCTAGGATCCAACAGACTGGACATAGATCGGGAAGAATGAACTTATACAAGTGTTGTTTGCAATTGGTTTGATTTTCAATGCTCGCAATTATTTGTGTTTTAATTCTCATTGTTTATTGGGATTAATGTAGAACAGGTGGCATCTGATCCAATAGATCAGGTGCAAGACACAAAAAGGTGGGGCCCCACGGGTACAAGCCCATGTGGGGGCTTGTACTTCCCACCTTTTTGTGTCTTAGCACCTGATCCATTGGATCAGGTGCCACCTTTTCTACATTAAATCCTTGTTTATTTTGATGCATGTTTTATTGAGATTTACTTGTGAATTTATCGTTGAATGTAACTGTTTAGTGTTAAACATTTCGTCCACAGGCACGGTCCCCAACATAAAAAAGTGAATTGGAGAAGTAAAAGAGTCCACCAATTCTTAAACTGATACCATATCTAACAGACATCGTGTGAAGACGCTCCTTAATAATATAAGTGCATTGCATACGTAAAGACAATAAGTTGGTTTCACAAATGAAACATGGTTTCACATATTTAAAAAATCTGTATTCAATGGGCTGGACATTTTATTGTTTATCACTATGAATATGACAAATTGAAGAAAAACATGAAACCTAATTTACAAATGTCAAAGGGAGGCGAAGTGTAGGTTTGCAGGCAGTAAGGATGAAAATGGGCTGGGGTCGGCCCGAGGGACTCCCGATCTAGCTTAAAAAATCCTGATCTTGGCCCCGGTCATTGCAAAAAGTAGTATTGTGTTGGGTTTTTCTTTAAGGCCCTGACTTCTTTCGGGATTAGTCGGGACCTAGAGTAGGCCCTGGCCCCACAATCGGCCCTAATAATTTTCTTAAAACATTTTTAGCCCAAGCCCACAGCCCACTAACCCACCAAGTATTTTGGCTTAAACTTACATCCATCTAACACACCTGCATCTCAAACTGTGTTAGTCCATTCAAACATGATCTAACAAATTAGGTAAAAACTGAAGCCTCTCAAACAAAAGAGACTGACCCAACAAGCCCAAATGCTGGTCCAAAAACTCTTAGGATAGGGATGCGGCTATATATTTAAGGCTTAGGGCCGGGCTGGGGTTGGATTTTAGGCCCGAAAATTTTTGGAGCCACGGCGGGGGCCTGCCATGTCCCTGCCTTGCCCCGGCCCTTTTTCACCCTTCTTGACACTAAATAAAAGAGGACCTTTCCCCCTTTTTTGCATGGTTTAAAATGCAAACTACTAATCTAGCTATTAAATCAGGGGGTCCAAAAGCTAATGATTTATTAGATGCAATAGGAAAACTCTTGCTGCAAAAATTAGCAAACATGGCTGGACACGAAAATCTTCATCCGGATGTGTAAGCTTGATGAAGCATGTTTGGTACTAATTGTTTTACAGATCCCTTTTCCGTTCTAATCTTCATATTGAAACAAACTAGTATATGATTAAAATGTACATATAAATTTTTTATTGGAGCTACATGTACATATCATCATCATCATCATCAAAATGTACATATAAATTTTTTATTGGAGCTACATGTACATATCATCATCATCATCATCATCATCATAGCCTTCATCCCAAAAATTTGGGGATGAGAGCTCCGGTGCTCACCCCAGTGGTTGAATCACCCGGCTGACTCGGTGGAGGCCCGGTTTCGAATCCCACTACCCACTATCCCCGTTTCATTTTCTTTATTTTCCAGCTTTAAGGGCTCCGATGGATACATGGCTCTCCGGGTTCGGGGTTAAGCAATCAAGGTGGGTGTACCCGTGTTCCACGACCGATGTTTCCTGCTTTCTGATGGATCAAAAAAAAATTGGGGATGAGCTAAATGTACATATATTCCATAAAAATTTAACCATCTTGTGTTTGGATTTTGGAGGATCTGTGCTTGATATCATCCTATGCTCGTCTCTGAATCTGGTATATGTCAGAAAAAAAACTTAAAATGAAACAAATAAGTTTTTAAAGGCACAAGTCTTCAATAATAACATATGATGGCACAAAATCAGATAAGACTCATTTGGGATCATAAATGTATTTAACAACTGTCCAGAGTTTGCAGGAAAAAATTCTACTTATTTATTTTAGAGAAACCTCCAATTTGAACTTTGAAGCATCTACTTATTTTAGAATATTATATTTAATAAAAATGAAGAACAGTAGCAAAATTCTTGATGCTCCGAGTGGTTGCTGGAAAGGTATCATCAAATTATGGGTTAGGCGAATGTAATATGCCAGGAATTTCAGCTAGAAAATATCCACGGCTTTTTCAGATTTTTCTTTCAGCGTATCAAGTTCATGCTGGGTTGATCTATATGAAACGAGAACACTTTTTATTGAGGATGCATGTCATGCTGGATATGTTTGGGACAACGTATTGAAGTGAGAACACCTTTTGATTTGACTCCATGTCACCTCCGTTTATGTTATCGATTTTTTTTTAAACAAATGCATATTCTTCTATCTGACATATGAAACAAGCATGTGCATATTCAATATAGATACAAAATGTGAGAAATAGATGTTTTTTCAGAAGTACTTGAATCTATTTCATGCATGAGCTTTCGAATATTCTCTGATATTGCCTTTCTAATCTGTTCTGGGCAGGGAAGAGAATCGATTTCATCACTGCAGGCGGCAGAGTAAGTTATTCCAGATCAAAACTAACTTCAACATTTCAGTTGTTGTAGGAACGTCCTCATGGCACTCACTAGCTGTTCTATTGTAAAGACGACAGCCTACGTTCCAGAGTTGCAGAAGTTGAGTGGAGCCCAAGCTCAGAAGAAGGCCCGACAAAGCAAAACAAAGAAGAAAGAGTCGGACAAGGATAACGCAGAGGGGGGAGAACCAGAGTCCGATGAAGAAGAGCAGATTGGAACCTCGAAGTCCAAGAAAAGCACGAGGGCCAGTGGACGAAGTAGACAGCAGCAGAAGCAGGCCAGACAGGAGGACAGCGATGGCGATTCTAAAGAACAACAACCTAAGAAATCAGCAAAGGGAGCAACAAAGAAGCAATCTGAGGCGACAAAAGACACGTCTAAAAAGAGGTCAGGTTCTACCAAGGGAAGTGTGAAGCAGAAGAAGAAAGCACGGAAGTAGGATACAAGCAGATAGAAAACCGACACACTAGTCTTTTTCTTGCTTATCCCGTGTCATTTTAATGCTGTTGGTATCCCCCCATGTTTTTGAGGTCAGATTCCATGGAAATTGGCAGTGTCCATGACTGCATTACAATGGGATCTAATTTTGTTACCCTCGTGGGGGTTTAATGTACAGGAATGCTCCCCCTTCGTTTGTGATGTCCAAAATGCTTTCATGGGGCACCCTGTTGCTTTACTCTGAACTCAGATGCTAACCTGTCACCATGGCTTTTGAATCTTGCTACATTTTACTTGGATCGGGATCGGAAAATTGCTTTGTTTGGTAAACCGAGACCGATTATTTTGTTCAAGTTCGTGTTCCTCTTTCACTCTGTAGTAATGAATCCGTAAATTGAAGCGGGAGGTAGACGTTTCTAGCGACACTTTTGCCTAAGCTACAACCTCCAACTACTATTGAAAGATTCTTGCTAGTTCATTTAGGGGCGAGAAATAAGAGTGTAAATTAGAAACATATTGCTCATAACAATCACAGTTAATAAATTTTACAGTAATAAATAAATTTTGCAAGGATTGTAACTCAAAGGATTGTAACTCAAAATAAGGATGTCCATGCCAATTGCTGAAGAACAAGGTGACTGCAACAAGCAAAAGGCTTCATGAATAAGAAACAATGTATGTACTACTGGCGTCAAACATCTAAACAGGTCAAACATATATAACATAATATTTGAGCCTTAACATAACATAACATGTGAGCCTGTATTCTCATTTATAGGATGAAGCTTTAATTTATACAACACACAAACCTGCTTGTGTGTTTCCTCGTTACTTCATGTGGCAACAAAATGCACTAGTGAAGGTCCACCATTGTTCCTCCTTGCTATAAAATGCAACGCAAATGCCGAATTCACAGTTCACTTCGCCAATGCATAACAAAGCAAATGAAAATCCAACTAACAACTTGACCAAAAATGAATAGCTAAAAAAACAAATGACGACCATTGCGCAATACAGCATCAACATCTAAATTCATGGGAGGAGGAGAATAAATAAAACAACGGACACAAATCTTCCACCATTAAAGGGTAAACTGACAATTATTTCCAAACATACGAGAGAGTTCAGACACGTCCAGGCACAGGTAGACGTAATAATGCTAGAAGTTGCATACCTTACAAAATCATCAGACATTACCGAAGTGCATACCACACTCAGTTACAAATACTTAGACAAATAACCCCAACAGGGCCATCTTTCCAATACAAAAGTGGCGTTATTCATCATATTTCCTTCAGTTTCATTACTTACTAACGACAGCCGCCTTCCTCCATTTCCCTGAAAACATACCGGGTGGATCAACCTCGCCCACTTCAGCAAATCGAGACAAGTAATGACAGCTGACGAAGTTGAAAGCATCCTTCCAACAGTAAAACACTAAAACCATCATGACACTCAGCGAGTGATAGCAACTGCCTAGCTTTCTCAACAAACTTCATGAAACGGCATAATCTGAGGCGATACTAGACTTTCCAACTACCATTAAACCTCTGAACCAAGCAACCAAGCAGGGGGGTTTCATAGCTTGAGGTTTTCCGCGACGATCACTGACTGATCTTTGCAGTGTGCCTCAATACGTCTATGAGGCTCGGTACTCCCTAGAAAGACGAGAAAAAAGATTATGTTACTTCAGGGAAAACTAACAATTATGCATCAACATGAAATCCATTCACTTCACCTTCTAGGCTTCAAAATGACATTAAAACAAATTCACATCATACCATTTCATAAATAAACTTCAACCTCCTAAATGACATAAATCTATGAGCATACATACTAGAAATAACAGAAATATTCAGCTGTTTATACTCTTTATTTAAAATGCATGAAATTGTTTCAAAAACAAACAGTTCGAATACCTAAACAGATAGACAACCAGCTCACCAATCAGGAAAATTGAACCAAATACAACTGCGAAGCACATAAGCCAAAAATACCGCCTCTCATGCATAGGCAGACAACTATTATCAATTTGTGAATATTAAATTAAGCAGTAGCACATTGTGTAACAGATTGGTTTAAAGGTGAGACCGCACGTATTTTGTAGAATTTTTGGAATGTATTTAGTATTGCATGCGATAGGTACGGTTTTCAAAGCTTATTTTCCTTCATTATTTTTCAAAAACAGATGTTTCGTAATGGATCTCCAAGGACTTTTGAGATAATACTAATATAAGCATCTATTCTATAAAATAGGGATGTTATCAAGAGAAATTGGACAAGAGAAATTGGACAAGAGTATATACATATATACATATACATACATACATATACATACATACATATCTATTATATAAAAGAGGGATGTTATCAAGAGAAATTGGATAAGAGAATTTGGACATGAGAAATTGGATAAGAGAATTTGGATAAGAGAAAATATAAGAGATGAGATTTTGAGGGATAAGAGAGGATGTGAGGAATTTTGCACATACAACCCCGGTTTTTGCATTTTTGCCCCTGAACCCTCCCCACACACACACCCACACTTTTTATTCTCCACCCCTTTCCCACCATTTTTTCCCAGTCCTTTGAAAATTTTGAATCTTATCCTACTAGGACAAAGCTTTGTCCTAGGTGGCAAGTTTGTCCTAGGTGGCAATGACAATTTTGGGGGGACTTAAATTTTGGGGGAAAACTTAAGTTTGAGGGGAAACTTGAAATTTTGTGGAAAAACTTGAAATTTGCGCGGGGGGACTCAGCCATTAAATAAACCGTGCCCTATGGGCACAGGTAATGACTAGTAACTCTATAAGCAAAAAGGCTAATTTTCAGGAACTACCTTTATGTTTTACCATTTTCCCAAATACTACTCCCAAGGTACCATCCTGAACTTTGAAAATAACAAATAACTACCCTTTACTTTTTTTCATTAGTTCTCTAACATCAAAACTACCTCAATCTTTCTAAACATGCTAAAATTACATCCTCCAATTTTTTTAAGTCTAAAAAAACTACTACAATTTTTTAATAACATTTCAAAAAATTACATCTAAAATCTATCTTGTAATGACTTAGAGGACTAATTTAGAAAAGGCGATGTTCAATGTAATTTTCTATGTTATTTTCTGTTATTTTTAAAATTCAATTTAGGAAAACATGAAAACATAATGGTAATTTTCTGAAAATTAGACTAAGCAAAGCTTTTTCAAGAATCCAATTTTAAGCTTCTCAATGTAAAAGCCAGGGGCCCACTAAACTTTCCTCTTGTGATCTTTTCTGCCCAATAAAATCTCATTAGATCATATCTCTAAACAATTTTTTTCCTAATCATCTTTATTTTTTCCAAGTATTTTTAAAACCCTCATCTGAACTCTCCCATGCAAATCATGCTTATCAAATTCTTTTGCTAAGGTTCTTTCAGATATTGATTTATATTGATAACACTTAAATTTTAGAACTAAAAAACACCTAACCCGTCTAAAAGCTCTCTTCTATGAAGTACTTTTTGGTAAGTCCTCTTTTTTTTATTCATCGGAAAGCAGTAAAGAACACTCGACCTCACACAGTGGGAAGGAGGGCACATGGGTCGCGGAAACACGAGGACTTCCCAGGAAATCACCCATCCTGGTACTGCTCTCGCCAACTTCGGAGTTCCCATGGAACCGAAAGAAGCCAATGATGAGCCCTCTTTAAATAGACCTTAATAGAAATAAAACTAACAATGAACACTCCCTGGCTAGATTTAGAGAATTTAGGAGGAATCTCTCTATAAAAAATTAGAATTAAATAGTAAATTCTAATTAACAAATTAACTCTAAAATTTCCATAAAACTAAACTCCTGAATTCTTTCTACTAAATTTTATTTTGAAGATGCCCAAAACTCCCTAAATTCTGTAAATCCTTACACTTCATTCCTTCTTTTACCAAGTCTTTTGCTGGGTGTCATGTAATGAACCAATAAAATTTTCATAATTCCTCACCGCATGCTAAATCCCATGGGAATTGAACCAAATATATTGACTTAATCACTAAGGTCTCAGAGGCATTAAGTTAAATATATGTAACTTATTACAATAACAATCCAAGTGGGCGGATCAAGTTGATTCAAGCTGATCCACCAATATAACAATGCACATATAAATTAATAATATAATATATGTAATAATGAATTGGATAAAATTTACACATGCGGGTTAAGGTGAGCATTCGGTGCAGGAAAGTTTCTACACCATCCGTAAAAAACATTACATTCCACGCAACTTTTTCAAAAAAAATTGTTTAGAATTGTTGTACACATTCTAAAACTCTAAACCCCCAAATATGGGTAAACCATGGGGGAATTTAACCCTCGGTCAGCTCGTTACAAAAAGTTCTATTGCTTTGAAATCTTCTTTTGAAATCGTTGAATTTGTAACAATTGGAACTATGGTCAAATAACAATTGGAACTAGGTACAAGATGTGTATACCAAGATCATTGAAAAAAAGATTGAAAATTGATATCTTATAGGAACGGTGTAGGAATTTTCCTACACTGAATGCACGTATACTTTATTCACATAGAGATAGAGACCTGTTTTGTTAGACATCTTGGCCTTAGCACAATCAAGTTGGAACTAGGGTCAAATGGCGGTGGATTAACTTAATTTTGGGATGTTACAATTGTGTATATCAACTTAATGGCGGTGGATTCACTTAATTTTGGGGTGTTCAACATCAAGATGTGCATATCAAGATGAACGGTGTTGATCATTGAAAAAAGATCAAAAATTGAAGTCTTCTAGGACCGGTGTAGGAAATTTCTGGCGGTGGATTCACTTAATTTTGGGGTGTTCAACATCCAAGATGTGTATATCAAGATGAACGGTGTTGATCATTGAAAAAAGATCAAAAATTGAAGTCTAGACCTGTGTAGGAAATTTCCTACACTGAATGCTCACATACTTCTCTCTCTCTCTCTCATTGTTTCATTAACATCTTGGCCTTAGCACAATTGTGCAATGTTCAGGCAATTGCTTCTAGGCTAAGAATACTTCTAGGCTAAGAATACTATAACCGTACTATAATAGGTAGTGTTAAGATGTATTAAATGTTAAGTGGTTGGAGAGTGTTAGCATAATGATAAGATGTATTAAATGAGTAGTTGGAAAGAGTAGCTGGGAGCATATATTAAATGAGTGGTGACGAGAATAAGTGTGAATGGTTGAGAGCATGGTTGGGAGTGACATAAATATGAGTGATTGAGAGAGTGTCATGTATCTATAAATAAGTAAAGGTTGGTAGAATGAAAAGAATCCAATTTTCATCTTAGTCTTTTCAAGTCCTTTTTTATCAAATTCCATATATGATTCTAACATGGTATTGGAACCATCAAGATGTGGTTATCTTATGAAGACCCTACCAACATCAATCTTGTGAGTTCAGATCTGACGACTCTAATCATAACCAAAGCTTCTTCGAGCCTCCCCAACTTGCTCGATGGGTTTCAAATTTTTTCACCTTTTACTTCAGTTATATAATCAAGCAATATAGTTAAAACATTACATATGCATGTGTGTGTGTGTGTCGATTTGCTCATTTTGTATTAAAAATAATGTCTAAAAGATTTTTGAAGATTTGATATAATTATTTCGTGTATGTCATTTGGCGTTTGATGTGGGTTAATAATTGATGTTGGGTTTAGTATTTATGTTTTTTTTTGTTTTTTTGCTTATCTTTGGAATAGAAAATTATGAATATTTATGAATAGAAAATTATGAAAGAAATTTAGGTGCTACTGGAGACTATAGTTGGGAAAATTAATCTCTCCATAGCTTTATGACGTATCACAATGTTTTAGAAATACCAGCTAGGAGAAAAGTCACTATCTCAACCTTATGTAGACTTTCACAAGCTACGAGAAGAGTTGAATTTCATCTTTCCAATCACAACAAATGTAAAGAAAATAAAGGAACAAAGGAAACAAGTCTTGACATTCTTAAGGAATTTATGTCCGAAATACACTCTCAGGTCATAGAAGATAACACTCCACTATCTTTAACAGTAACTTTTCACACCTTAATGTTGATTTTTCCCGAAAGTAACTGAACCTAAGAGACAGAAAGTTTCAAGGAGAAATCGACGTTAGTGACACATCGTGTTTTTGGAGGCATAGGTAGATATGGAGGTGCTCGAGGAGTCACAAGGAGGCGGAAATTGTAACAGAATTGGTGTTCATGGCAGGGTTAGAGGAGTACATGTTAGATGAGTACATGCTTCAGTAGGCAAATGTATACCAGACGCGAGTCCCTTAACCGAGAAGCTAATGTCACTATTACAATAAGTTCAGCCACACGAAATTCGCTTGTCCCTAATTGCAAGGTTCACATAGGGCAGTTTAGAGAAAGCACCGCATACATGACATCCCAAGAAGACTATTCTCAGTCAAAGAATATTCAAATAACTAACGACGTAGTCAATATAATGTTTAGAGTTTTCTGAAGCTCAATTACATTCTTCTCCTATCTTACAACATTAACCACATCAGGTTACTCAACCACATGCATTTCTACATCAAGTTCTTGATCTTGGGTGATAGATTCAGGAGCATTTGATCATGACCATGGAATCTGATAAATTATTTTACTTTTATCCATCCACTTCTAAACATATTGACACTAGTAGATGGTTCCATTTTTATTCTAGGTGGGCTCTATTAATGTCAAATCTTCTTTGCCTTTGATAGATGATCTGCATTTGCCTGCGCTTTTTAAAATTGATTTATAAACATTGTTGTTGATCGATATGTCTTTCAAAAGATTAGTACAAAGAGGATGATTGGCACATGACGTGAGACTGAAGATCTTTATCACCTAGATGATGAGGTCAATGTTCTTAATATCGGATATCGGTCGCGTATCGACCTATCAAATTTGATATTGGATTGCAGATATCATGGATATATCACGGATATTGACTAAATATCAAAGTGTCATATCGGAGGCTTTAAAATGATGACATGCAAACATAGATGTATCTAAGAAGATATAAACTATACTAACTCAGATAAAAGTATGTTTTGATTATTCTTCTCTCGTTAAACATTGATATCGGTGATATTAACTAAATATGGAAGTGTCATATCAGATGCTAAAAATGTGGTCAAATAAACCCAAAACTGGAAGGAAAAAATCAAAAAACTGAAAAACAAACGAAAATTGAAAAAAGGGCACAACTACTCACCTTGATCGGAAAACATTCACTTGTAAAGATTGAACGCCGGACGCCACAGCTCAATCGATTGTCATCGGAAATTTTCGTCGGACGGAATTGAGCGGAGCGACGAGGACCGGAGCGTTGAGAGGACTGGAGCGGCATGATTAGATTTAGGGCAAAATAGCGATTATCCCTCAAAAAAATCCTGATTCCTCATCGTTAAGTAAATGATTTGGGTCGGGTGACTCGAGTCAGATCCACTTTCAAGTGGACTAGCCCGCTGACTTTATTTTAAAAACCCGTGAATTGCGGCCGATATTTCAAAGGGATATATCGGCCGCAATATCGACCGCAACCCGATATTGCAGCCGATATTTTCCCAAATATAGGAAACCACAATATATAAGCATATATCATATCGGCCTAGTGATAAAACCGATACTGCGACCGATGTCTGGATATCGATCCGATATTTAAAACACTGGATGAGGTAGAATCAATGGCTTACTCTAGCGTTACTTCCTCCATCACACACTGCAGAATGTGTCATCCAGGTCTTCCAAAATTGAAAATTTTACGTACTAAGTTTAAAAGTATGTCTAATCTAGAATGTGAGTTTTTGTCAAGTGAGAAAACACTATCGTGTATTACGCCACATGTTAATTAAATTTACTCTGAAACCTTTTTGAGTTAGATCATTTAGATGTATGAGGTCCTTGTCGTATTGAGTCTAGATGTGGCTTTAGATATTTTATCACGTTTGTGTATAATTTTCACGTTTAACTTGGATTTACTTAATAAAAACAGATCGGAAGTGTTTGCAATATTTAAATAAATTTTATGCTAAAATAAAAGATTAATTTGATACTTCTGACAAAATTATAATAATCGATAATACAAAAGGGTATTTTAGTAATCAGTTTATAGTATTTAGGTCAGAAGTTGAAAATATTTTTCAATCTTCATATGCACGTATCTACAACAAAATGGGATGACAAAACGTTAAAACAAACATTTACTAAAAATTACACTCTCTTTTGTTACACATGAATATTCCAAAGATTTTGTGGGCTAATGCTATTTCACTTGTTATCTAATTAATCGCTTGCCTTCATCTATGCTTCATAATCAAATTTCTTACCAACTGTTCCCGAAGACCGGTTTGTTTTCCTTATCACCCAAGATTTTTGGATGCATTTGATTTGTCCATAATTATATTGCTGATGACTTTAAACTTAATCATATCTTTAAAATTTATATTTTTCGGATACTCTTGTATACAAAAAGGCTATAAATGCTATTGTCCTACAACCAAACCATCATTTGTGTCAGCTGACATCAAATTCTGTCTCAACCATACTTCACCAAATCTAGAAATGACGACTAACCATTAAACCAATGACATTGATGATGAGTTTTTACTGTGTTACCACCGCAAAAGTATGAGATTGAGCATGTATATCAACGACAGAAAATGATTTGAACTCAGTTCACTAGTCCCGTCAACTTATAATGTGGTTGTCTCCTCGTCTATAGGCCTTGTATCGTTCTTCTCGTTAGTCATTATCAATAAAATTTTCACAAATAAAGGTGAGTTTGTTTCTGATTTGGATATTTTGATTGCTCATAGAAAAGCTGCTCGTTCATGCACCGCTTGTCCTCTCAATAAAATAAGCACATCAAGCATGTATCTTATGCATAATGTGGTTGTCTCCTCGTCTATAGGCCTTGTATCGTTCTTCTCGTTAGTCATTATCAATAAAATTTTCGCAAATAAAGATGAGTTTGTTTCTGATTTGGATATTTTGATTGCTCATAGAAAAGCTGCTCGTTCATGCACCGCTTGTCCTCTCAATAAAATAAGCACATCAAGCATGTATCTTATGCATAACTTTCTCAACTGTACATAGCTTTTCTCTCCGTCGTTGATTCTCACCAAACTCTCAGTCTATTTCAAAAACTTTACAGCATCAATATTAGAAGAAATGAATGCACTTGAGCTTAATGAAACTTGAGATCTTATACCTTCTCTCTACCCGGTAAGAATGTGATTGGTTGCAGATGGGTGGGTGTATAATGTGAAGTTGAAGCATGGTGGCTCCTTTGCTCAATTAAAGGTAAGGTTTGTTGCTAAAGACTATTCAAAAACATCATAGATTAGCAAGAAACATTCTCTCATGTGGTGTCGATGATCTGTGCATTTATTGATCTCTTTGGCAATCACTTACAGCTGACCTTTGCATTAATTGGATGTCAAGAATGCATTTCTTAACAACATTCTTGAAGAATATGTAGCAAGCACCAGGCTTTGTTGCTCAAGGAGAGTTAGGGAAGTTGTGCAAATTAAAGAAGTCATTGTACGACCTAGAGCAGTCACCAAGAGTTTGGTTTGGATATTTTATAAATTCTATGGGATGATTTGATCTTAAACGGTGTCAGAGTAATACTCCGTCTTATATCAAACACATCAAAGAAGGCGAATATACCTGATGGTATATGTTGATATTGTAATTTATGAAGATGATACCTTTGGGATTTGGAATTTGAAGCAGTTCATTCAAAATGAATTTCAAACGAGATCTTGGACCATTCAAATACTTTCTTGAGATAGAGATCGGATGCTCAAAGAAAAGTATATATTTATACTAATGAAAGTATGTTTTGAATATGTTTTGAATATGTTATCAGAGACAAATGTCAAGTTGTAAGCTTATCTCACCACCAACGGATCAAAACTCTAAAGTTGTATCAGATCAGGGAGAACCACTAGAACCACTGCATGATACATGACGATATATGAAATTAATTGGAAAATTGAACTACCTTACTATTACAAACCCTGATATTGCTTTTCTGGTAAGCGTATTGAGCCAGTTCATGACTGATCCGCAGACTACGTATTAAAATGTTGCATTGTCTTGAGATACTTTAAGAATGCAATGGAAAGAAACTTTTATACTCTACTTTTGGGCTTTGTAGAATTGCAATATTCTCTACAGATTGGGCCAGTTCACTATTTGATCGACGATCGACAACTTGCCATTATATTTTCATAGGATGTAATTATATATCTTGAAAGAGTAAAATCAACCAGTTGATCCAGTGCAGAATTAGAGTAGAAAAACCATAGCCAACAAAGCACGTAAACAACTGTAGTAGATTTAGTGGTTACTCTTCGAGTTAGAACTCGTAATACCTACACCAATAAGGTTGTATTGCAATATAAGGCTGCTATATATATTGCTAACAATATGATCTTTCATAAAAGAACTAAGCACATTGAGATTGACTATCATATAATGAGACATTAGTGTGACAAGAAGGTTATAGAGACAAAACATGTCATATTCTAAAACATATTTATTAAGATTTTGGGAAAGAAGAGATTGAACTACTGTTACAAGCTAGGTATGCTAGGTATGTATGACATTTATGCTCCAGCTTAGGAAAGTGTTAAAAATGTATTGAGTAATATATTAAACGTGAATGGTTAGGAGAGTGTTGACATAATATTAATGTGTGTTAAATGAGTAGTTGGGAGATGAGTGATATAAGTGTGAGTGGTTGGGATCGTGTGTTAAATGGATGGTCGAGAGTGTGATAAAATTGTGAATTCTTGGACACTTACAATGTATCTATAAATGGGCCAAGGTTGGGAGAATGAAAAGAATCCAATTTTCTTCTTAATCTTTTCAAATCTGTTCTTTCCAAATTCCCTATCATTCTAACAGGTAGGACTCAACAGTCACCCCCCACAACCAATCAGAAGCCATGCAGTCTGACTGCGTAACAGAATGTAAGGCACTTGCTACACAGAATTTTAGGTTTTCTATGTCCGAGAATGAAGCAAGACCAGGTTGCTTAAATAGATGCAAAACTGACATACTTCAACAATTGAGTCATTCAGGAATCATTAAAATAGACACCACATAACTCGAACAAGTCTCAATGTATAGTTGGCACAGCTAGCAGGCACAAGGGAAAAGAAAACATGGAATGTGGGCATAGTATGCACCAAAACTGAAACCTCTGCTACAATAAAGGTTGGATTGATTGATTATTTAACTAACCATTGTTGCCTAGCTTCAGGTTTATAAAAAATATATAAAGTGGCACACAAATGAATGAAGCATCTAACAACCAATCTATCAAAACAGGTTCAACCAGGATAAAAAGATACTGTACCACATTATCTTGCTAACAAACAGAAAATCAGGGATTTCAAAACTGTCACTTCAATGGACAGATAAATTGTGTACAAAACTGTCACTTCAATGGACAGATAACTTGTGTACGTATTACCCAAATAGATATGCAAGTCAAATAATACTCTACTAGATATATGCAGGATTATCAAATGCATCTATACATAGAGACAATGTGTTTGAAAATCGGAGGTAACAGAGCAAATCGAAACACTAGAAAGACATGCATCAGATTCAGGGATTTCAAAAGTGTCACTTCAATGGGCAGATAACTTGTGTACGTATTACCCAAATAGATATGCAAGTAAAATAATACACTACTAGATATATGTAGGATTATCAAATGCATCAATACATAGGGACAATGTGTTTTTGAAAATCGGAGGTAACAGAGCAATGGAAATACTAGAAAGACACGCAGGTTTTTTTCGTTTAATAAACTTTCACCAAACATGGAGACAATATCTAAGTTCTATCTAGGTAGTGTCAGATGTTGTTTACAACGAAGCTAAGCTCCATTTAACCAACTGGGACAGTTAAACCTAACGGAGAAACAAGTATTTGAACAGATGTGAGGGAGGCATCAAGACTCACCAGCTTCAGGGTCAAGCACCTGCAATGCTTCCAAGACTGTCCCATGCTCCAACAGAATTTTAACAACACTGCAAGGACTGAAAAGGTGGACGGCAGGGTCGATAGCACCAAGCTGCAGGCCAGTCACTGCAACATATTCTCAACCTTCAAAAACAAAACCATACGAAACATTTCAATAATAACAGGGATATGCTAATCACTCAAAAAACATGGGCTGCAAGAGGTCAAAGTGCACACAAATTATTACCAGTTATCATCAAGATTCAAGGGTTTCACACGAAGTAACCAGACCAAAGAGAATGTGCTTGTTGATGCTGCTCTGGCATCACTGAAGGCTGAAAGCCAGCTTGCTGAAGCTGCTGTTCCAAGTTTGGCTTGAGTTGGTCAAAAAGTTGAAATTTTTGCCACTTCTCATTGACCACTGGAGTTTGCATGTTAGGAACTTGTTTTCCAGGGAAAGGAAAGCTCATCACACCATTCAAGCTAGTACCATTATCCGAAGCAGGATGGTGATACATATGTGCAGCATGGTTAAGTGTGTTTTCCATTCCCGGAGCTTTGGTCGATGAAGACTGATATCCATCCAACCAGCTGTAGTCATCAGTCTGAGGATTCTGTACATGCATCAATGATTCCAAGCTGGAGTCATCCAGCTGCTTAGGCTGAATGTTCCTAAACCCAGGAGGAGGACCCATGTGCCTAATAGGTCGGCTTACAGGAGTCTTAATCGATGAAGTTAGCACTAGTCCTGAGGGTTTCAGAGAAAGCCCATCAGAAGTCATTCCTGAGGACATTATGGAATCCAAGGTAGATGGTATATAAGTTTCTGCAACTTTGGTCTGGCCAGAGGTCCTGCTGATAGGATCAAGTGGTGATGAAGAAATCAAGGGTGAGAATGCAAACGCTGTGGACTGCAGAGAGCTCAAACCTTCTTGTGAACCATGATTACGGTTGATGTTAAAATTCTTTAGTCCACCAGACAATATTGCTGCTTGTTCCATTAGCCATTTCGAAGTGTTCAAATTCATGTGGGGCAAAGGTTGCTGTGGGAAATTTACAACAGCAGCATCCCAGGGTGGATTGCTCTGCAGACCACTTGATACCTGAAAATTACCGTTAGGCATGGGAAGCGGTGTGCCAAAGTTTGCACATTCTCCCTTCGAAGAAATTTGTGCAGGCTGCATTGTTTCATAAGCAGATGACATGGGATGAATAGCACACTCTCCTTTTGTAGAAATTTGTGCAGGCTGACATGTTTCATAAGCCGTTGACATTGGAGCGTTAGCCCATTCCCCATCTGTGCGAAGTTGTGGGGGCTGATTTATTTCATAAACAGCAGACATGGAAGTGGAAGCACTTGCACCAGGATGCTTCTCCCCGACTGTAGGCTTGAAGACAATTTCTTCTTCCTCATCTTCTCCATCAACATATAGCAGTGCCTTTGGATGCATCATTCCATGATTAAAGGATCCCTCAACTGGACTTGCCTGTTTAGTAGCATTTAACTTAGGATCCTCTGACAACCCATTACACATGTAATCATCAACTACAGGGGGCTCTGTACCAATTACAAATTTCTTGAAACGAGAATCGAAATATAGTGCCTTTTGATCAACACGAACCACATTCATCAGAGCCCTCCCCGCAGCCAAAATCCTCTGCACTCGGGCTCGACGTTCCTTATCAGTCCCATCTCCTCCATATGCATTCCTCCTTGAAAAATCCAAGATTAGTTGTGCTGGCACTAGGGGTAAAAACCCTCTTAATTCAAAATCTTCCCATAATGCAAGTCTATTACTTGTTTCCCCCTCATCATATTGACTCATATCAAAAAAGCAAGTTTCATCATTATCCCCATCTCCAGAGGCGAGCCCACTCAACATAAGTTTATTCATAAAGCTGACACATTGATTCCAGAAAAATGATCTCGCACCGGCTTGTTTTTCCTCAACATCAGAGCCTGCTGCAATGTCAGGATGACTTGCCAACCACTCAATGAAGACTAAAATGGCTGGCAAAAGAAAACTTGATGTAGCATCACGTAACTGTGCACATCTCTTAATAATATGCCCAGCAAACTCAAAAGCGGCCATGAATGCGTTTTGAAGAAGCACTGTACGTTGCAAGATCTCAGCATATGACGGGCCATCTGACTCCCTATTCACATTATGGACCGTGAATATAAGCATGGCAATAAGCCTCACAATAAAAAGTCCATTTTCAGCAGCATCCTGACCAAAATTTAGCTCCTCTTCAGGTCCAGAGGTCAGAAGGTCCAGAAGGTCCCTTTTAACTGAGGAGAAAATTTCCCCAAAAGTTTCCAAGCTGTTGAGTTACACAAGTTAAATGTTAGTGCTTTGAATCATATATCTAATATCTAACAGAAATTTCCCCTCTGAAATACAATAGGCTATATGGTACAACTCTAAGCCAAGAAAGCTCTGACAGAAGATAAACCAATTGTGTCACTGACAACAAGATGACCACCTTGCTATTGCGTGCAAAATGCCCAGATGAGGTCAATATGAGCAGGAGAATAACTTGACATAACATTGATACCTTGAGGCCAACTAATCTAGATTCAATAGACTAAGAAAGCAAGCCTCCATTCGACTGGAATGAAGTAAACAATAAGTGCAGATGACCTGGACATAATTAAGAATGGCATGGCCCAACGTATAATAATTCTGAACCAAAGGATTGAATGTAAATTAATTTTAACCAAGTGAAGTTCAGAATTGCAAACAAAATCTGAGAAGATTTTCATTGATGTCAATACTAAATTTAACAGATAATCTGCCATGTTCGAACACCAAGGAGAAACATAGAATGCTTATATGTTAAAAAAACCTGTTGTTTGCATAACTGATAAAATAAATACTATAAATGTAATTACAAACTACTGAGAAATGCAAAAATTAATGTCGCCTGAATAGTTTTACAGCTAAATGCAAAATGATGTGAGTTCCAGGGCGCAGGGGCATGCACACCCCCACAAACACAGAGTTGTATTATTATTATTATTATTATTATTATTGGGGGGGGGGCTGTTTGAGAAATGTTCTCTCATTAAATAAATGCGCAATTGCACAATTGGGTTGAGTCGCATGCATTCTTTGCTGATTTTGAAACCTCATAACTTAAAATCTATTTCGAATTCAATCTTTGTGGACAAAAAAATATTTTCCATTATTTCCTTATCTAAAAGGTATTTTAGATAAGCCAAATGTCAGATTTAATAGGATATAAAATAATCACATGATTTTTGACAATCACCTTGTCCGGGTGAAGAGGATTCCATTAACTCGTACAAACCGAGTTGAGAAAGCCTTTAGAACCTCGGGGATGCTCAATTCCCGTTCCTTCACAGGAGTTGCTTCTTGTTTGAAATCTTTTGACAACAGCCTCGCATCCCCCCTACCTCTGCCTCTCCCAGAGGTTCGTGCAGCTGGCGGCTTAGCTGCTATAGGTTTGGAATTTGCTGGCAGCTGAGAGAAACTTTGACGATTCTGCAATGTGTAAATAAACACAAATGAGAACCGTTAAAAAAGCCAGCATAATAGCATGATAAGCTCCAAAAGGATCAGGAAATGAATTCTGACAAAATGCTAAAAATTTCTGCCTAGATTATCAGACAAGGCACAGCTGCGCAGTTACTAAGCATGCTCATGAAACTTAAAACTGCAAAATATGGCCAAAAGTCAACATCAGTTCAAGAAATAAACTTTCAGCAGTTCAGTCTCAGCATGGAATCGGAAATCAGACAAACAACAATTCTCAAATCTGAGAGACTGATAATAACGTAGCACAAGCTTCAAGAGGTTTGGAGGACCACAATACAAATATAGTAACATGTTGCAAACCACTAGACATCACAGCATATATCATAATACACATTTTATGTTGGATGTTAATATATCCATTCCATCTTATCTAAATTTCAGACTGGATATTCAAAAGACCCATTTTAACTTAAGCCTCATTGCAAAAAATTTGGACTTCGGACTGAGAGAGCCAAGTCATGCTTAGAAGAATAAATAGATTTCCCAAGCCGTCATGATTTGAAGTTTAGACTTCACAAGTAACATTACCCGAATAGTTAATTGATCACGGAAAATTTATAAGAGCTGATGTGAGTATGTACCAAGACCAAGAATAATTTGCCATGTAAATCAACAGAAATAAACCATGATGGATACAAACTTTGCAAGTGCATCTGAAGCCCAAACCCTCTGATTTAATAAATCTCATCTCATATGTGTAACCATTTGGATTAGGAGGTCAATGCTCTGTGTAAATCTCTATCCATTTAGTTAACAAATAGAATCTGTTAAATTTACCCAATCCTTCCTCTAGGCACCCGCACTATCAATATGGTAATCACCACTATGTCTGCAAACTTGTTTGGCAACATTTAGGTCTGCAAATCAAAAATACGGCTAAGGATGTAAAGTTATACGCTCAGTAGAACTGATCAGAACAGTCATCATGATCGCGTCCAACATTCTTTAAACAAATTTGCAAACTTACCAAATTTTACATTTTCCTCCTAGTGTTATTTCACTATTTTGTCTACGAAGGAACACACTGTTTTCTGCAAAGCCAATTGATTGGCAGTGGAAGGCATCTATATGTCAATTTTCATTTTAATCAAATTCTCATTTTCTGAACATTTTACACAAAACCACATTGATGGTGCAAGCATTTTATATCAATAAAAACATCTACCATTGTTGGCCACGACTCACAATGGCGTGCAAGCATACTCATCTTTAACTTATAGTTCAAATTCCATATGATATAACTACTAACTTAATGCAACGAGTTAATACTAGCAGTCAGACACAATTTCCAGAAAATAATGAACATTTAACCTTTATAATATCAACACATTACTGGATATTAAACTTAAGTGTGACCGAAAGTGAATATGATTATTAAAGCAAGTAAAGCGACATCAATCTTAAACTCCAGGATAAGCAATACTTCACCCTAGCGAACTTTTAAGGCCATGTAGACTTGGCATCGAATACTTCTTACATTGAGTTAAAACCATCGCCGTCAGATGTAGGCATCATGCAACTATATGAGTTAGACCATGTGCCATCAAAACTTCCATTATTAGGCTGCATGTGTTACTTCTAAAAATAACCAACATAGAATTCTTAAATGTCCTACAGATATTAGTATAACATTGCCATAGATGATTAACTGAGATCATGATTAACTCTAGTTTCATAACATCCAATGTTATAATTTGATATAGGAATATAATTAAAACAGTCAGAATAAAAACAGCAAACATCTCTGGCACGTCAGCATGCAACTATCATAAAGATAATGAATAAAACGTAAGACATTTCTCATTCTTGTTTGGTAGGAAGCAAACATCACCTTCTCAAATGCAATAATCAAATTGTCCCTTGCTGTTAAGAAAGGAATATCCACTGCCAAACTCCGAAAATACCGGTATATTGCCATCAAATCATCACAAGAGTATGATGCCAATATTGCAAGCTGACAAAAGAGATCATTTTAAAATAAAATTATGTTAAAAAGCAATGAATAATTGAGTAATGGGCATTTCACAGCCAACAATACAACATAACATCAAAACATTCAGCACCTGGTGGTGTGGATTGCCACTTGATGGGCAAAGTGAAGCTGCCTGCTTATAGTAACTGGAAGCTGCAGTGTATTCTCGACTGACAGAATCCCCTTCTCCATATAATCCTTTGTAACGAGCAAGGTCACCCAGATATATTAGAGATCGGTGACAAGACATCAGACCTTTTTTCATCGCAGCTGATTTATTTTCATCTTTTGTCAAAGTAGTTTGGCTTTCTGGGCCATCAGAAAAGAAACCAAGAGGCAGACCAAACTTTGCTCTAATTTTTAGTATCAAATCAAGATAAAATCCAGTTGACTCAGAAAGGAAGGTTTTAAAACCAGAGCAGATTTTCTTAATAGAATCAGGGCGGGGAGGGGTTCTCCCCCCCTGAGCTGCAACTGTTCCTGCAGATTTTGCAGCATTGAGTCGTCCTCGGAACTCCTCGATTCTTCTGTAGTGTAATTGCCAAAGGGACAATTCAATTTCGTGTTTTTCAGAAAAATCATGATCTTCAAGGATTATGGCCTCATAGTTCTCGCGAATTTGAAACCATGTATTGGGATCTGAGGGAGCTCTCGACTTTGCAAGCTTCCGTAGTGTGGTCTCCAATTCAATATTCTGATGAAGTGCAATGAGTTAGCAGATTAACAGCGTAAACATGGGGCAAATGAAACACTTATCATTTACAATATTCCAGTGGCAGATGAGATTAAATTTATGCTGATCATCCAATCATTTATTCTATAAGACAAGTATCAATGATCAAATAGCCACTCTTAGCTAAGCACCTAAGTATGATCTATCAAGCATGCATAGCATCAGTGTCCAAAGAAAGTAGAAGAGAGATGAGTAATAACATTTAAAAATTTAAAATTTGTGGCATGATAAATAAGATTCATATCATATCACATCACATATAAATTATTTACTTCTTTTTTTGCCGAGACATGAGAATTCAGTTTCGGGTGTGTGATTGAGAAAGCAAATCTAAAGGAAATTGCATGTTGACTAGAAAAAGAAAAAATAAAACATGGATAGGAAGACAACATGAGAATCAGAAACCAAAATGTTGAACGCAAGCAAACAATTAGTCAGGCTATAACTCCATCAAGGTAGGAAAATGATTGCTATCACGAGAAATACTAACGTCTGCCCTGGAGTTCAGACAATTTGAATGGCAGAATATCACTTCGCAGTTACCATGGTTAGTACAATTTCAAGTAAGTACTGCACGATGACAATTTCAGCATTGTTACCATTCCAAATATTGGTATCAATTTTAACATTGGTCCCTCCGGTTCTCTTCCATTCTCTCACACCACGTCTGGACCCCCACTCCGATAACAGGAACAAGTGAAACAAAGTAAAATCAGGCTGGTATTCAATTTTGATTCTTTTGATGGGTTTATCTGCCAACCGGTATGAATCGAACTGGATCAATTTATGCCAAAGCCGCATATTCTCTCTTACACAATCTCAACAATTATACCCTTTAATGTCAAAAGTTTGTCATGGTAACAAAAAACAAAGTGCATGGACCCGATACAATGTAGAATACATTAATGTATCGACACAAGCTACCAAGAACATGTAAAGAGAAAATTGCACATGCCCTATAAAGAGAAGAATTTTAACCTATCATGACGTATTACATGAATATTTTTCATGTCATGCTAACCAAGTTAGCAAACTGCACCTTCAAACTATGAAAATTAGGGAAAGGAAACGCATGTCATATCTAGAGAAATGCAGATGTCCTTCTCTGATGATTTCTTCACGACCGTAAAACGAACAGTTACAGACTTATAGTTTGAAGTAAATTGAAAAATCAGTTTTTGGCATGCCAAACTGGCAAACTGAAACACAAAACCAAAAGGCTACATCCGCACATGAATGGAAGAGCTTACAAATGCATCTATACTATCAAACATAGAATGAAGCGCACCTTCCTATAGAGGCGTTCCACAAGCTCCCTTGATGTAGGAGCTAATGAGTTATCCATTGGAACAGTCATCATCCATCAAACGTGCTCTTTGGACACCTCGCCTGAAAATAAATAATATCGACCATCCGCATGGCGGTAAGTCATTCATCCATGAAAATTCAACAACAAATATCCAAGCTAAATAAGTTTTAGATGGTAAGGATTAACAGAATTCCACACCTTCATAAAACACGAATACATGAATAACCTAATAAAATAACTATAAAGCATAATTTTCATCCAAAAGAGCGTCTTTCGGAATAAACACGAAAAAAGACACAATCTTCACAAAACTGGGATTCATTAACTACGATTAACTAGATCTAACCAATTGCCCTAATTCTAAACAACCATTTCCCAAAACCCTAACCCAACCAAAAATCCTCCATAAAAAGCCCCAAAACTCCAAATTCATCAAACAAAGACACAAAAACACACTCGATTTAGAATACACCCAACGAATCGGCCCAAACAAATCAAGATATCCCGATACTCAGCAGATCTCCGCCGATTTCGACAAGAAAAAGATCAGACCGACCGGCAGATTGCGGTGCAAGATGAATCAATTGAAGATACAATACCTGATCCTTGAGTAGATAGGCAGAATCGAAAAGGTCGCGGCTTTTCTTCTTCGTCTTCCTCCTCCAAAAGAGAGACGAGGATTTCTAACTCTCTTCTTTTTTTGGGTTGATTTTTTTTCTTGTTTTTGCCGTCAAATAAGGGGCGGTGAGTGAGAGAGGCGACCGGCTTTTATATAATTTTACTTTCCTCGTCGCTTTTCTTTTAACCTTTTCTTGGTGGGGAAGTTTGATATTTTCACGATTCGTGTTCGTTAGTTACACGCACCTCGCAACGGGGGATTAATTCGAGGATGCGGTGTAATTACGGGTGAAAGCAATGTTTTTCGAGTGGATTGGAACGTGGAATTATGAAAAGAGTGATATTAGAGCAACTTCAACTCTTCTCTATAATTTCAAAATGGAGATTGAAGTTCTTTCAACCCATCTCCAAAATGAAGATAGAGATAGAGATTTGCAATAGTGTCCCTTCATATTTGGAGGGGGCACTATTCACCCCTCCAAATCTCTAAACTTCTCATTAATGACAACTTAGACCTTAATTAAAATCTTATGATTATTTATTACTAATGTATTTTACAAATTACATGACCAAATTTAATAATTTTAGTACCGTTGGAAATATCTCAATTATACCTACAACATGAGACCAATATTGGATATTTTTCGAGTAAATTTAAAATATTTACAATATAACAAGAAATACTAAATACTTAAAAATTAAAAAATTAACATTGAAGAATGATATTATTTATAATTTTCTTTCATGCAGAAATAATGTATTAGATTAACCCATTTTAATGATAAATATTTTTCATTAGTAAATCTTAAACAAAGAAAAAATAGGATTTGAAGATGGTGGGTTGGAGTTGCCCATCCTCCAAAATGACATCTTTTAGAGATATTCCATTTTGAAGGGGTTTTTTAGAGATTTGGTTTGGAGTTGATCTTAAGTTGCACCGCACAATTTTATAAATTCACCGTACTTATGAATTTACCACATTAATATTTCTGTATTTCTTAAAAACCGCTCTTATTTCCAATTTTAACCCCAACTCTTTCCACCCCTCATATCCCCTTCCCTCACCACCACATCCTCCCCCTTCCTCGCCGCCTCCTACACCTCAAGATTGGCGGCATGCTCACCGAAACCGACAAGCACCTAGGAGACTAGCCCATTGGCTTCATGTTGACGAACTCACAGGCCTCGTCAAGAAGCCCGGCACGGCCTAACATATAGATCACAAACCTGTAGTGTGCAATCCGTAAACTCTTATCATTTGATGGAAATGATGGATTCCTACATCAACCAACCAGACCGGGGGTGTGGTGACATTCATTTGGGCTTACGCATTCTCTGTGCATATCAGAAAAGATTTCGAAGGCATTCATCGCATGGCCATTCGCAGCACTTCCTGCAATCACAGCGGTGAAATAATTGGAATTGGATGATTTTTCTCCGTAGAAATTAATTAAATAATATGCAGGCTCTTTGTTTCCGATTACAGCTGAATTCAAAAGTAAAAACATATATAACCATGATTTAATTTAATTTAGTTAAGCAGTAAATATATTAGCCCATGCGGCAATGACAGATGGTGACATCGGAGTAGATATCAGCACTATTTTTTGTCGGATCTCAGCATGGAACTTTGCTGGAAACAAACAGCAACATCAGCTTCAGATTCAGCCAGAGGTTGCGGATGAAATGATACCTTTGGGCCTCCTTTTTAAGAGCAGCCGCACAAAGAGCCAGAGGAGTTGGTCCTTTATGTGGTGAACCATATAACTAATGGGTAAGAAAGTAATTTTGTTTATGATTTAGATAATGGCAAACTTGTAAATAAAAAGTGGGGTGAATTCATAAAATCATGCGGTGCAACTAACAACACTCTTATGAAAAACTATACTCGTGTCTAATCTTGGTTAGAGAAAAGTGATGTATTGTGTTTCTTTTGTTGGAAAGTTAGATGGAAGTGGATTTGAGAATTTTTTGTTGGGCCCACCAAATATTCTTTTGTTTATTTGGTTGAAGAAAGTTGGATGAATAAAATGAGATTGTGGGGTGTGGTGAACCTAGGTAAGATTACTCCTAAATAAAATCATTAGACATAAATCAATATTCCCCAGAGTAGCTCCATCATAAAGAACATAGATAGCAAGCAGTATATACATGACTGGCATGAAACTGAAATCCAAAAGCATTAGCCATGGACGCAAATCCCCAAGGATACTCCATCCTAAAAACCATAGACAGCAAGCAGCCAATGCTAGACATGCATGAAACTGATATTCAAAATCCTTAGCCATAAATCATTATCCCCCAGGTCTGTACATAATAAAATCCGTAGACATCAAACAGACAAGGCAAGACTGACATGAAACTGATAAACAAAATCATTAACCATAAATCAGTATAACCCAAGGCAGCTCCATCATAAAATCCATAGACAGCAAGCATACAAGGCAAGACATGCTTGTAACTGATAACCAAAATCATTAGCCATACAGCAATATAACCTAAGGCTGCTCCATCATAAAATCCATAGACAGCAAGCAGCCAAGGCAAGTCATGCATGAAATAGATATTCAAATTCATTAGCCACAAATCAAAACCCCAAGACAGCTCCATCATATACACCATATACAGCAAGCAGGCAAGACAATGCAAGCATGAACCAGATAACCAAATTACATTAAATACCCAAGTAAAAACCCCCAAAATAAGATCCTTCAAAGAAACCATAGTAAGCAATGGACCCCCCCCAAATACAACATATATACATATCACATCTCATCACCAACTAAAATATATAAGTCGTTATACAAATTGTATCATACATAATCAGGCGATCTTGTTATACAACATCAGTAACATAAAAAACAGTAGACCTATGAGCGAAAACAATACAAACTTAATGAATTTCTAATCGGATAAAATGCTATCCATTTTCTCCGTATTTCTCTCAAATTGTCCTTTGACCGTATCCAGCCGCCCATCTATCTCTAACAACCTCCTCTCAGACAATTTGTACCTAGACAATCATATACATAAACACAATTAACGAATAATAATTTTTATAGAAAAGATATGGATAAGAAGAAAAGTTTGTGTAAAAAGCATACCTAAGAAAAGTTATTAAGGACGCATGTCAATGTTGTCGTCATCTTGTATAAATCAGCAAAGTCACAGAAAAAGCAAATACAGTATCATATCATAGACAAAGCATAGACCCTTACGTAGCATAGACAAAGCATATTTCTATATATATAGCCCTCAGGAATTTTTTTTCATTTTCCCAACGTGGTTGCTGGCCGTTGTTCCTTCATTATCTACACAAGTCAAGCATGCTACATAAATCCAACATGGAGCCATAGCAAAGACACCAGTGAAAGCATGTAGGCAAGCCAAGGCAACAAGTAACAAATATACAACTTGCATCTACAGCCCAGACATGAAAATAAGGAAGCAGCCATGACAAGGCATTCATGCAACACATACTCATATTACCTACCATTCATTATTGGGCATGTTCTTTTGGTGGACTTTGCTACGGCAAGGCATCCATGCAACATATATCACTATATCATAGCATAAACCCTCCTTTCAATTACAATGGCCAAGTATCAGCATCTATTTCACCATCTCCGCCAGCTGCCCCACTTGCCCTCTCAATCTCCTCAATTTTCTTCTTAATGTATCTCTTCCTTGACGACTCCGGCATCGCCAAAACCCTCCTCATGTCAAGCTCATGCGCGCTCAGCTCGATAAACATTGTATCCAACTACTCTGCTGGATACTCTGTGTTTGCATACAACCGCTTAGAAAGCAATTCATGCCAGTGGGAGTGTGAGATCTTTATTGCTTCGGTGACCTCCCTTACATTCTCAACCATTTTCCGCCTGAGGTCGGGATTATCCCTTAAAGCCAGTCTACACAATTTATTTTTCCCCACGAGGGTGGGCTAGCATGGCTCGGCCCAGCTAGAAAAGTACCAGTCGAGGCAGACGGTGGGATGTCACGGGGGACATCATTTTCCGTTGAAGCATGAGGATCAGTTGTAGGACTTGCATGATCACCATCGCCTTCCGCGAATGTGCTGCAAAAAGGTCGATACACAACCTTTCTAAAATCCCCCTTAGTAGTGTCATCTTATATTATCAGCGAAGGATCATCAAGCCACGGTGGTCGGCTCCGGATATGCACCTGCAAATAATGTAGTTTTACCGCAAGCGCACGGTTAAGTGGTGAGCGGGTATCGAATCACGGGGAGGAACTATTGGTATTATATTTATTACTCAGCTGAGATGGAATAATGGTTGAGGAATGTTTGGTGTTACAAGCGTATAAAATATCATTTGTAAATTCAATTAATAAAAGTGCATAAGGCCAGGGAATCCCCACTATAGATCTCAAGCATCAATGTGAAATTATAATCTTCCACATCACTACTCTTGGTTTAGGGTGAAATTGTCGCAACTATGTTGTGAACCAACGCACGCTCTCGTGCTACGCAAGTCTGTAGTAATATATACTAGAGCCTCGCTCTCGCGCAAGCCTAGTTCAAACCACTAGTGTTGCGGGGTAAAATCCACCAACAATGAATTTGTATTAAAATGGGAATCACTGTTACAATGATTACAACTGTTTAGGGGGTAGACGAGGCTAATCACGCATTCGAGAGCACTTTGAGGAGGAAGATCTCAAGGTTGCCCTTTGCTTGGTGAAGGTCGCATGTTAATTGGTGAAGGTCGCCGCGGGTCGCTTCGTCCGCTAGTAGCTGCGGCGAGCTTCCTGCAAGAAAAACAACTCGTCAGAAATGCTCTCGGTTAGCTGCCAACCGAGAGCCTCTCCGATGCTTAAGTCAATTGATGGCTATTTGGAGACTGTCGGGCACGCTGGGCGATCTCAAAGGCAGATCGGCCCTTGCGTGGCGGACTAGTGTGGAAGGCGCGAATATATGGGAGATATCCGACCTTGAATGTAAATAGGAGTGTTAGGATTTCTTACTCATTAACTAACCTCTTTGTCGTTGGAGGAGATGGGGTATTTATCGGCTGTTGGAGTTGGTTGCTTAGTTGAGCTAGCGGTATCAGGGTGTCAGGAGGGTTATTGGAGTCGGTTGCTTTAGCTGAGCTGGCGGTGTCAGGGTGTCAGAAGATCTGGCTGACAATGTCAGAGCCGAAACTGTCAAAACCGAAACTGTCAGGCATGAAAATGTCCGGCGCATAGTTGTCAGGCAAGAAACTGTCAGGCGGTAAAACTGTCAGTGATATTTATGGCAGGTCGCCTCCCTCCTAGGCCGAGCTCATCGCCCGAGCCCGACGTATCATGCTCTTCCTTGGGCAGACTTCATTGAGCAGAGAGTTAGGCGAGCTACCATTGGGGCAAGCTGGTGTGGATTGTGTGCTATCAGCCAGAGGGCTCTTCACTTTGGTTCGGTTGACAAGTTTGTTGCTCTGCAGGTGCGGGCTGCTCTGAGCCTCGACGAGCTAGTTTTCAATTAGGAGATTCGGCGGGCTATTTACTTGGGCCTTGATCGTACAGGTCGTGATCGACTGGGCCGATCTTAAGGTCGTAACAATTGCCCCAGTCATTCGAGTTAGAAACGAGAAGTCCGGCTCGGCTCAGATGACCTGCTTTACTTTCTATTGGGTGACAGATGTGGCATTGAATGCGAGATGATCGCCGAATCTATAAAGTAATTATGACAATTCGGCAGCGTGGAGAAATCGAGGCACCCAGCCACTTGGAGCACGACACGTGTCCTGTACGGTTCTGGGGAGAAGTTGAGGCAACTTCTTTGCTTCGGATCTTGCCATGTGGTCCATCTTCAACGGCCGGGATCGCCCGACTTCCTCTGTAAAATAGAAAGAAGTGGCAGCGGTTGAGGGCTTCTGCGTTCGAATTTCAAAAAGCCTCTCCTTTCGTTCTTCATTTTCGAGAGTTCTCGCTGTCGGTCGCTGCTTCGTCGGAGCTCTGTTGATCGTCCTTCTAGGTATTTTCTCGATCCTTCTCAGATGGCCTCATCCGATTCTTCCTCCTCCAATAAGTATGTAGAGAAGAACTTCGACGAATTTGAGGGTGCCAGCTACATGGAGACGGAGGAGCAGATAGTGTCAACAGATTTGGCAGAGTCTTGGTCGGAGGAGCAGGAAATAACCCTCGTTGTCCCCTCGACGTCGACGATCCCCAAGAAACCCAAGAAAAAAGGCTCAAGGCCAACCGTCAGCAAAGTTACAACAGCGGTCCCGACGGAGATCCAGGGCATAATGTCCCAGACACGACATATCAGTCGCATCGAAATCCGCTCCAAATATATACGACCGACCTACACAGTTTGCCTCCCCGAGTCCAATGAAAGGGTATGTTTGCCTAGGGACAACGAAGTCAGGGTCTAATATCCGACCTTCGAACTTGGACTTCAGTTTCTGCTCCATCCCTTCCTCCTGCATATACTGAATTTCCTCGAGCTCCCTCTCTTCCAGCTGATGCCGAACTCCATCAGCGCCATGGTCGGCTTCCTTGTTCTCTGCTTCGGCCATGGCATAAGTCCAACCCTGAAGCTGTTCCAGTACTTCTTCGAGACGAAGCGACGAGCGTTGTATTACTATGTCAGTGCGAGGAGGGATGGGTATCTTGTCCTTGATATGCCGAGTAAAGTGAGGGCTTGGAGGGAGAGGTTTGTCTTCATTTCGACACCGGCAGACTTGGCTTTACGGTCGAACTGGGGGAGGTTGAATTCCCAAGTGAATAAGTAGGTGCCTTTGCAGGGGCAGGATCTGGAGAACTCCAAGATCTTAGTGGAGATCCCCAAGAAATCTGAAAACAAGCGAAGTTGGTTAAGGACGATCAGATCGCCCTACATATCTGACCCGAAGGTACTGGGACCTTAGCGACCATCTTCATATATGCTCACCCTGATCTCTTTTCTCTTTGCATGTGCGAACATGAGTCTGTCAAGGGACGAGCTGATGAGGATGGCTATAAGGGAACCGTCGACCGGGGAGTCAGTGGACAAGGAGCAGACAACGAAGGTCAAAGGCAAGGAGGTGGCGCCTAAGAGCTTGCTGATGATGACTGAATATTGCATATCATAACATCATAAGCATCTCCTCTTGCGCATATAATCCATGGAATCATGCTCTCTTAACTACATTTATGTTAATTTGTAACGACTGCTTTTCATGTATCTGGATTTATTATTAATATAATATATGTTTTGGTGGATTTTCTCCTCGTGTGTGGTTTTCGTCTCCGTAGCTTTCATTTTCGATCGTTTCGTCGTGTTTTCTCATTTCTTCCTTAGGATCGTCGATTTCGAAGCAAGTCATTCGTGACGGGCTTCATAACGGTCGTATCTTACTGTTAGATCAAGCCTAGGAGTCTTAGGAATCGATCCCGGAGCTCCGCGCTCCGTATCGGAACTTTTGGTGCACGTTAGCCGGTATAGGAAGGGGCACCGACCGACTAGATGACGATCCAGTCGGTCGGCAATCCTTCTTGGACCGACTAGTTTGCTTTCTAAATTATTCAGGAGTTACTGTTTATCGTTAGTCGGTCTAAGAACGTTGGTTGACCGACTAGGTTGCAAACTAGTCGGTCGGCAATGCTTCTTTAACCGACTAACACATCATCTAATTTTAGTATCAGTTACTGTTTACTCTTAGTCGGTCTAAGAACGTTCATCGACCGACTAGATGTTAAACTAGTCGGTCAGTATTTGTTCATGGACCGACTAATTCTAAATCCTATTTTCGTTCAGAAGTTACTGTTTGCACTTAGTCGGTCTGCGTTGGTCGACCGACCGACTAGTTGCCAAACTAGGTCGGGTCAGTGGTTGCTCTTTGACCGACTAATCTGTGTTAAAACCCTAATTTCTGGGCAGCCGCCAGCCCATCCTATTTATACCCCCTCCCAAAACGTTTTCCATCTTCCTCCACTCGACCCAAAAACCCTAAAATCTCCCCCATTGAGCCCCCATCTTCCTCCAAGCCCTATTCCTTCATCCCAAGCCCTAGATTCATCATCTAAACCCTCCACCAACTCATTCCACCTCTCATTTTCCCCAAAATCTCATCAAATCCCCAAAATCCCCCAAAAACCCTAATTCTCCAAACTTCTCCAATCTTTTCCAGATCTGATCCTAGGGTTCTCCGGAGTGTTTCTTCCGCCTCCTCTCGGTAAGAAATCGATCTCTTGACGCTTTTATAACCTATTGGTATTTTTATGAAACCCTAATGAGATTTCATGTTGTTTGATGGTTGTTTCCCCACAACAGCGATTTCCCCCGTAGATTAGCATCCGCGAGACGAACCTTCGTGATCGTCATTCCCGGTGCTAGGCAAGTGAAACTTGCCACTTAGGGTTTAGGCCATGTTTTAGGCCATTTGCTTGTTGTAGGCGTAAAAGAGGGCTAGGCGACGAAATGATACTCGCCTAGGCGCAAATTTAGGAACTAGCTTGACAACGAAGCTAGATCCGACATATATCATGTTGCACAATTACCATGTCATGTTTACTTTTCATTAACGGTACGCGAACTAATTGTCATGTCATTGCATTCTTTAAGTATTTCTGTGATTGCGTAGCTTCGCTACGAATACTTGTGTTCCTGGCTCGTGTTCCAGAAGCGGGCCATGTGTTGGTTGATAGCCAATGCCCGAATTGCTTGTTTCCGGCTAGGTGCACCCCTACGCCAAATGTTTAAGAATGCGAGCTCATGTGCGGGGCAACCCCGGCTCACTTGCTGAGCTCACGTGCGGGGACCCTGGCTCCATTACGTGTGGGTATTGGGGGTAAGAGTTAAGCGGCCAATCAACTGGGAGTCTGCCCGATCAGCAACTGCAGTGGTAAGGCGTAAACTCTGGGTTTTGGGGTAGTTGTTAAGCGGCCAATCAGCGAATGTGAAACCATTCAGCTGTAAGGCGTAAACATCTACAAACAACGTGAATAGTGAATTGATTGAGATTGATAGTAGCTTGGCTACTCTTGTCTTGTCCCGATGATTGTTCTCTTGTACAAATTGTCTTGCCATGTCTTGATTGTGCACACCTGTTATAACTGCCATGTCATGCATACTATAACTGCTAGGTTGCTAGTTGCCTTACTTTCAGTTTCCTTGCCCAAGTCTTTTAGACTTGCTGACATGTGCCCCTTTACTCTTTTGGGTGACACATGTTAGATCCTGAGCCTGAGTACCTTGTTGAGGACGAGGTGTTTGCTGACGCCGAGCCCGAGCTCGTGTTTGACGGGAGTACGTGGACACTGGGGACCAGTCCTAGTGTTTTCGTTGTGTTTCCCTTTTGTTTAGACAGTTGTTTTGTTATCGGTGCGTTAGCACCTATACCTTGTTATGTCGTTGCTTTTGTTGGCCTTGTTCTGGGCCTTTAGACTCTTTCTTTTAGCCTGGTGGCTTTTCTGGATGTTGGACTTATTTTCATGTTGGACAATTTATGAGATGTGAGATTTTATTTCAGTCTCTCCTTGTGTTATTATTGTTGTTCCGTCGTGGTTACAGGGACCTGCTTACGTTTTATTGACGCTTATCGGGTTTGGGGCTTCACAGCTCCACTCCCGTGCGGACCTTTTCACATCTCGCCTCCGTTTTAGGGAAGCGGGTCGTGACAGGTTTTGTTGGTGGCCCATGCAGGTCCTTCTGTAACTGCGATGTTTGGAATGACGATAATAATATTAGAATGTCCAATAAACTAAGTTCGACGTCTGAGTCATAAGCTATGAGTCTAATCTGGTTCGTTTTCTGTGTCACTAGATGGCAGGAAGACGTTTCACCCGTGGTGGGGGTAGTGTTGTGATCCCTCATGATGAGGAGCCTGAGCGGGGAACCACCAACGGTGAGATGATGCGGATGATGCTGCAGATGATGCAAGTGCAGCAGGGCGTGCTCCTGCAAGTCCAGAATGCTCCACTTGCTCGAGCTGCCGGGGCTCTTCCGGATGTTCCTCGCTCCGAGCCAGGAGCGAAGCAATTTCGGGAGCTGGGTCCCGCATATTTTGATGGGTCTGAGGGTCCTTTGGCTGCCGATGAGTGGATTCAGAACATCGAGGACAATCTGAAGATGGCCAAGATCACCCCGGCTGGATGGGTTGATTTGGCGAAGAGGCAACTCAAGGATAATGCTCGGAATTGGTGGGATGCGGAAGAGAAGATGTTGGTGGAGCCGATAGCTTGGGCTACCTTCAAGGCCAGGTTTGATAGTGAGTTCTTCCCAAAAGCTGCCAGGGAGGAGATGTTGCAGCGTTTTATCGATTTGAAGCAGGGGAGCTCGTCGGTGGACCTATATCACCAAGAGTTCATGAGGCTGAGTCGGTTTGCACCAAAGATGGTGCAGGACGCTGAGGAGAGAGCTCAGAGGTTCCTGCAGGGACTTGCTTCGGAGCTCCAGAGTTTTGTGACCTCTTCTGACCGGGAGTCTTATCAGAAGGTTCTAGTAGCAGCAAAGAGGCAGGAGCTGCTCGTGAACCAGAGGAGGGGGTCTATTGTTGGTGCTGGGAAGAGGCCTGTGGAACAGGCGAGAGCTGTGGTTAGACCTGGATTCAGGCCTAATCAGTCTGCTCAGTTTAAGAGGCCAGGAGGGCCTATTCTAAAGACTTGCCATTTCTGCGGCAAGCCTAGCCACATCAAGGATCAGTGTCGGAAGTTTTTGGGCCAGTGTCTGGTTTGTGGTGATGCTTCCCATGCCGCGAAGGATTGTCGGCACGCGAATCAGCTGCGGAGGGCACCTGTTGCAGCACAGCCATTGCAGCAGCGAGCGTCTGTTCCTGCTGGACGTGGAACAGCTCTTGTTCCGCAGGGACAGGCTTTTCAGCAGGGCTGTTCCGCCGAGGAGGCAGGCCTTTCTGATGACCGCTGCGGAGAGCGAGGCTGTGGATGAGGTTATCGCAGGTAATCCTCGATTCTAGCTGTTACTTTCCTAGCTGGTTTTGATTATTAGATTATGTTGTTTGCTTGAACGTGGTTGTTTGCTAGACTAGGGTTTGATTGTTAATTGCTTGCTAGGTGTGGTTTTGGTGTGCACATTTCCTGCACGAGTCCTATTTGACTCTGGTGCATCGATGTGCATTATTTCTCGGAGCTTCATGGAGAGGCATTCCTTGTCGACGTCCCCTCTTCCCAAGAGTTGGAATATCGTTACAGGGAATGGCGTGGTCTCGGTGCATCGTGGTTGCAATTCTTGCTCGTTGGTGGTCTGTGGACATGAGCTTTTCGCTGATTTCATTGTCCACGACATCATCAACTATGATGCAGTTCTTGGGATGGACTGGCTTGCGAGCTTCTATGCTACGATCGACTGTCGAAGGAAGAAGGTGGTGTTCGAGATTCCCGGACATCCAGTGTTTGAGTTCAGTCGTGGTAGCAGTTCGCTTGGTTCTGTCAGATTTCGGGCCAGGCCGGTGGAGGCTTGTGGCTATGCAGATGGAGCTGGAGTGGCCAGCTGTGGTGCGAGATTTTGGCGACGTCTTCCCCGAGGAGATGTCTGGTTTGCCACCTGATCGAGCTCTAGAATTTTCTATCGATCTTGTTCCAGGTGCGCAGCCGATTTCGAAGGCGCCGTATCGTATGGCACCTGCATAATTGAAAGAGGTTGCGGAAGCAGTTGGATGAGCTTTTGTAGAAGGGTTATATTAATCCCAGCGTGTCTCCGTGGGGAGCACTGGTGCTGTTGGTGAAGAAGAAGGATGGTTCGCGTCGCATGTGCGTGGACTATCGGGAGTTGAATGCGGTGACCATTAAGAATAAATACCCGTTGCCTCGCATCGATGATATTTTTGATCAGCTTGGAGGTTCGAGGGTGTTTTCTAAATTGGATTTGAGGAGTGGTTACCATCAGTTGAAGGTGAAGAAGGATGATGTTCCGAAGACAGCGTTCAAGACGAAGTATGGACACTATGAGTTCGTGGTTATGCCTTTCGGTGTAACTAACGCGCCCACAGTTTTCATGAATCTGATGAACCTGATTTTCTACGACTTTTTGGATAAGTTTGTTGTTATCTTCATTGACGACATTTTGATCTATTCGAAGTCGGAGGAAGAGCATGCCTCGCACTTAAGGACGGTGTTGGAGATTTTGAGGAAGCATCGGTTGTATGCTAAGTTTTCGAAGTGCGAGTTCTGGCTGGATAGAGTTGCTTTTCTCGGGCATGTGGTGACTGGAGATGGTATTTCAGTGGATCCCGAGAAGATTAGGGCCATCAGAGAGTGGCCTGTTCCGTCCGTCTGCGTCTGAGATTCGGAGTTTCCTTGGACTTGTTGGTTACTATCGGCGATTCATTAAGGACTTTTCTCGTATTGCTGAGCCGATGACAAGGTTGACGCGGGAAGGATGTTGCTTTTGTTTGGTCGGGTGATTGTGAGGGTGCTTTTGGCGTTCTGAAGGAGAGGTTGACGACTGCCCCTATTCTTGTTGTGCCTGATCGCAGCGGTGGATTTGAGATCTTTTGCGATGCTTCTGGCAAGGGTCTCGGTTGTGTGTTGCATCAGCATGGGCACGTTGTGGCCGTATGCGTCTCGTAAGCTTAAGGTTCATGAGAAGAATTACCCGACGCATGATTTGGAGTTGGCTGCCGTTGTGTTTGCTCTTAAGATTTGGAGGCACTTCCTGCTGAGTGAGAAAGTGAAGATTTTCACCGATCACAAAAGCTTGAAGTACATTTTCACTCAGAAGGAGCTCAACATGCGACATCGTCGATGGTTGGAGCTTATGGCGGATTATGAGATTGATTTGCAGTTTCACCCTGGCAAGGTGAATGTGGTTCCGGATGCTTTGAGTAGGCTTCCAGCGGTGATGGTTTTTGACCTCGTAGTGGAGATTGCAGCAGGATTTTTACGAGTCTGGCGGTGGAGGTTGTTCTTCCTGGGGAGGGCTTCGTCGTTGATGTACATGCAGGTACAGTCGACGATTGTGGATCGGATTAAGGCTGGCCAGGCTGAGGATCCGAAGCTGGTGAAGATTCGGGAGCAGGTGGAAGCCGGTCTGCGGACTGACTTTTTGATTCATGAGGATGGCTCGCTGAGGTTCGGAGCCAGGTTGTGTGTGCCAGCTGGGGATATTAGAGAGGAGCTGATGGTGGAGGCACACAGTTCGCCGTATTGCTGGGGCATCCCTTGTGGGCACTCAAGGGGAATGGTATCTCATGATCTTCGTCTGAATTATTGGTGGCATGGTATGAAGAGGAGTGTGGCTCGGAGTGTAGCCAAGTGCTTGGTTTGCCAGCAAGTGAAGGCGGAGCATCAGCGTACGGCCGGGTTGCTACAACCGCTTCCGATTCCGGAGTGGAAATGGCAACACATCGCTATGGATTTCGTGACTGGACTACCTCGGAGTCCGAAGCAGAATGACGCGATTTGGGTGATCGTAGATCGATTGACCAAATCCGCGCACTTTATTCCGTTCCGAGTGGGACAGTCCACTGAGGCGCTAGCGAGGAGATATATGGAGGTAAAATTCTTTTACTCTCCGTTTTATTTCCTTTTCCTAGTTTGGATAGTGATGTAACGTGAATTCGTGCAGGAGGTTGTGCGACTTCATGGAGTCCCCGTGAGTATCGTGTCTGACAGAGACACGAGGTTCACATCTCAGTTCTGGCAGAGTTTGCAGAAGAGCTTGGGTACGCGTCTGAGTTTCAGCACGGCGTACCATCCGCAGACGGATGGCCAGTCCGAGAGGACGATTCAGATTTTGGAAGACATGCTGAGGGCGTGCATGTTGGATTTCAAGGGTTCGTGTGAGGACCATCTGCATTTGGTGGAGTTCTCTTACAACAACAGCTTCCAGACGAGTATTGGCATGGCGCCTTTCGCTGCTCTTTATGGGAGGAAATGTCGATCGCCATTGAGTTGGGATGACGTTGGTGATCGGGAGTTGTTGGGACCTGAGATGATCGTGGAGGCCGTGGATATCGTCAGTAATATTCGGGAGAGGTTGAGGATTGCTCATGACCGTTTTAAGCATTTGGCGGATGCTAAACGTCGTCCTTTGGAGTTTCAGCCGGGGCGACCATGTGTTCTTGAAGATTTCCCCGAATCGCGGTGTGATTTGTTTTGGGAAGCGTGGGAAGTTGAGCCCGCGATACATTGGACCGTTTGACATTTTGGAGAGGGTTGGCGAGGTAGTTTATCGCTTGGCCTTGCCGCCATCTTTGGAAGGAGTTCACAATGTTTTCCATGTGTCGCAGCTTCGTCGATACATTAGCGATCCATCTCATGCTGTGGATTTTTCGGAGATTACCGTTCGCCCCGATATGACGTATGATTAGCATCCAGTGCAGATTCTGGACAGGCGTCAGAAATCGCTTCGGAACAAGATTGTCAATCTTGTGAGGGTGATGTGGCGACACGGCTCACCTGGAGAGTCTACTTGGGAGAATGAGGATGAGATGCGAGAGCGTTTCCCACTTTTGTTTCCGGACTCGTGAGTATTCGAAAATTCGAGGACGGAATTTTTCTTAAGTTGGGGAGGATGTAACGACTGCTTTTCATGTATCTGGATTTATTATAATATAATATATGTTTTGGTGGATTTTCTCCTCGTGTGTGGTTTTCGTCTCTGTAGCTTTCATTTTCGATCGTTTCGTCGTGTTTTCTCGTTTCTTCCTTAGGATCGTCGATTTCGAAGCAAGTCATTCGTGACGGGCTTCATAACGGTCGTATCTTACTGTTAGATCAAGCCTAGGAGTCTTAGGAATCGATCCCGGAGCTCCGCGCTCCGTATCGGAACTTTTGGTGCACGTTAGCCGGTATAGGAAGGGGCACCGACCGACTAGATGACGATCCAGTCGGTCGGCCAATCCTTCTTGGACCGACTAGTTTGCTTTCTAAATTATTCAGGAGTTACTGTTTATCGTTAGTCGGTCTAAGAACGTTGGTTGACCGACTAGGTTGCAAACTAGTCGGTCGGCAATGCTTCTTTAACCGACTAACACATCATCTAATTTTAGTATCAGTTACTGTTTACTCTTAGTCGGTCAGATACCACGTCAAGAACGTTCATCGACCGACTAGATGTTAAACTAGTCGGTCAGTATTTGTTCATGGACCCGACTAATTCTAAATCCTATTTTCGTTCAGAAGTTACTGTTTGCACTTAGTCGGTCCTGCGTTGGTCGACCCGACCGACTAGTTGCCAAACTAGTCGGTCAGTGGTTGCTCTTTTGACCGACTAATCTGTGTTAAAACCCTAATTTCTGGGCAGCCGCCAGCCCATCCTATTTATACCCCTCCCAAACGTTTTCCATCTTCCTCCACTCGACCCCAAAACCCTAAAATCTCCCCCATTGAGCCCCCATCTTCCTCCAAGCCCTATTCCTTCATCCCAAGCCCTAGATTCATCATCTAAACCTCCACCAACTCATTCCACCTCTCATTTTCCCCAAAATCTCATCAAATCCCCAAAATCCCCCAAAAACCCTAATTCTCCAAACTTCTCCAATCTTTTCCAGATCTGATCCTAGGGTTCTCCGGAGTGTTTCTTCCGCCTCCTCTCGGTAAGAAATCGATCTCTTGACGCTTTTTATAACCTATTGGTATTTTTATGAAACCCTAATGAGATTTCATGTTGTTTGATGGTTGTTTCCCCACAACAGCGATTTCCCCCGTAGATTAGCATCCGCGAGACGAACCTTCGTGATCGTCATTCCCGGTGCTAGGCAAGTGAAACTTGCCACTTAGGGTTTAGGCCATGTTTTAGGCCATTTGCTTGTTGTAGGCGTAAAAGAGGCTAGGCGACGAAATGATACTCGCCTAGGCGCAAATTTAGGAACTAGCTTGACAACGAAGCTAGATCCGACATATATCATGTTGCACAATTACCATGTCATGTTTACTTTTCATTAACGGTACGCGAACTAATTGTCATGTCATTGCATTCTTTAAGTATTTCTGTGATTGCGTAGCTTCGCTACGAATGCTTGTGTTCCTGGCTCGTGTTCCAGAAGCGGGCCATGTGTTGGTTGATAGCCAATGCCCGAATTGCTTGTTTCCAGCTAGGTGCACCCCTACGCCAAATGTTTAAGAATGCGAGCTCATGTGCGGGGCAACCCCGGCTCACTTGCTGAGCTCATGTGCGGGGACCCTGGCTCCATTACGTGTGGGTATTGGGGGTAAGAGTTAAGCGGCCAATCAACTGGGAGTCTGCCCGATCAGCAACTGCAGTGGTAAGGCGTAAACTCTGGGTTTTGGGGTAGTTGTTAAGCGGCCAATCAGCGAATGTGAAACCATTCAGCTGTAAGGCGTAAACATCTACAAACAACGTGAATAGTGAATTGATTGAGATTGATAGTAGCTTGGCTACTCTTGTCTTGTCCCGATGATTGTTCTCTTGTACAAATTGTCTTGCCATGTCTTGATTGTGCACACCTGTTATAACTGCCATGTCATGCATACTATAACTGCTAGGTTGCTAGTTGCCTTACTTTCAGTTTCCTTGCCCAAGTCTTTTAGACTTGCTGACATGTGCCCCTTTACTCTTTTGGGTGACACATGTTAGATCCTGAGCCTGAGTACCTTGTGAGGACGAGGTGTTTGCTGACGCCGAGCCCGAGCTTGTGTTTGACGGGGAGTACGTGGACACTGGGGACCAGTCCTAGTGTTTTCGTTGTGTTTCCCCTTTTGTTTAGACAGTTGTTTTGTTATCGGTGCGTAGCACCTATACCTTGTTATAATCCATGGAATCATGCTCTCTTAACTACATTTATGTTAATTCATCATTTGTGAGCATATGATTTTTACTTTGGCACAATTTCACTTTCCAAAGCATTATAAATGTCTACTATATTTTGAGGGATTTTTCTAGATTTTTCAGGGGTCCCCGAAGGGGACTAAATTAACTCAACAAGGAGGGGAGTGCATAGCAGGCGGCTGTAGAAAGAATGACAGGCGCCTTGGCAACCAAACAGACGACTGCCCGGACAACAGCAGTCGCCTGCCTTAGAGTAGCTTGAGCTGGAGAAAGTGAAGCGCAATGATAGGCGCCTGCAAGAGGATTGATAGTCGCCTGGATATTGTACAGTCGCCTGCCATTTTTGCAGCAGTCGCCTGATTTTTTGGATGCCTGAGGGAGCCAAAAGAGCCAACTTACTGTTTAATTTAACACTTTTGCAGCAGGCGCCTGAGCACAAAATATAGTCACCTGTGGATCACATAGGCGACTGTAATATTCAAGACAGTCGCATGCCGGAGATCCTTCTTCATTTGGAATCCACGCAGCCTACCAACAAGGCGACTGTCTGACCAACGATAGTCGCCTGATGTCAGGCGACTGGCATTTGTTCAGCAGCCGACTGATCGGGGGTTTTCATCCAGATTCTGGGTTATGAGAAATGGGGTTTTCTTAACCCGATTTCTCCCCATTTTCTATGTGCCTTTGGATGACATTTTGGCCGAATGAGATGCAACCCCTAGGGTGTATAAAACACTGCTATTCAGATGTAATGAAGGAGAGCTTAATCTTTTACTATTTTAGGTCATCTTCTTCCTCAAGAAGGAGATTAGGGTTTTGGAGAGTTTTGAATTTCTTGATCTCGTTTTTGTTGTTGCTGAGATTGATTGATAATTGGGAAAGCTAGTATTTGTTGACAAATCTCCAACCCTCTTACTACTATACATTTGCTTTCATTTCTTGTATTAAACTATGTCTATTTCTATGAATGCCTATTCTATTCTTGATATGTTAGGCTAAATTCATTGTGTGGGTGTTGTGGATTGATGTAGGATGTTTTGATTGCCTTGCTAATGTTAATCTCCAGCATCCTTTGTTAATCCATGTTGTTGGCTGAAATAAGCTTATGATTAATTGGATTTCATATTCTCCTTGGAGGAGCCGAAGAACGGTGGTGCTTCGTAATTGTTGCACCTATGTATCCAATGGGTATTGCATATCTTGAAATGAATGCAAAACCCTTCAATACATATTTCAAAGTTTAGAAGTTTAATTCACCCTATAACCCAAATTGTTAATTGGGTTGTAACCCGTTTATCGAATCGTGCATTACCCAAAAGGGGCCACAGAACGGTGGTTGTGTGATGCGCAACACAACATACATGCACCACCCCCACATACCTTGAAATGGGTGTGAGAGTGATTCATGAGCTTTAATTAGGAGAAGAACCCAATTAGCAATTATCTTTGGTGCACCCCATATGTGCCTAATGATTTATTTCCCGATCCTCATACCTTTACATGGATGAGTGATAGAGTCATCATGGAATTAACAATTAGCAGAGCAATCGAGTAATCATTTCGATATCCTCAACACCCGCATACACACACTCTCTCCCTTGCATCTAAATCTTAGGACATTACACTAACTCTAGGGTACTTAGATAAATCATATATTCAAACAATCATTCACCTTCAAAGGGTGGTTAGAACCCTCAACCATTCTTTACATGCTCTGACTATTTGTGTGAATTTGCAGATTAGTTCCGTCTCTGTGGATACGATCCTGTACTCACTTGGTATACTGCCGACATCGTACACTTGCGAGTATCACCTTTCAGGTCCAGTCAAGCAAATTGGCGCCGTTGCCGGGACGGCTGTAATACACCGTTCCCGTATATACGTGTCTAGTGTACATATTCTTGGAACGTATGTGTTCGTATAATTTTTTCTTAGTATTTCATAATTTTTTTCCAAATTTTTGTAGTAAAGAAATTATTTTTAAATGATTTCTTATTACCATTTGGATTTAATAAATGGAGTATATGAGGAGATACACTAGTATGGGGAGATATACTTGGTATATTAACAAGTATAATTATTTTCCTAAAAACAAAATTTTAGAATTACCTTAATAAGACACCTCATGGCATGAGGTGTCATTATAAGGCTAATCCCCACCTAACACTTGATAGGTGGCAAACCTAAAGAGCTTTTGGATGATGACAAGGCTCTTAAGGGGATTAAAAATGAAACAAAATTCTGGAGAAAATTAGAAGAAAAAAGAAAAAGAAATCTGAACTCTTGCTCTTAGCTCATCCCCCTTGATACTATTCTCTCCATCAAACCAAACAACGCCCAAAACCATAGTTCTTGAAGCCCTTGAACCATCAATTGAAGAGGAAGAAAAGGAATCAGAGGGTCGTCAAGGATTAAGATAGGCCCCAGATTATTGAAGGACAAGTTGAGGTAGGATTCTAACTAAATTAGATAGGATTTTCTTTTGGAATCGATAGGAGTTAATTTAGCTGTTTCTGGAAATTGATTTTGGTTGCAAGTTCAACCATGCATAACTATCTGTATAGTATGTCAAAAATTAAGAAAAAATATGATCTGAAAAGCTTAAGAAGTCCTTTACAACTTTAGTTTAGGAACCATGATCAAATTCTATCTCTATTGTGACTGCACCCATGATTTATCCCGGAACGACAGATTCTGTCAGAATCTGTGTCGTCTCGCTAAAACAAATAGAACGTCGACTGTAGTGTTCCAATAATTATGATCTTGGTCGTTTTGGAAAGCTATATTCAATACCTACAACTGTACATTCGTCCCTCATGGTGAATATGATTTTAAGGCATCAAAAATAACAGATCTTTAGAACCCAACAATTCTGTTTGAAAAATGGAATCGGTGACCTATGGTATTTAACCCATATTAATTAGCTCGATTACTCTAAAATTATGATTTTTGGTATATGAGTAGAAGACTACATTATCTACAACTTTCATTTAGAAAGTTTTTCCAAAATCATAACAGAAATGGGTGTTAACCATCGAGGAATCAGACTAATCGTCAAATGTACTCAAAACTGTCGTTTTATTTAAAATTACCAATTTCGTGTGCTCCGGACATATGAAGGTCAACCATCAGTGCCTGGAATAGTAGTATAGAGGTCTGGTGGATGTACTCCAGAGGTCTAGTTGACGGAACCCAAAATCTCCGTGTTCTCGGTTTGCAGAAGCTGTTTTCTGCAAACAGTCTGTATTAAAACTACCATAACGTTTTCTGTAGTTGGAATTTCTTGTCCAGTCAAAGCCAATCTATTATGAAATTTTGTTATCTTTTCCAACCCAACTTGTAGCATCCCAATCGGAGTTAAAATGAGAGAGTTATGCCTATTTTAGTGAGCATATGTCAGTTTGGACAGCTTCTACCAGACGCTGAAACGTCTGACCAGACGTCTGGTCCTCATACACCAGATGACTGGTCAACCTCTAAATTCCATGTATTGATTAAGCAGTGCATCAGACGCCTAGGCCTTGAACTCCAGATTCCTGGTAGACCCATAAAACTATCTGTTGGGTTTAAATAACTGCTTTTTACTGATTGTTATCATGCTATGCTTTGTGGATTGCCCAGTTTGACACTAAAATTGATTTAATTTCTGTAAATTAATTATTGGTCCTTGTGTTTCATAACTACGTTAATTGTGACATTTATTTTGCCATGAATTGTCCAAAGCGTATGGTTAAAGAAGTATGTCATGTTTCTCAAGTATCTTTTATATTCCTTATGTGTGGAAAAAGAACCCTTGTTGTTAATTGTTATCTCATATATGCTCATGTTTGATTAACTTTATGTTAATTTTACCATCTCATTAATTCCCTTTAAAAGTACTTTATGATGTATGAAATAAAGTAAAGGCAAGCATGGAAATATGAAAGGGGCAAACCACACATGCAATGTCATACGAAAAGAAGTGAAACTAACACCACATAGACCAAAGTGCCACATGGACCAGCGTGCCACGAAAATACTGGGGGCCACCTCCTGAATCCTTGGGGGATACCTTTTGAATCTATGTGTGGTAAATAAATGACATGGACCTACATGCTACATGGACCAACGTGCCACGAAAATACCGGGGCCACCTCCTGAATCCATGGCGCCACCTCTAGAATCCATGGTTCACAATATTGGCACAACGACATAGATGTGATCCCTTAGGCATTGCATTGCATTCATAATCATCCCATGTGCATCATGTGCATATCTGTGAATGACAGCTTTTACTTCACATTTATTTAATTCTGCAATTCTTCCTTTGCAATACCTGCCTGTGTTGTTGCTTACTTTCAACACTTGCATGTTGTGATATGTTGTTATACATACTCTATGGACCTATTGTTTCAGTAGACCACCCTCTAGATAGATAGTCCGGTTCTAAAACTGGGTTCTACCTAGTTTAGTTATGTTTCCTACTAGGGCACACGTTGACGTGTCCCATTTACTTTTTTCCAGGTTTAGGAGCAGAGCCGGTAGAGCAAGATTTGGCCCAGGAGTTACTCTGAGATGAAAGTCACATAGGGTGACTTGTACAGTTGGTTCTCAGGGTTAGTCTAGGGAGTGAATTGTACCAGCATGTGGACGTCCTTATCTTTTTGTGGGTTTCCTTTTGTGGAGTTCTTTTGCTTCACCGTTATAAGATTGTACAGCTGATGATGATGTATGATGTACTTTTTTGTGATGTATCTTTGTATTAATAATAAAAGAAGTTTGGACTTTGTACTTCTGTTTAGTTCTTTGTATTACTTTTTGTGGTAGAGCTTTACTTGTACTTCCCAGCACGTGCACAGTGACATGCATATTCTTTTGTACTCTCTCGTCTCTCTCTTTCCTCATAACACTCGCTGCTCTGGAAATACTTGGGAGGGATTCGTACTTCCTGGGTATCTTGGGGAGCGGGGCGTTACATTTGGTGGCCCATGCAGGTCACCACACTGTGGCATGCATAAGGTAGTGCGGGTAATGCTCCATAAAGGCAGTTATATCCTAAGGTGGTCTGTGACCTTCGAGCCTAGACTGAGTGATCATTAGCATAGAGTCCTAGCCGTAGAAGACTAAGGATGTACCTAGTTCCAGGTGGATATGTTGTCACCTTTGGCTAATGTTTTATGGCATAAGCTGCTGTGTACATAGGTGTAGTTGGTATGCATTCGTGGGTTGTATACTTAATTCTATATGTGAGTGTCTTTATTTGTGTGAATACGTGCGAATATATGTACTTTTTGGGTATTTGAAGAGATATATGTTGTAAGTATACTTGTATCTAGTATGTATACCTGTATTCGAATGACTTGATACTTGCATGAATCTTTAACGTTTATGGTGACCTATAAATGTGTGTAGGTGTATATTTATGGATATGTATTGCATACCTAGTGGTGTACATCTGGGATATATACTTGTGTACCTTGTTATAGTTCTATCTAGATATGTATATGTGGATATGTGGATATGTGAAATAAAGTACCTCTCTCTCTCTCTCTCTCTGTGTGTGTGTGTGTGTGTGTGTGTGTGTGTGTGTGTGTGTGTGTGTGTGTGTGTGTGTGTGTGTGTGTGTGTCTTGATATTTATGCTTGCAAATATGGGTGCATACGTCTACCCTATGTATGTAGTAGATGTATATAGGACTATTATATGAATGTGGGAAGATTGGGTGTATGAAGTGATATGGGCATGTTTATGTGTAATATTGTACAGTTGTGTGGTGTTAGTGTGTTTGCATGAATAAGCTGTGATGACCTCTTTGTGGTATATATGAACTTGTGAGTGATGTTCCTTATTCGATGTGTGGGTGTATTGCGTGAGTATGACATGTATGCATATGTTTGTATAACTGTGAAGTACTTGTATACAAATATGGTGTATGAATACTAGGCTGTGTATGTAGTTCTATGAGTATGGTGCGTGTATGGATATTCTTTAGTAGTGTATGTACGTATAAGTGATATACATACGAGTAGTACATATGGATGCTCTGATGTTATAGTCTGCTATCCGCAGGGACCCCTAATATTCGATTCTCCTTTGTAGATAATGGATAGCGGGAATGAAATGTCTGAGAACAAGACATTTGCTACAGATGTAGCCTCGTCCGAGTCGTCTTTGATGGCGAGGGTCCTGATGGGCATATTGGAGCATCTAAGTCAGCAGGATGAGAAGCTGGCTAGTATTTCAGCACAAAAGATGGGAGGCTTTAGACAATTCAGGGCCTTGCATCCGAAGTCTTTTTCGGGCAAGGAGAGCCCACTGGAGGTCAATGAGTGGATTAGACACATAGAGGACGACTTGATGGCAGTTGGATATTCGAGAGATGGATGGGTGGATGTTGCAAATATGCAATTGATTCATCAGGCCAAACATTGGTGGCACGCTCAAGAGTTACATTTGACTGGACCCGTCATGTGGGAGAAGTTCAGGGAGTTGTTCGAGGCCCAGTTTCTTCCTGAGACGAAGAAGGATGAATTGCGTCTACGGTTTGAGCATTTGACTCAAAGGCATCGGAGTGTGGATGCTTATGATGCGGAGTTTTCATTGCTGAGTAAATTTTCTACTGAGTTAGTGAAGTCAGAGACTACCAGGGCTAGGCGTTTCAGGATGGGACTGGACCCAGAGTTCAGAGCAGCCATGTCTACCCTGGACTTAGCTACTCATGAGAATGTGTTAAAGGCAGCAAGGATGCACGAGACTTATCTGAGAAGTATGGAGAAGACTTCTTGGGTTGATGGGTATGTTCTGCAGAACAATAGTAGAAGTTACCCAAGCTCATGCAGACTACTTTATTTAAGAGATTGGGAAACTCACCACCCTATCATGATCAAGTATCCTGCCAGCATTGTGGCAAAACGTGGGCACGAGAAGAAGAATTGTAGATCCTTCCTCAAGCAGTGCTTTACTTGTGGTAAGTCAGGGCATGTCAGTAAGATTTGTCCACAACGAAATAGCAGCATCCGTGACAACCAGGTCTGTTCAGCAGAGGACTCCTCCATCTGCTCCATAGAGGCTGTTACTTCTAGTAGTATCAGAATTGAGCCCTCCAACATCCAAAGGATGTCAGGCTTTTACTATGACCGCTTTTGAGGCAGATGATGCTAATTAGACTACCACTGATATCCTTCCAACTCTTCTTGAGTATGCATGCTCTCTTCCTATTAAGATTGCTTTGATCCATGTGTATGATCATGCATCCAGTCTTAGTAGTTACTCCCATCTTTGTAGTAGTGAGTCTTGATTCCCGGATATCGATACTTTGGTTAATATTATATATATGAATGACATTCCTTCTATCTTAATTTTGAAATTCCGAGGACGGAATTTATTTTAAGGTGTGTAGAATGTAATACACTGTTCCCGTATATACGTGTTTAGTGTACATATTCTTGGAACATATGTGTTCGTATAAATTTTTCTTAGTGTTTCATATTTTTTTCCAAATTTTTGTAGTAAAGAAATTATTTTTAAATAATTTCTGGTTACCATTTGGATTTAATAAATGGAGTATATGAGGAGATATACTAGTATGGGGAGATATACCTAGTATATTAACAAGTATAATTGTAACAACCCATTCCCGGGGCCTGTTACTTTTTCATATTTGCACAGGTCCTGCAGTTAACTAGTGAAAACAAAATAGCCACGATGCAGAGATGTACAAAAATACCCAAATAGTGTCCAATTATTACAATCCATACTGAACAATACATTCCAATAGATATACATGAAAGAAGAAAGTACATAAATGCAAATAGCTCTGAAAGCTGCGGTCGCAGGGCTGAACTCTGGGGCTATTAACTCAAGAGCATCTACCTCCATATATACGTCCTCTGCGGTGCCATGGAGATGGAACCGTAGGTAAGTTACAACAATTCTAGCAATAGAAATAAAGTAGTGCAAAAGTATGGAACATACTATAGTAAACAAAAGATGGTCATGCTGGTGCAGAAAGTAAAGTAAGAACAGACATGTATGCATGAGCGATAAGTAAGGTACTGGCGGCTACTCAAGGGTGGTAAGTAAAGTGCATGTAATGCATAAAGTAAAGGTGACCGTGCAAGTGCAAAAGTAACGTACGAGAGCAATAATTGTGGCATGACATATGGTAGCAACAACATGCACTGTGATGACAATAATAAGACAACTAGGTAGATGTAGTAACAAAAAAAGACAAGCAGGCAAAGTAATGAACAAGCGTCGCTTGACTATCTAATAGTGTAGGCTGGCCTAATAATAAGAAGTCTAGATTAACTCCCAAACCAGCTAGGCAGTCCGGGCATGAAGGCACATGTTACTTCTATGACCGCAGGACGAGTCCTTTGGTTGACCAACCCCTTCCCATTCCTTTCTAGACACTGATTCAGTAGTAATTTAAGACAGCTCATTAGTATACCGCTCTGCCACGTTAGAGTAATCTAGACATAATCAGTAGTCGTAACAGAACAATGGTATCAATCAACTAGTGCAACATCAATCAAACTAGTGCAACAGCCTTAGCTCGAGTGCACGATATGCAACCAGAAGTGCACCCATCCCACGGAGCAACCCGTGGAATATCTACCTACCATCCCCTGCTGGGTGATGGTACAGCTTACTAAATAAGGGTGTACCCGGTCACTCTCGCACACTTCGTAGCTCAAGACTACCCCGTATCCCGTGTATTATCAATCAAGCTAGTGCAACAGTCTTAGCTCGAGTGGACGATATGAAACCATAAGTGCACCCATTCCTCGAAGCAACCCGTGGAATATCTACCCACCATCTCCTGCAGGGGTGATGGTACGACTTACCAAATAAGGGTGGACCCGGTCACTCCCGCACACCTCGTAGCTCACGACTACCCCATAACCCATGGTGTATCACATTACACATCTATAACCGTATCCGTATCCATATCCGTATCCGTATCCGTATTCATATCCGTGTCCGTGTCCGTATCCGTATGGCCTTATAGGCCCATCACATCATCAACAGATAAGCATTCAATTTCAATAGGACGTTCCACGGTATGCCATTCAATCAATACTTTTCAATACGGTACGTCAATCCGTTGTTTCAAAGGACACTAATGACGATTGTGATAGACCAACTTACATACCAATAGAGTTATTCACAATAGTCTCACTCCAAAGATATTCAAAAGCATTAACAACACTCCAAAGAGTTCTGCTTGTTGAAAAGTCAAGGCAGTAGCCTCAACAGAGAATGTCAGTCCTGAGCAATGCTTTGAAGTCCAACAATTATGATACCGATCCATACTTCGAGCACACGGTTTTCAATTAGTACACGGTTTACCCAAGTAGATGGTCGTGTACTACAACCATCTAAGTTGAAAGTTAGCGATGTAGTATGATCAAGTCAAAGTTGCTCTGCAGTTGATTCGTTTCCTATTTAGTTTGGTCTTTCGTCATCTGTTCAGGTCAATAACTATTCTGAGACTAGATGTCATGTCCTAAGTTCATACGAGTACTCTAGCTAAATTTCTAAAGTTAGAATTAAAGTGACTTACTCCCAATACATGCTTCGAGCATGTGGTAATTCCATAAAGTACACTATCTCAATTTCCAAAGTTAGAATTCTTTGTGACTTACACTACGAGATCGTCATAGTAAGACGAGGTTGGAGCTAGAGCTTCTAAAGATGCTGGTGCACGAGAATTGGTACCAGCAAAACACAAGAACAATCGGTTATAGAACACCCTAGTTTCTATTTATTAAACTTGGTCGTTTTGATTTTTAAAACTGGTTGAAACGGTGTCGGAAAACGTTCTAATTTTTCCTATAGTCTAAGTACGATGAAAATAATTTTACTGTAGGAGGAAATATTTTTCTAAAGCTTACAGTAATTTTTATAATTTTTAAAAGTTCAAAATAGTTTTAAAAACTAATTTTTATTTAAGTAACGTAATTATTCAATACTTTCTTTTGGATGCAATCTGTATTGAAAAGTTTCAAGTGAGCTGTCAAAATGACTATCTTGAATAGTACTACAACAAATATTTTTCTCACGTATCGGTGTACCTGAAAATAACAAGTTACGGATGTTTAATTGAAAAGGACGTATTTAAGTTTTTGGCTTAAAAATTTATTCTGGAAAAATTAAACGTCTGATTGAGATGAAACCAGCGTCATTGGATCCAGAATATTATTTCTGATTTTCTGGAGCTGGTCTTACATTTTTTCGACCCTTATATGATTTACTATGAATTTAAATCCAATAATATCATTTTATAAATATTAGTAAATACGTAAATACGTACGTAAATGCGTATAAAATACGTTTCACCGTATTTCTCTTCGTTCTCACCGTCGCACATCGAGAGAGGGAGAGTAGGTGGGCTTCGACGGCGGCGTGGCGGGACGGCGAGGCGGTGGGCGGCGCACTAAAGCGAGTGCGGCGGCTGGCAACGGCGTCTGAGCAGCGCGACGGTGGCGACACTGAAGCGGCGGGAAACGACGGAGGCCGTCAGCGAGCTCGCAGGGTGCTTCAGGTTGCTGGAGGCGATGAGATCAGCTGGGGGCTCGTCGGAGCAGCGAGGAGTCGACGGCGGGTGTGCGGAGATCCGGCGAGAGGCTCTCGGAGGAGGAAAGTGAGGGCGTGGCGTACGTGGGTGGCGGTCGGCAGAGCTTTGTCGTGGGGGGTTCTCTGTTTGAAGTGGGAACAGAGGAGGGGAGGCTTCGCCGTCGCTTCGGAGTGGTGCGGCGTGGGGTGCAGTCGCCGGCGATGGCGCGGAGCAGCTGGGCTCTCGGCGGTCGAGCGTGGAGAGGCAGCGTCGGAGCGGGGTGTTGCGGAGGCAGGCTGTCAGGAGGCGTCTCTGGGTGATGGGTGGATGCACGGTGAGCGGGCTCGGGGGTGTTCGGACATCGAGAGGGGGCAGAAACCGCCGTCGGGGTCTTCGGATGGGCGGATGGCGGCGGTCGTCTGCCTCAGGCCAGAGCAAGGGAGAGAGACAGTGAGAGCAAACGAGAGAGTGAGAACAGAGAGAGTGTGGGGAGAGAGAGGGACTTGGGTTTGGCCTTGGGGGGAGAGAGAACAGGGAGAGAGTTTGAATGGGGTGTTGCGTGGGTTAGTGCTTTGCATGGGTTACGTGGGGAGAGATCGAACTAGAGAGAGAGACTGATAGATAAGTTTGAATATAGGTTCGAAGGAGGATGGCGGGGGTTAAATACTAACTAAGAATTATTATAAAATTATACGTATTAATTAGGGCTAATTAATGGGGTTGGTGAGGGTTTTGACAATTTGCTTAAGGGGATGAACCTGATCAGGGAAAGAGGAAAGCGTGTTAAGCGTTTTGAGGGTTAAAGAAATTAGGGGTTAAAGGTAATTAGTAAATGGTAAACTTAATTAGTGGATGTAATTAGGTAATTAGATTAAAGTAATTTGTAACATGAAATTACGATTTTGCCCCTGGTATCAAACGTGTTCGGAAAATTACGAAAACATAGCCACGGGTTCGTATCGTCTCGAGGATCGCGAATACGAAGTCTATTTCAGGGTTTGAGCTACAGAGATACTAGTTTTAGGCCAAAACATTTAGGAAGCGGGTTTTCGGGTTCTCTATTGATTTGACTTCAGAAAATTACGAAATTAATATGGAAAGCCCTAAATGATCATAGAATGATACTGTAGAAGTTTGAAAACATTTTGATGATGTTTGTATGGAAAATTAATTCATTAAGCCAAAACAGTAATATTTGAAAATGAATTTTTATCAAAATTATTTAGAGGTATTTGATGAAATCCGAACTTACTAAAATACTTCATAACTAGTTTGATACTTCAAAATATTTTTATAAGAAAATTTTGAAATCATAAAACTTCTGACGAACCATTATAAAATAGTTTTTAAAAAAATTGAAAATAGGTTAAATACGTAAATAGTTGTGTTGATGAAATCGTTACATCCTACCCTCCTTAAAATAATTCCGTCCTTGGAATTTAAAAGACCTTTCTGAAACAAATAATTGATGTTGTGAAGAGGCTCAAGCAAATAAATAATAGAAAAGATAGTAAATAACATGAAATATAATGTGATATTATATCATCAAGAAAACAAGAGGTGGTGTTTATGAATACTTACTATTGATATCACCATAGCTTCTATAGCTTGTCTTAAGTCAGAATAGGCTCAGATAGAAGAAGACGAGTTCAAGAAAGATGAAGAAGTAGAGGCATCAGCTTACACGTCTCGGTTTGGTTCGTCTCAAATTCTCTAGCACCATCCTCCAATACTTCTGAGCGTCCTTTGATTCACTTCCGTTGTCGAACTCGAACTTCTGGTGATCGAAAATTCGAACGCTACCCTCCTTAAAATAGACGTAGCTAGAGTATGGGTGAGCTAAGCACAACTATAAATGCTCAAAGACTAAGAAGGACAACCAAATGGCCATCACCAACTGAAGGACGGATGATGATGAATGAAGTGGGTAGATAGTTCAACCTATAAAAATCACTCTAACTGCTAGCAAAAGAGGTTACTAGGGAAGGTATATCCAAAGAATGGAATACGAATTTCTAGACAAGGGTTAAGAGTTTAAAGAAGATGATGAGAATCAAAGAAGACCTAATGAAGATGGTAATAAGGACGCTTCACCCGTATATCCAATACAGGGGTACACTCGAGACATCCCGTACTCAAGGTTAATTTGAGTATTTTATACTGTACACCCTGATCTTGCTATATTGTTCACAAGGTATGTAACGACTGGTTTCCTTGTATCTGGATTTATTATAATATAATATATGTTTTGGTGGATTTTCTCCTCGTGTGTGGTTTTCGTCTCCGTAGCTTTCATTTACGATCGATTCGTCGTATTTTCTCGTTTCTTCCTTAGGATTGTCGATTTCGAAGTATGTCATTCGTGACGGGCTTCATAACAGTCGTATCTTACTATTAGATCAAGCCTAGGAGTCTTAGGAATCGATCCCGGGGCCCCGCGCTCCGTATCGGAACTTTTGGTGCTTATTAGCCGGTGTAAGAAGGGGCACCGACCGACTAGATGACGATCCAGTCGGTCGGCAATCCTTCTTGGACCGACTAGTTGGCTTTCTAAATTTCTCAGGAGTTACTGTTTATCGTTAGTCGGTCTAAGAACGTTGGTTGACCGACTAGGTTGCAAACTAGTCGGTCAGCAATGCTTCTTTAACCGACTAACTCTTCAACTTATTTTTGGTATCTATACTGTTCACTCTTAGTCGGTCTAAGAACGTTCATCGACCGACTAGATGTTAAACTAGTCGGTTAGTATTTGTTCTTCGACCGACTAATTCTAAATCCTATTTTCGTTCAGAAGTTACTGTTTACACTTAGTCGGTCTGCGTTGGTCGACCGACCGACTAGTTGCCAAACTAGTCGGTCAGTGGTTGCTCTTTGACCGACTAGTCTGTGTTAAAACCCTAATTTCTGGGCAGCCGCCAGCCCAACCTATTTATACCCCTCCCAAACGTTTTCTTCCTCCTCCACTCGACCCAAAACCCTAAAATCTCTCCCATTGAGCCCCCATCTTCCTCCAGGCCCTATTCCTTCATCCCAAGTCCTAGATCCATCATCTAAACCCTCCATCAACTCTATCTACCTCTCACCTTCCCCAAAATCTCATCAAATCCCCAAAATCCCCCCAAAAACCCTAGTTCTCCAAACTTCTCCATTTGCTTCCAGATCTGGTCCTAGGGTTCTCCGGAGTGTTTCTTCCGCCTCCTCTCGGTAAGAAATCGATCTCTCGATGTTTTCATAACCTATTTGTATTTTTATGAAACCCTAATGAAATTTCATGTTGTTTGATGATTGCTTCCCCATAACAGCGATTTCCCCGTAGATTAGCATCCGCGAGACGAACCTTCGTGATCGTCATCCCCGGTGCTAGGGAAGTGAAACTTGCCACTTAGGGTTTAGGCCATGTTTTAGGCCATTTGCTTGTTGTAGGCGTAAAAGAGGCTAGGCGACGAAATGATACTCGCCTAGGCGCAAATTGGGGAACTAGCTTGACAACGAAGCTAGTTCCGACATTTAGCATGTTGCACAATTACCATGTCACGTTTACTTTCCATTAACAGTACGCGAATTAATTGTCATGTCATTGCATTCTTTAAGTGCTTCTGTGATTGCGTAGCTTCGCTACAAATGCTTGTGTTCCTGGCTCGTGTTCCAGAAGCGGGCCATGTGTTGGTTGATAGCCAATGCCCGATTGCTTGTTTCCGGCTAGGTGCACCCCTACGCCAAATGTTAAGAATGCGAGCTCATGTGCGGGGCAACCCCGGCTCACTTGCTGAGCTCATGTGCGGGGACCCTGGCTCGATTACGTGTGGGTATTGGGGGTAAGAGTTAAGCGGCCAATCAACTGGGAGTCTGTCCGATCAGTAACTGCAGTGGTAAGGCGTAAACTCTGGATTTTGGGGTAGTTGTTAAGCGGCCAATCAGCGTGAATGTGAAACCATTAAGCTGTAAGGCGTAAACATCTACAAAACAACGTGAATAGCGAATTGATTGAGATTGTTAGTAGCTTGGCTACTCTTGTCTTGTCTTGTCCCGATAATTGTTCTCTTGTACAAATTGTCTTGCCATGTCTTGTTTGTACACTCATGTTATAATTGCCATGTCATGCATACTAAAACTGCTAGGTTGCTAGTTGCCTTACTTTCAGTTTCCTTGCCCAAGTCTTTTAGACTTGCTGACATGTGCCCCTTTACTCTTTTGGGTGACACATGTTAGATCCCGAGCCTGAGTACCTTGTTGAGGACGAGGTGTTTGCTGACGCCGAGCCCGAGCTTGTGTTTGACGGGGAGTACGTGGACACTGGGGACCAGTCCTAGTGTTTTCGTTGTGTTTCCCTTTTGTTTAGACAGTTGTTTTGTTATCGGTGCGTAGCACCTATACCTTGTTATGTCGTTGCTTTTGTTGGCCTTGTTCTGGGCCTTGGACTCTTTTCTTTTAGCCTGGTGGCTTTTCTGGATGTTGGACTTATTTTCATGTTGGACAATTTATGAGATATGAGAATTTTATTTCTGTCTCTCCTTTTATTATTATTGTTGCTCCGTTGTGGTTACATGGACCTGCTTATGTTTTATTGACGCTTATCGGGTTTGGGGCTTCACAGCTCCACTCTCGTGCGGACCTTTTCACGTCTCGCCTCCATTTTAGGGAAGCGGGTCGTGACAGGTTTTGTTGGTGGCCCATGCAGGTCCTTCTGTAACTGCGATTATCGGAATAGCGATAATAATATTAGAATGTCTAATAAACTAAGTTCGACGTCCAAGTCATAAGCTATGAGTCTATCTGATTCGTTCTCTGTGTCACTAGATGGCAGGAAGACGATTCACCCGTGGTGGGGGCAGTGGTGCGCTCCCTCATGATGAGGAGCCTGAGCGGGAACCCACCAGCGGTGAGATGATGCGGATGATGCTGCAGATGATGCAAGTGCAGCAGGGCGTGCTTCTGCAAGTCCAGAATGCTCCACTTGCTCGAGCTGCCCGGGCTCTTCCGGATGCCCCTCGCTCGGAGCCGGGAGCGAAGCAATTTCGGGAGCTGGGTCCCGCATATTTTGATGGGTCTGAGGGTCCTCTGGCGGCCGATGAGTGGATTCGGAACATCGAGGACAATCTGAAGATGGCCAAGATCACCCCGGCTGGATGGGTTGATTTGACGAAGAGGCAACTCAAGGATAATGCTTGGAATTGGTGGGATGCGGAAGAGAAGATGCTGGTGGAGCCGATAGCTTGGGCTACCTTCAAGGCCAGATTTGAGGGTGAGTTTTTCCCGAAAGCTGCCAGGGAAGAGATGCTGCAGCGTTTTATCGATTTGAAGCAAGGGAGCTCGTCGGTGGACCTATACCACCAGGAGTTCATGAGGCTGAGTCGGTTTGCACCAAAGATGGTGCAGGACGCTGAGGAGAGAGCTCAGAGGTTCTTGCAGGGACTCGCTTCGGAGCTCCAGAGTTTTGTGACCTCTTCTGACCGGGAGTCTTATCAGAAGGTTCTAGTAGCAGCCAAGAGGCAGGAGCTGCTCGTGAACCAGAGGAGGGGGTCTATTGTTGGTGCTGGGAAGAGGCCTGTGGAACAGGCGAGAGCTGTGGTTAGACCTGGATTCAGGCCTAATCAGTCTTCTCAGTTTAAGAGGCCAGGAGGGCCTATTCTGAAGACTTGCCATTTCTGCGGCAAGCCTGGCCATATCAAGGATCAGTGTCAGAAGTTTCTGGGCCAGTGTTTGGTTTGTGGTGATGCTTCCCATGCCGCGAGGGATTGTCGGCACGCGAATCAGCTGCGGAGGGCACCTGTTGCAGCACAGCCGTTGCAGCAGCGAGCGTCTGTTCCTGCTGGACATGGAGCAGCTCTTGTTCCGCCGGGGCAGGCTTTTCGGCAGGCTGTTCCGCCGAGGAGGCAGGCTTTTCTGATGACCGCTGTGGAGAGCGAGGCTGTGGATGAGGTTATCGCAGGTAATCCTCAATCTAGCTGTTACTTTCCTAGCTGGTTTTGATTGTTAGATTGTGTTGTTTACTTGAACGTGGTTGTTTGCTAGACTAGGGTTTGATTGTTAATTGCTTGTTAGGTGTGGTTTTGGTTTGCACATTTCCTGCACGAGTCCTCTTTGACTCTGGTGCATCGATGTGCATTATTTCTCGGAGCTTCGTGGAGAGGCATTCCTTGTCGACGTCCCCTCTTCCCAAGAGTTGGAATATCGTTACAGGGAATGGCATGGTCTCGGTGCATCGTGGTTGCAATTCTTGCTCGTTGGTGGTCTGTGGACATGAGCTTTTCGCTGATTTCATTGTCCACGACATCATCAACTATGACGCAGTTCTTGGGATGGACTGGCTTGCGAGCTTCTATGCTACGATCGACTGTCGAAGGAAGAAGGTGGTGTTCGAGATTCCCGGACATCCAGTATTTGAGTTCAGTCGTGGTAGCAGTTCGCTTGGTCCTGTCAGATTTCGGGCCAGGCCGGTGGAGGTTGTGGCTATGCAGATGGGGCTGGAGTGGCCAGCTGTGGTGCGAGATTTTGGCGACGTCTTCCCCGAGGAGATGTCTGGTTTGCCACCTGATCGAGCTTTAGAATTTTCTATCGATCTTATTCCAGGTGCGCAGCCGATTTCGAAGGCGCCGTATCGTATGGCACCCGCTGAGTTGGAAGAGTTGCGGAAGCAGTTGGATGAGCTTTTACAGAAGGGTTACATCAATCCTAGTGTGTCTCCGTGGGGAGCACCGGTGTTGTTGGTGAAGAAGAAGGATGGTTCGCGTCGCATGTGCGTGGACTATCGGGAGTTGAATGCGGTGACCATTAAGAATAAATACCCGTTGCCTCGCATCGATGATATTTTTGATCAGCTTGGAGGTTCGAGGGTGTTTTCTAAATTGGATTTGAGGAGTGGTTACCATCAGTTGAAGGTGAAGAAGGATGATGTTCTGAAGACAGCGTTCAGGACGAAGTATGGACACTATGAGTTTGTGGTTATGCCTTTCGGCGTAACTAACGCGCCCGTAGTTTTCATGAATCTAATGAACCTGATTTTCTACGACTTTTTGGATAAGTTTGTCGTTATCTTTATTGACGACATTCTGATCTATTCGAAGTCGGAGGAAGAGCATGCCTCGCACTTGAGGACGGTGTTGGAGATTTTGAGGAAGCATCGGTTGTATGCTAAGTTTTCGAAGTGCGAGTTTTGGCTGGATCGAGTTGCTTTCCTCGGGCATGTGGTGACTGGAGATGGTATTTCAATGGATCCCGAGAAGATTAGGGCCATCAGGGAGTGTCCTGTTCCGTCGTCTGCGTCTGAGATTCGGAGTTTCCTTGGACTTGCTAGTTACTATCGGCGATTCATTAAGGACTTTTCTCGTATTGCTGAGCCGATGACCAGGTTGACGCGGAAGGATGTTGCTTTTGTTTGGTCGGGTGATTGTGAGAATGCTTTTGGCGTTCTGAAGGAGAGGTTGACGACGGCCCCTATTCTTGTTGTGCCTGATCGCAGCGGTGGATTTGAGATCTTTTGCGATGCTTCTGGCAAGGGTCTCGGTTGTGTGTTGCATCAGCATGGGCATGTTGTGGCATATGCGTCTCGTCAGCTTAAGGTTCATGAGAAGAATTACCCGACGCATGATTTGGAGTTGGCTGCCGTTGTGTTTGCTCTTAAGATTTGGAGGCACTTCCTGCTGAGTGAGAAAGTGAAGATTTTCACCGATCACAAAAGCTTGAAGTATATCTTTAACCAGAAGGAGCTCAACATGCGACATCGTCGATGGTTGGAGCTTATGGCGGATTATGAGATTGATTTGCAGTTTCACCCTGGCAAGGTGAATGTGGTTCCAGATGCTTTGAGTAGGCTTCCCGTGGTGATGATGTTGACCTTGCAATGGAGATTGTAGCAGGATTTTTACGAGTCTGGTGTGGAGATTGTTCTTCCCGGGGAGGCTTCGTCGTTGATGTACATGCAGGTACAGTCGACGATCGTGGATCGGATTAAGGCTGGCCAGGCTGAGGATCCGAAGCTGATGAAGATTCGGGAGTAGGTGGAAGCCGGTCTGCGGACTGAATTTTTGATTCATGAGGATGGCTCGCTGAGGTTTGGAGCCAGGTTGTGTGTGCCAGCTGGGGATATTAGAGAGGAGTTGATGGTGGAGGCACACAGTTCGCCGTATTCTGTGCATCCTGGTGGCACCAAGATGTACCAGGATCTTCGTCTGAATTATTGGTGGCATGGTATGAAGAGGAGTGTGGCTCGGAGTGTAGCCAAGTGCTTGGTTTGTCAGCAAGTGAAGGCGGAGCATCAGCGTACGGCCGGGTTGCTACAACCGCTTCCGATTCCGGAGTGGAAGTGGCAACACATCACTATGGATTTCGTGACTGGACTACCTCGGAGTCCGAAGCAGAATGACGCGATTTGGGTGATCGTAGATCGATTGACCAAATCCGCGCACTTTATTCCGTTCCGAGTGGGACAGTCCACTGAGGCGCTGGCGAGGAGATATATGGAGGAGGTCGTGCGACTTCATGGAGTCCCCGTGAGTATCGTGTCGGACAGAGACATGAGGTTCACATCTCAGTTCTGGCAGAGTTTGCAGAAGAGCTTGGGTACGCGTCTGAGTTTCAGCACGGCGTACCATCCGCAGACGGATGGCCAGTCCGAGAGGACAATTCAGATTTTGGAAGACATGCTGAGGGCGTGCATGTTGGATTTCAAGGGTTCGTGGGATGACCATCTGCATTTGGTGGAGTTCTCTTACAACAACAGCTTCCAGGCGAGTATTGGCATGGCGCCTTTCGCCGCTCTTTATGGGAGGAAATGTCGATCGCCATTGAGTTGGGATGACGTTGGTGATCGGGAGCTGTTGGGACCTGAGATGATCGTGGAGGCCGTGGATATCGTCAGGAATATTCGGGAGAGGTTGAGGATTGCTCAGGACCGTTTTAAGCATTGGGCAGATGCTAAACGTCGTCCTTTGGAGTTTCAGCCGGGCGACCATGTGTTCTTGAAGATTTCCCCGAATCGTGGTGTGATTCGTTTCGGGAAGCGAGGGAAGTTGAGCCCGCGATACATTGGACCGTTTGACATTTTGGAGAGGGTTGGCGAGGTAGCGTATCGCTTGGCCTTGCCGCCATCTTTGGAAGGGGTTCACAATGTTTTCCATGTGTCGCAGCTTCGTCGATACATTAGCCATGCGGTGGATTTTTCGGAGATTACCGTTCGCCCCGATATGACGTATGACCAGCATCCAGTGCAGATTCTGGACAGGCGTCAGAAATCGCTTCGGAACAAGATTGTCAATCTTGTGAGGGTGATGTGGCGACACGGCTCACCTGGAGAATCTACTTGGGAGAATGAGGATGAGATGCGAGAGCGTTTCCCACTTTTGTTTCCGAACACGTGAGTGTTTGGAAATTCCGAGGACGGAATTTTTCTTAAGTTGGGGAGGATGTAACGACTGGTTTCCTTGTATCTGGATTTATTATAATATAATATATGTTTTGGTGGATTTTCTCCTCGTGTGTGGTTTTCGTCTCCGTAGCTTTCATTTACGATCGATTCGTCGTATTTTCTCGTTTCTTCCTTAGGATTGTCGATTTCGAAGTATGTCATTCGTGACGGGCTTCATAACAGTCGTATCTTACTATTAGATCAAGCCTAGGAGTCTTAGGAATCGATCCCGGGGCCCCGCGCTCCGTATCGGAACTTTTGGTGCTTATTAGCCGGTGTAAGAAGGGGCACCGACCGACTAGATGACGATCCAGTCGGTCGGCAATCCTTCTTGGACCGACTAGTTGGCTTTCTAAATTTCTCAGGAGTTACTGTTTATCGTTAGTCGGTCTAAGAACGTTGGTTGACCGACTAGGTTGCAAACTAGTCGGTCAGCAATGCTTCTTTAACCGACTAACTCTTCAACTTATTTTTGGTATCTATACTGTTCACTCTTAGTCGGTCTAAGAACGTTCATCGACCGACTAGATGTTAAACTAGTCGGTTAGTATTTGTTCTTCGACCGACTAATTCTAAATCCTATTTTCGTTCAGAAGTTACTGTTTACACTTAGTCGGTCTGCGTTGGTCGACCGACCGACTAGTTGCCAAACTAGTCGGTCAGTGGTTGCTCTTTGACCGACTAGTCTGTGTTAAAACCCTAATTTCTGGGCAGCCGCCAGCCCAACCTATTTATACCCCTCCCAAACGTTTTCTTCCTCCTCCACTCGACCCAAAACCCTAAAATCTCTCCCATTGAGCCCCCATCTTCCTCCAGGCCCTATTCCTTCATCCCAAGCCCTAGATCCATCATCTAAACCCTCCATCAACTCTATCTACCTCTCACCTTCCCCAAAATCTCATCAAATCCCCAAAATCCCCCAAAAACCCTAGTTCTCCAAACTTCTCCATTTGCTTCCAGATCTGGTCCTAGGGTTCTCCGGAGTGTTTCTTCCGCCTCCTCTCGGTAAGAAATCGATCTCTCGATGTTTTCATAACCTATTTGTATTTTTATGAAACCCTAATGAAATTTCATGTTGTTTGATGATTGCTTCCCCATAACAGCGATTTCCCCGTAGATTAGCATCCGCGAGACGAACCTTCGTGATCGTCATCCCCGGTGCTAGGGAAGTGAAACTTGCCACTTAGGGTTTAGGCCATGTTTTAGGCCATTTGCTTGTTGTAGGCGTAAAAGAGGCTAGGCGACGAAATGATACTCGCCTAGGCGCAAATTGGGGAACTAGCTTGACAACGAAGCTAGTTCCGACATTTAGCATGTTGCACAATTACCATGTCACGTTTACTTTCCATTAACAGTACGCGAATTAATTGTCATGTCATTGCATTCTTTAAGTGCTTCTGTGATTGCGTAGCTTCGCTACAAATGCTTGTGTTCCTGGCTCGTGTTCCAGAAGCGGGCCATGTGTTGGTTGATAGCCAATGCCCGAATTGCTTGTTTCCGGCTAGGTGCACCCCTACGCCAAATGTTAAGAATGCGAGCTCATGTGCGGGGCAACCCCGGCTCACTTGCTGAGCTCATGTGCGGGGACCCTGGCTCGATTACGTGTGGGTATTGGGGGTAAGAGTTAAGCGGCCAATCAACTGGGAGTCTGTCCGATCAGCAACTGCAGTGGTAAGGCGTAAACTCTGGGTTTTGGGGTAGTTGTTAAGCGGCCAATCAGCGTGAATGTGAAACCATTCAGCTGTAAGGCGTAAACATCTACAAAACAACGTGAATAGTGAATTGATTGAGATTGTTAGTAGCTTGGCTACTCTTGTCTTGTCTTGTCCCGATAATTGTTCTCTTGTACAAATTGTCTTGCCATGTCTTGTTTGTACACTCATGTTATAATTGCCATGTCATGCATACTAAAACTGCTAGGTTGCTAGTTGCCTTACTTTCAGTTTCCTTGCCCAAGTCTTTTAGACTTGATGACATGTGCCCCTTTACTCTTTTGGGTGACACATGTTAGATCCCGAGCCTGAGTACCTTGTTGAGGACGAGGTGTTTGCTGACGCCGAGCCCGAGCTTGTGTTTGACGGGGAGTACGTGGACACTGGGGACCAGTCCTAGTGTTTTCGTTGTGTTTCCCTTTTGTTTAGACAGTTGTTTTGTTATCGGTGCGTAGCACCTATACCTTGTTATGTCGTTGCTTTTGTTGGCCTTGTTCTGGGCCTTAGACTCTTTTCTTTTAGCCTGGTGGCTTTTCTGGATGTTGGACTTATTTTCATGTTGGACAATTTATGAGATATGAGAATTTTATTTCTGTCTCTCCTTTTATTATTATTATTGCTCCGTTGTGGTTACAGGGACCTGCTTATGTTTTATTGACGCTTATCGGGTTTGGGGCTTCACAGCTCCACTCTCGTGCGGACCTTTTCACGTCTCGCCTCCATTTTAGGGAAGCGGGTCGTGACAAGGTAGTTAGCACGGACCTGCGTGGGCCACCAAAACTGTTACGACCCATTCCAGGAGCCTGTTACTTTTTGATATTTGCGCAGATCCTATAATTAACCAGTGAAAACAAAATCAAAATAGCCACGATGCAGAGATGTACAAAAATACCCAAATAGTGTCCAATTATTACAATCCATACTGAACAATACATTCCAATAAATATACATGAAATAAGAAAGTACATAAATGCAAATAGCTCTGAAAGCTGCGGTCTCAGGGTTGAACTCTGGCGCTATTAACTCAAGAGCATCTACCTCCATATGTACGTCGTCTGCTGTGCCACGGAGATGGAACCGTAAGTAAGTCACAACAATTCTAGCAATAGAAATAAAGTGGTGCAAAAGTATGGAACATACTATAGTAAACAAAAGATGGTCATGCTGGTGCAGAAAGTAAAGTAAGAACAGACATGTATGTAGGAGCGATAAGTAAGGTACTGGTGGCTACTCAAGGGTGGTAAGTAAAGTGCATGTAATGCATAAAGTAAAGGTGACTGTGCAAGTGCAAAAGTAACGTACGAGAGCAATAACTGTGGCATGACATATGGTAGCAACAACATGCACTGTGATGACAATAATAAGACAACCAGGTATATGTAGTAACAAAAAAAGACAAGCATGCAAAGTAATGAACAAGCGTCGCTTGACTATCTAATAGTGTAGGCTGGCCTAATAATAAGAAGTCTAGCTTAACTCCCAAACCAGCCAGGCAGTCAGTGCTTGAAGGCACAGGTCACTTCTATGACCGCATGACGAGTCCTTTGGTTGACCAACCACCTTTCCATTCCTTTCTAGACACTGATTCTGTAGTTAATTTAAGACCGCTCATTATTATACCGCTCTGCCACGTTTGAGTAATCTAGACATAGCCAGTAGTCGTAACAGAACAATGGTACCAATCAACTAGTGCAACATCAATCAAACTAGTGCAACAGCCTTAGCTCGAGTGCACGATATGCAACCAGAAGTGCACCCATCCCACGGAGCAACCCGTGGAATATCTACCTACCATCCCCTACAGGGTGATGGTACATCTTACTAAATAAGGGTGGACCCGGTCACTCCCGCACACTTCGTAGCTCAAGACTACCCCGCATCCCGTGTATTATCAATCAAACTAGTGCAACAGTCTTAGCTCGAATGTACGATATGCAACTATAAGTGTACCCATTCCTCGGAGCAACCCGTGGAATATATACCTACCATCCCATGCAGGGTGATGGTACGGCTTACCAAATAAGGGTGGACCCGGTCACTCCCGCACACCTCGTAGCTCAAGACTACCCCATAGCCCGTGTTGTATCACATTACACATCTAGAACCGTATCCGTATCCGTATCCGTATTAATATCCGTATCCGTATCCGTATTCATATCCGTGTCCGTCTCCGTATCCGTATGGCCTTATAGGCCCATCACATCATCAACAGATAAGCATTCAATTTCAATAGGACGTTCCATGGTATGCCATTCAATCATTACTTTTCAATACAGTATGTCAATCCGTTGTTTCAAAGGACACTAATGACGGTTGTGATAGACCGACTTACATACCAATAGAGTTATGCACAATAGTCTCACTCCAAAGATATTCAAAAGTATTAACAACACTCCAAAGAGTTTTGCTTGTTGAAAAGTCAAGGCAGTAGCCTCAACAGAGAATGTCAGTCCCGAGCAATGCTTTGAAGTCCAACATTTATGATACCGATCCATGCTTCGAGCATGCGGTTTTCAATTAGTACACAGTTTACCCAAGTAGATGGTCATGTACTACAACCATCTAAGTTGAAAGTTAGCGATGTCGTATGTTCAAGTCAAAGTTGCTCTGTAGTTGATTCGTTTCCTATTTAGTTAGGTCTCTAGTCATCTGTTCAGGTCAATAACTATTCTGAGACAAGATGGCATGTCCTAAGTTCATACGAGTACTCTAGCTAAATTTCTAAAATTAGAATTAAAGTGACTTACTCCCAATCCATGCTTCGAGCACGTGGTAATTCCATAAAGTACACTATCTCAATTTCTAAAGTTAGAATTCTTTGTAACTCACACTATCGAGATCATTGTAGTAAGACGAGGCTGGAGCTAGAGCTTCTAAAGATGCAGGTGCATGAGAATTGGTACATGCAAAACACAAGAACAATCGGTTACAGAACACCCCATTTTCTATTTATTAAACTTGGTCGTTTTGATTTTTAAAACTGGTTGAAACGGTGTCGGAAAACGTTCTAAATTTTTCTATAGGCTAAATATGATGAAAATAATTTACCGTAGGAGGAAATATTTTTCTAAAGCTTATAGTAATTTTTATAATTTTTAAAAGTTCAAAATAGATTTAAAAACTAATTTTTATTTAAGTAAAGTAATTATTCAATAATTTCTTCTGGATGCAATCTATATCGAAAAGTTTCAAGTGAGCTGTTAAAATGACTGTCTCGAAGAGTACTACAACATATATTTTTCTCACGTATCAGTGTATGTGAAAATAACAAGTTACAGATGTTTAATTGAAAAGGACGTATTTAAGTTTTTGGCTTAAAAATTTATTCTGGAAAAACTAAGCATTTTATTGAGATGAAACTAGCTTCATTGGATCCAAAATATTATTTCCGATTTTCTGGAGCTGGTCTTACATTTTTCCGACCCTTATATGATTTACTATGAATTTAAATCCAATAGTATCATTTTATAAATATTAGTAAATACGTAAATACGTACGTAAATGCGTATAAAATACGTTTCACCGTATTTCTCTTCGTTCTCACCGTCACACAACGAGAGAGGGTGAGTGGGCGGGCTTCGACGGCGGCGAGGCGGGACGGCGAGGCGGTGGGCGGCGCACTGAAGCGAGTGCGGCGGTCGGCAACAGCGTTCGAGCAGCGCTGCGGCAGCGCTGAAGCGGCGGGAAACGACGGAGGCCGTCGGTGAGCTTGCGGGGTGCTTCGTGTCGCTGGAGGCGGTGGGGTCAGCTGGGGGCTCGTCGGAGCAGTGAGGAGTCGACGGCGGGTGTGCGGAGATCCGGCGAGAGGCTCTCGGAGGAGGAAAGTGAGGGCGTGGCCTACGTGGGTGGCAGTCGGAGGGGCTTTGCCATGGGGGGTGCTCTGTTTGAAGTGGGAACAGAGGAGGGGAGGCTTCGCCGTTGCTTCGGAGTGGTGCGGCGTGGGGTGCAGTCGCCGGCGATGGCGAGGAGCAGCTGGGCTCTCGGCGGTCGAGCGTGGAGAGGCAGCGTCGGCGCGGGGTGTTGCGGAGGCGGGCTGTCTGGAGGCGTCTCTGGGTGATGGGTGGATGCACGGTGAGCGGGCTCGGGGGTGTTCGGACGTCGAGAGGGGGCGGAAACGGCGGTCGGGGTCTTCGGATGGGCGGAGGGCGGCGGTCGTCCGCCTCAGGCGAGAGCGAGGGAGAGAGACAGTGAGAGCAGACGAGAGAGTGAGAACAGAGAGAGAGAGAGAGAGAGTAGAGCGAGAGGGACTTGGGTTTGGCCTTTGGGGGGGGAGAGAGAGAACGGGGAGAGAGTTTGAATGGGGTGTTGTGCGGGTTAGGGCTTTGCATGGGTTACGTGGGGAGAGATCGAACGAGAGAGAGAGAGACTGAGAGATAGGTTTTAATGTAGGTTCGAAGGAGGATGGAGGGGGTTAAATACTAACTAAGAATTATTATAAAATTATACGTATTAATTAGGGCTAATTAATGGGGTTGGTGAGGGTTTTGACAATTTGCTTAAGGGGACGAACCTTATCAGGGAAAGAGGAAAACATATTAAGCGTTTTGAGGGTTAAAGTAATTAGGGGTTAAAGGTAATTAGTAAATGGTAAACTTAATTAGTGGATGTAATTAGGTAATTAGATTAAAGTAATTTGTAACATGAAATTACGATTTTGCCCCTGGTATCAAACGTGTCCGGAAAATTACGAAAACATAGCCACGGGTTCATATCGTCGCGAGGATTGCGAATACGAAGTCCATTTCAGGGTTTGAGCTACAGAGATACTAGTTTTAGGCCAAAACATTTAGGAAGCGGGTTTGCGGGTTCTCTATTGATTTGACTTCAGAAAATTACGAAATTAATGTGGGAAGCCCTAAATGATCATAGAATGATACTGTAGAAGTTTGAAAACGTTTTGATGATATTTGTATGGAAAATTAATTCGTTAAGATAAAACAGTAATATCTGAAAATGAATTTTTATTAGATTATTTAGAGGTATTTGATGAAACCCGAATTTACTAAAATACTCCATAACTAGTTTGATACTTCAAACTATATTTATAAGAAAATTTTCAAATCATAAAGCTTCTGACGAACCATTATAAAATAGTTTTTAAAATAAATTTGAAATAGGTTAAATATGTAAATAGTTGTATTGATGAAAACAGGCCGGTACAATAATTATTTTCCTAAAAACAAAATTTTACAATTACCTTAATAAGACACATCATGGCATGAGGTGTCATTATAAGGCTAATCCCCACCTAACACTTGATAGGTGGCAAACCTAGAGAGCTTTTGATGATGACAAGGCTCTTAAGGGGATTAAAAATGAAACAAAATTCTGGAGAAAATTAGAAGAAAGAAGAAAAAGTAATCTGAACTCTCACCCTTAGCTCATCCCTTTGAGACTATTCTCTCCATCAAACCAAACAACACCCAAACCCATAGTTTTTGAAGCCCTTGAACCATCAATTGAAGAGGAAAAAAGGAATCAGCGGGTCATCAAGGATTAAGAAGGGCCCCCGATTGTTGAAGGACAAGTTGAGGTAGGATTCTAACTAAATTAGATAGGATTTCGTTTTGGAATCGATAGGAGTTAATTTAGTTGGCTGTTTCTGGAAATTGATTTTGGCTGCAAGTTCAACCACGCATAACTCTCTGTATAGTATGTCAAAAATTATAAAAAAATATGATCTGAAAAGCTTAAGAAGTCTTTTACAACTTTTGTTTAGGAACCATGATCAAATTCTATCTCTATTGTGACTGCACCCACGATTTATCCCGAAATGACAGATTCTGTCAAAATCTGTGTCGTCTCACTAAAACGAATAGAACGTCGACTGTAGTGTTCCAATAATTATGTTCTTGGTTATTTTGGAAAACTATCTTCAATACCTACAACTGTACATTCGTCCCTCATGGTGAATATGATTTTAAGGCATCAGAAATAACTGATCTTTAGAACCCAACAATTTTGTTTGAAAAACAGAATCGGTGACCTGTGGTATTTAACCAATATTAATTAGCTCGATTACTCTAAAATTATGATTTTTGATATATGAGTAGAAGACTACATTATCTACAACTTTCATTTAGAAAGTTTTTCCAAAATCATAATAGAAATGGGTGTTAAGCATCGAAGAATCAGACTAATCGTTGAATGTACTCAAAACTGTCGTTTTATTTAAAATTACCAATTTCGTGTGCTCCGGACATATGAAGTTCAACCATCAGTGCCTGGAATAGTAGTATAGAGGTCTTGTGGATGTACTCCAGAGGTCTAGGTGACGGAACCCAAAATCTCCGTGTTCTCGGTTTACAGATGCTGTTTTCTGCAAACAGTCTGTATTAAAACTACCATAACTTTTACTGTAGTTGGAATTTCTTGTCCAGTCAAAGCCCATCTGTTATGAAATTTTGTTATATTTACAACCCAACTTGTATCATCCCAATCGGAGTTAAAATGAGAGAGTTATGCCTGTTTTAGTGAGCATATGTTAGTTTGGACAACTTCTACCAGACGCTGAAACGTCTGACCAGACGTCGAAAGGTCAGACGTCTTCTGGTCCTCGTACACCAGATGCCTGATCAACCTCTAAATTCCATGTATTGATTAAGGAGTGCACCAGAAGCCTAGGCCTTGAACTCCAGACTCCTGGTAGACCCCTAAAACTATCTGTCGGGTTTAAATGACTGCTTTATACTGATTGTTATCATGATATGCTTTGTGGATTGCCTAGTTTGACACTAAAATTGATTTAATTTCTGTAGATTAATTATTGGTCCTTGTGTTTCATAACTACGTTAATTGTGACATTTATTTTGCCATGAATTGTCCAAAGTGTATGGTTAAAGAAGTATGTCATGTTTCTCAAGTATCTTATAAATTCCTTATGTGTGGAAAAAGGACCCTTGTCGTTAATTGGTATCTCATATATGCTCATGTTTGATTAACTTCATGTTAATTTTACCATGTCATTAATTCCCTTTAAAAGTACTTTATGATGTATGAAATAAAGTAAAGGCAAACGTGGAAATATGAAAGGGGCAAACGACACATGCAATGTCATCCGAAAAGAATTGAAACTAACACCACATAGACCACAGTGCCACATGGACCAGCGTGCCACGGAAATGCCGGGGCCACCTCCTGAATCCATGGGGGATACCTTTTGAATCTACATGTGGTAAATAAATGACATGGACCTACGTTCTACATGGACCAGCGTGCCACAGAAATACAGGGGGCCACCTCCTGAATCCATGGGAGCCACCTCCTGAATCCATGGTTCACAATGTAGGCATGTCAACATAAATGGGATCCCTTAGGCATTGCATTCATAATCATCCCATGTGCATCATATGCATATCTGTGAATGACAGCTTTTACTTTACATTTATTTAATTCTGCAATTCTTCCTTTGCAATACCTGCCTGTGTTGTTGCTTACTTTCAGCACTTGCATGTTGTGATATGTTGTTATACATACTCTATGGACGTGTTGTTTCAGTAGACCACCCTCTAGATAGATAGTCCGGTTCTAAAACTAGGTTCTACCTAGTTTAGTTATGTTTCCTACTGGGTCACGTGTTGACGTGTCCCATTACTTTTTTCCAGGTTTAGGAGCAGAGCCGGTAGAGCAAGATTTGGCCCAGGAGTTACTCTGAGATGAAACCCACAGAGGGTGACTTGTACAGTTGGTTCTCAGGGTTAGTCTAGGAAGTGAGTTATACCAGCATGTGGACGTCCTTGTCTTTTTGTGGGTTTCCTTTTGTGGAGTTCTTTTGCTTCACTGTTGTAATATTGTACAGCTAATGATGATGTATAATGTACTTTTTGTGATGTATCTTTTTATTAATAATAAAAGAAGTTTGGACTTTGTACTTCTGTTTAGTTCTTTGTATTACTTTTTGTGGTAGAGCTTTACTTTTACTTCCCAGCACGTGCGCAGTGACATGCATATTCTTTTGTACTCTCTCTTCTCTTTATTTCCTCATAACACTCGTTGCTCTGGGAATACTTGGGATGGATTCGTACTTCCTGGGTATCCTGGGGAGCATGACGTTACAACGGCGTATCTTCATTTCACACTTTATTTTTTGTCGTGAAAATCTGGTGAGATCTTTCCATTCTATTGTTTATATCCTTATTTGTTTTTCAATTTATATAATCATCAAAACTATAAAAATTCGGTTAATCTTGGAAAGTTTTGTCTTGATCTCAATTGTCTAGTTTATGTGATTAAGGACTCCTCGAACACGTAGACTAGTAAGAAGCATAGACATGACCGATAACAATACCAACACCAATGGTAATGACAACACCAAATAGTGAGGACGATCACTCTCAACATGAGGGTGATCGAAGTTAGAGATATGTGTTGAGACCGAGTAGGTCTGCTGCCGGCTCATGCATTGTGCTTCCAGCCGATGAGAATTCCTTTAGCCCAAGACCTGGGATATTTCAAATTCTCCCCACTTTTCATGGTGTAGAGAAGGAGAACCCTTATTTACATATAAAGGATTTCGAAGATGTCTGACTCACATGTTCTGATGGGAAGGCTAGCAATGAAACTATTCATCTTAAACCGTTTCCTTTTTATTTAAAGGATAAAGCTAAAAATTGGTTTAATGCTATACCTCCTCATTCTATTAACTCTTGGTTGGCAATTCAAGCTGAATTTCTGAAAAGGTTTTTTTCCTTGCACAGGACTCAAGGATTAAAGCGGCAAATGGAAAACTTTTCTCAGAAGCCAAATGAAAGCTTTGATATCACTTGGGAAAGGTTCAATGAGCTGCTACTAGCATGTCCACACCATGGATTTGATGAATACCGTCTCATCGGTTTCTTTTATGACGGACTCATCCCACCCATTAAACAGTTCGTGGAAATGATGTGCAACGGAGAATTCTTGGATAAGACACCGGAGGAGGCATGAGATTATTTAAAATCCATAGCGAAGAATGCGCGAAGTTGGGAGGCGACTCTCGAATCTGAGAGAAGATAATTACCTCAACCTTTGGCCCGTGGAGGTCTCCTTACATTGACCCAAGAGGAGCCTTAGAAGCAAGAATGGAGGCCCTTATTTGCAAGAGACTTGAAGGGTTGCAGTTGAAAGGAGTGAAGGCCGTGACGGTTGGTAATGAAGGGCTATGCAACCTTTGCAGTAGCGCAAACCACTGCATTAACCATTGCCCCAACCTACCGCTAGCGAAGGAAGTACTTCAAGACCCCACATAAGTAAATTATGTGGCAAATTCCAACCAAGGGCAAGGATACAACAACTCCAACAATCAAGGCCCGAGTTGGAGGAGTAGTCCGAATTTGAATTGGAGCCCCCAAAGACAACAATAAGCTCAACCATCATATCGTCCACCACCCTTCAACAACAACAACAATCAACGGGCAGCCAAAGGAGGAGGGATGAAACAAATGAACCCCAAGTGCAATCTTTGAGCGACACGTTGCAATAATTCATCCAAATGCAAACGGCGCAAAATCAAGCCAATTTTCAACAATGGCAACAACTACAACAAACCCAGGCGCAACACCAACAACAATTTCAGCAACTCAACGAGAACATGGCAAAGCTTGCAGCAACTCTAGAGAAGGGCAAGCTCCCGGCACAACCACTCCCCAACCCCAACATGAATTCGTCATAAGGAGGATCCAATGTCAAGTCTTGTCAAGCGGTGAAAACTTTGAGGAGTGGTCGAGAAATTGAGGAGCCGGAGCCACCGAGAGTCGAGGCGGAGATAGTTATAGAGAATGAAGCCACCCTAAATGAAGAGGTGCAAGAGGAAAGATCGGACAAAGGCAACCACTCCGAAGGGATCGTCATTGAAGAGCCCGCACCGTACATTCCTCCTGCGCCATTCCCTCGAAGGCTTCAACCTCCACAAAAATATAAGTTTCAATCCAAAATCTGCGAAATATTTCAAAAATGTCAAATTAATATTCCTCTTCTTGATGCAATAAATCAAATTCCTGCATATGCTAAATTTTTAAAAGATTTGTGCACTATTAAGAGGAATATTAGTGTTAAGAAATCGGCCTTCCTAACGCAACAAGTTAGTGCTATTGTGCAACACAACACTCCTACCAAATACAAGGATCCCGGCTCACCTATAAGCACATGCATCATAGGAACCAAAAAGATAGGGCAAGCCCTCCTTGATTTAGGTTCGAGTGTTAACATTTTGCCATATAACTTGTATGTGCAATTAGGACTCCGAGAATTGAAATCTACACCCATTATTCTCCAATTGGCTGATAGATCCATCAAGGTCCCCAAGGGTAGCATAGTGGACGTGCTTGCCCAAGTGGAAAAATTTTACTACCCGGTGGACTTTGTCGTGTTGAACATTCTTGGACCTCAAACCGAGACACCAACCCCCATCATCTTAGAAAGACCATTCTTAGCCACAAGCAATGCTATAATCAATTGGAAGGATGGTCAACTTAAGATCTCTTTTGGCAACATGATCATTGACTCAAACATTTTAATGCTTGTAAGTTGCCATTGGGGGATGGTGAGTTTGAGGATGCTTGCATGATTGAGACTCTAGTTGAAGAGCATTTTGATGCGGAGTTTGTTGAAGCGCTTAATTTTGTTGAACTTTTTTGTGAAAATATTGACACCGATTGTTTTTTGCAGGAAGTTGGCACGGTGACTAAGTGGATGCCATATTTTGAGCCGCTACCATTGGACACGCCATACCAAAGGCCATAGAAGCTGGAGCACCCATCCTTGGACTTGAAGCCGTTGCCACCATATTTGAAGTATGCATTTCTTGGGGGAATCCAGCACATTCCCCATGGTAATATCATCTAAACTCTCTAATGAGCAAGAAATGCAATTGTTAGAAGTGCTTAAAACTCATAAGGGGGCAATTGGTTGGACAATTGCCGACATTAAAGGTATTGACCCCCCTAATTTGTACGCACCACATCTACTTATAGGATGACACCAAACCCACTAGAGAGATGCAACGTAGGTTAAATCCTAACCTAAAGGAAGTGGTGAAGGGTGAAATCCTTAAGCTTCTTGATGCTGGTATTATATACCCCATTGCCGATAGTAGATGGGTAAGCCCCATTCAAGTTGTTCCTAAGAAATCGGGGCTAACAGTAATTAAAAATGAGAACAATGAGTTAGTCCCCATGCGAGCCACCACGGGATGGCGCTTGTGCGTTGACTATAGGAAGCTTAATTCTAAGACCCGTAAAGACCACTTCACTCTCCCATTTCTAGATCAAATCCTAGAGAGAGTGGCCGGACACAAGTATTATTGCTTCCTTGATGGCTACTCCAGATATTATCAAATATAAATAGCACCCGAAGAACAAGAGAAAACCACCTTCACTTGTCCCTTTGGCACTTTTGCATTCCGGAGGATGCCATTTGGCTTATGTAATGCCCCCGCAACCTTTCAAACTTGTATGCTTAGCATTTTCCATGATATGGTTGAAAAGATTGTGGAGATATTCATGGATGATTTCTCTGTGTATGGTAGCTCACTTTATAATTGTTTATCTAACTTGGCTTTGGTGTTAGATCGGTGCATCGAGAAAAACCTTCTCTTGAATTGTGAGAAATGCCATTTCATGACCACCGAAGGCTTAGTCCTCGGGCATATTGTATCCAAAGAAGGTAAGCAAGTTGACAAAGCCAAGATCGAGGTAATAAAAAAGATACCCACTCCTCGTTGTGTAAGCGATATTCGATCATTTCGTGGGCATGCCAGTTTTTGTAGGAGGTTCATAAAATATTTTTAGCTCAATATCTCAACCTCTTTGCATGCTTTTGAAAAATGATGTGGATTTTTCTTGGAATAATGATTGTCAACTTGCTTTTGAGAAGTTGAAAATTTTGCTTACATGTTCACCTATTCTTCAGGTGCCAGATTGGACGTCACCCTTCGAGATTATGTGCGATGCTAGTGACTATGCGGTTGGTGCTGTGCTTGGACAACGCAAGGACAATGTCCTCGTGGTGATTTATTATGCAAGCAAGAGCTTGGATGAAGCTCAACGAAACTACTCCACCACGGAGAATGAGCTTTTAGCCGTTGTCTTCACGTTGGAGAAATTTAGGAGCTACATATTGGGATTCCCAATTACAATCTTTACCGACCATGCCACTCTTAAATATCTCCTTTCCAAGAAAGACGCAAAACCTAGACTAATTCGTCGGATTTTGCTCTTGCAGGAATTCAACATCGCCGTTAAAGACAAGAAGGGAGTGGAAAATCATGTTGCCGATCACCTTTCACGGTTAGCGATGAACATGGAGCCGGTAACCATCCCATTGAAGGATTCGTTCCCTAACGAACATCTTTTTGCGATCTCCCACACACTACCATGGTATGCCGACATCATAAACTACTTGGTCACCGGTAAGACTCCCTACACTTGGTCTCGCCATGCTTACAAAAGGTTCATCTTTGAGGTAAAATCTTTCTTTTTTGATGACCCTTATCTTTACAAGTATTGTAATGACCAAATAGTAAGGAGATGCATACCCGACCATGAGTTTGATAGTGTTTTGCATTTTTGCCATGAGGGTGTGTGTGGTGGTCATTTTTCCGCCCAAAAGATCGTAGAAAAAATTCTACAATGTGGTTTTCATTGGCCTAGCATGTTTAAGGACACTTATACATATTGTAAGTTATGATTAGCTTGGCAAAAGTTGGGGGATCACTAAAAGAAATATGATGCCATTAAACCCTATTCTTGAATTAGAAATTTTCGATTGTTGGGGCATTAATTTTATGGGGCCATTTCTCCCATCTTTTGGATACACATATATTTTGCTTGCTATAGAGTATGTATCTAAATGGGTGGAGGCTATTCCTTGTAGGACCAATGATGCGGCTATCGTGCTTAAATTCATGAAAGAAAACATTTTCGCACGATTTTGCATTATTTGGAAGAGAAAATGGGGTTTAAATGGGAAAATTTATTTATATATGGGGCACCATGTGGTACGATCATGCGGTGCAATGTGGCACCGATCCGATGGCCCAGAAGTAGGGTGGGGGAGGTAAGCGAGGCACGCGCTACGCGCGTGCCCCCAAGGCAGCAGGCAGGGGCACGCGAGAGGCATGTGCCCCCGCAATCTAATGCGGGCACCTAGCGCCCGCTCTTTTGGAGCGGTAAGTGGGCAGGTTTTTGGGGCCGGGTCCACCGACCCGATCCCCTTCAAGGCAGCAGGCGCGCGTACTAATGCAGGCGGCAGGTCGGGCACCCAGAACCCGACCCGCAAGCCCAAAACAGCCCTATATTCGTGATCACTCCATATTGTACACCTTTTTCCCGCATGTTTGCATGCCATTTGAATCGCTCAAATCACGTTTTTCACGATTTATCGACAACATTGCGATACTTTTCACGATTTGTTGTTTTTTGTCGTATTTCAGGAGTTTTGGAGCGATTTGGAGTGATTCCGATATACACCCACTCCGGAGTGTCACCGACGACTTCCCTGAGGGGTATTTTGAGTTTGGAGAGGAGCGGGAGAAGAAAGAACGTCGTAGGAGCGACGAGGAGGCAAAAACACGTTCACTCGACCGACCAATAGTTTGGTCACGAATTTTTGGGCAGTTTTGTGGGGTATTTAACCCCAGATTCTAACCTAGTTTTGGGAGCTTTTTTATTGCTTTTGGCGGCCTTTTAGATTAGATTTTTTAGAGTTTAATTCTTGTGATTGGAGAGGAGAGAAAAGTGTTATTTTGTTGGATTCTTGGAAAGCTACATTGGTTTGTCTCCTTCTCTATTAAAAATCCTATTTTTATTGCTATTTTGAATATTGCTATGAATTCCATTGCTGTTTCTATTGATTATTCTTCCATTAGCAATATGATTTGTGAGTAGTTTTAACGTCTTAGGGCGTGGGGATGAACCCTACGAGCCCAATTTCCGATTTGTGACGATTTGGTAGAACTATTGCTAGAATTGATTAGTGTTAGTTTGGGATTGATATAATACGGATATCTAGGTGTTCATATCGATTGGGATTTGCAAGAGATTGGATCCCAATTCGATAGGAAACCCTAGAAATCCGAATTGGGTTGAAATTGAGTTTCCTTAGTATCGGTTTACAAGAGATTGGATCGACACTAGAATTCTCGGTTGCAATTCTATACCGATACCCGTTTGCAAGAGATTAGACGGGTAGGAACTATCCCAACCTAGGTCGTAGCCCGAGTTTGCACGAGAGTGGGCTCGGGATGCGATTGAACGATGACGTTGATCCTAATGCTAGCTTGCCTAGGCTAGGGTTTGCAAGAGATTGGACCCGAGCCTAGGTTTGCTATAGACTGGCAACATCGCGAGAGCGTGAGCTAGGTTTTACATTCAGTTGCAACTAGTTCACCCGACATTCTACCCTAGCAATTGTGAAACCGATGAATCATAATGACGAGATACGGTGAGTAGCGGGGATTCCCTATTCCCTAGGCGTCTTTATTTGATTTTATATCTCTTTACATTGTTTGACGATTGTGACAATATCACCGAAAGGCAATTTCCTACTTTTCTATCCCCATAGCCAGGTTGTTCGGAGAAGGCACTATCATACGTCCTCCCTGTGTTCGATACCCACTCGCCGCTACACCGTGCGCTTGCGGTAAGACTACACGGTCGCTCTTTAGGGTGTACGCCCAGGCGCGATCAAGTTTTTGGCGCCGTTGCCGGGGAGGCGATTGTGTTTGATCCTACCACCCTAGCTATTTCTTTCTTTTTGTTTTATTTCTTCATTCTTTTATCTAACCCTTCCATTGTGCTAATCACTTCTTTTAAACTTTGTTTTCCCGTGCATGTACACGAGATCCACATCGGACCCCGTAGATATATTGTTTGATCCTGAGATCGAGCGTACATTACGGAGAATCAGAGCGGAGAGGAGACCCGATACGGAAGGGAGGTTTATGAACGTTCGGGAGACGCCTGAAGAGTTAGCGGCAAGAATGGCGAGGATTATTTCCATTCGAGATAGGCTCCGGCCTAAGACTTCCTCCACTACCTCGTCCATAGCTATGCCCCAGTTGGCGGCCGATAAAAACTTCGAGTTGAAGACCGGATTAGTGGTCCTTATGCAGCAGGATCCTTTCCATGGGAATCCCCATGAAAATCCCCACTACCATATCCAGCTCTTCCTATCAAAGTGTGCCACCTTCCAGATGTCGGGCGTCACCCTAGATGCCATCAGACTGCGCCTCTTCCCCTTCACACTAAAGGATAAAGCTCTTTATTGGTTGAGGACGCAAGCTGAAGGAGTCTTCACCACATGGGATGAGTTGGCGAGCGCGTTTATCGACAAGTTCTATCCGCCCTCCAAGACGGTGAAGATTAGGAGTGCTCTCATGTCCTTCAAGCAAGGACCTCAAGAGACACTCTACGAGGCATGGGAGCGCTTCAAAGACCTGCAGCATCAGTGCCCCCACCATAGCATTGAAGATTGGGAGCTCGTCCATAGCTTCTACAATGGTCTCCAACCGGTGACCAAGCAGATTATTGATGCCACGGCAAATGGGGCCATCTTATCGAAGACTCCCGACGAAGCCACGACCTTACTTGAGGAGATGGCCTCGAACAATCAACAGTGGGGCGACGAGCGAGGACACTCTTCATCCTCCTTGAAGCCATCTAGCATCTATGAGGCCAAGGCTGTGGCGAAGCTTGCCAACAAGTTTGATTCTCTCCACAAGGTAGTGGAGAGACTGGAGAAATATATTACGGAGCCCCAAGGAGCCACATCCACATCCACACCAACAAGTCAAATGTGCGATTGGCAAGACCAATCCCAAGCTATGTATTTGGGAGGAGAACAAGGAGAGGGATCTTTGGAGCAAGTTCAATATGTCGCGGGGAACCAAGGATATTGGGCCAATCCGGCCACTAGAAACCATCCCGGTTTCTCCTATGCCAACAATGATGGAGCATTGAACCCCCCGCAACAACTACCTCATCAAGCTCGACCACAACAACAACAACAACAACAACATTATCCACCAAGGGGGCCACCGCAACAAAATCTCCCACCAAGGCAACAAGTGGGACCCTATAGGCCGCCCGGATACAATCAAGGGTGGAGAAATCCAAACCCTCCACAAGCTCAACAACGATCTGAATTTGAAGCTAAGGTGGAGGAGTTTATGATCGAGCAGAAGAAGATCAATGCTTCCTTGAAGGCGGGCCAAGACTCTCTTACAACTGTCATTGGACAAATTGCGGAGCAACTTGCGTTGCTCAATAGAAACAATCAACAGTTGTCGGCTCAACCCGAGCAAAATCCACGGGGCAACACCGGCCATATCAACGCCGTGGTTGCAGTTACTACGAGAGGCGAGAAGAATACCACTCCCGTCATGATTCCTACCGAGGAGCCCGTGGTGGAGATTGTAGAGCCAAGCGAGCCGGTCATTGAAGTTGAGAGAGAGAAAGAGCCGCAAGGGGAAGAAAAGTCCAGAGCGGAGCAGCAGCTTAAGGAGCACCGTTTTATGCCACCGATCCCATTCCCTCAGAGGCTAGCTAGAGCAAAGATGGAGAAACAGCTAGCCAAGTTTCTCGAGTATTTGAGAGGGGTAAGCCTCAATATCCCCTTCCTCGACGCTATCGTGGAGATCCCGACATACGCCTAGTTCTTAAAGGATTTGATTACGGGAAGAAAGAGGAAGGAGAAAATCATGCTCGCTGAGGAGGGGATTTGGTTCACAAGGAAAGAGAAGGAGCCCGCCAAATTCAAAGATCCGGGGAGTTTCCGAATTCCTTGCACCTTAGGCGGCGTCCCTCTACAAAAGGCGTTAGTGGACTTAGGGGCTAGTGTTAGCCTCATGCCTCTCTCTATGTTCCGAAGACTGAACACCGGCACAGATTTGAAGCCTACCGACATGCGGATATAACTAGCAGATGGTCGGATCACAAGGCCGGTAGGGATCGCAGAGGACATCCCGTTACAAGTCCCGGGAGGCATATGTTTGCCATGCGACTTTGTGGTCATGGATGTCAAGGAGGAGGGCGATACGTCGCTAATACTTGGATGCCCATTCCTCGCCACAGCCGGTGTTATTGTCGACGTACGTGAAGGGACTCTAACATTAAACGTCGGCAACATCGAAGTGGAGCTTCATATACCCAAGGCAATGAAACACATGCCTTATCATAAGGAGATCGACTATATGGACATCCTTGACGAGGTCATTGAGGAGGCGATCCCCCATTCCATCGGCGCAATATTCGAGGATGACTTCGAAGAAGGCCCAGATTTGGGCCAAGAAGAAAAGACGAAGCACTCCCCCGATCTCTCCATGGAAATTGATGAAGGCGACGCTGATGTCGCAAGAATACGAGAGCTCTGCAAGCTCTCAAAGATGAGGACTCCGAAGAAAGCTCCACCGATACGAAAATCGGTGTCACCGGTGAAGCCGAGGCCCGGAGAAAGCACTAGCTTGTGGGAGCCACCCCCCAACACTACCCGAGACGAAGGAGCACTGAGGAAGAACACGCCGCCACAACATCCAAATCCGAGCGTTCTTCCCGATAAATTCGACGGGTGCATCTCATATGCACCCAATATCCCGCATTAAATTGAAAATCCAAGGGGGTCGAGCTCAAGACCTTAAACGAGCGCTTGTCGGGAGGCAACCCGACGGTTATCGCTTTATTTTTACTTTGTTCTTTATTTTTGTTTTAGAAATTATTAGTGTTTTGAGTCATTTGCCTGAAAAATTCGTGATAACGGGTCCTATTTTTCTTTGACAGGAGAGGAGAAAGGGATATCTATCATTAGGAGGATGAACAAGATGACAAAGAGCGCTCCAGGAATGCGTTCGATGCTTAGGAGGAGGAAGAAATCAACTGGAGGAAGAAAAACAGAGATTAGAGCCCAAACGGAGCCAAACAGCAGAAAACAGGGGTCACTCGACCGAGTAGAATATCCACTCGGCCGAGTACATAAGTTCGTCCGCCCGAGCGGTGCACAAACGAGGAAAGTCTGCTGTACCCAACTCTCTATTTCTTTTCTTGATTTCAGTATAATTGCCACTCGGCCGAGTATATATCTTCACTCGACCGAGTGAAACTGATACGCTCCTAGGGCGAGAACTGCCGAGTAGCTGGAGCCACTCGGCCGAATGGACTTTTCTCACTCGGCCGAGTCGTAAGCGGGGAGGAATTTTCAAAAATATTTCCGTTACAATCACTCGGCCGAGTGACACTTTCACTCGGCCGAGTCGTAACTTTTCCTTTATAAGAGGCGCGGGCTCGGCGCAGAATTCGAAGCGTCACAATCCTCGTTCGCCCGAACCCGCGCCCCTTTACTCCCGACCGCTGCGACACCCACTCGCCCGATCTCACCTCGCCGCTGCTGCGCTCGGCCGACCACCGTCGGCCGACGCCGCCGCCCCTCTGCCCGAGTCGCCGGCGACGATCTCACCGCCGGCCGAGCTCCGGTAACCCCATTTCGCCCAATTTTCTCCTATTTCTTGTATTTTTTGACGATCCATGTGCTACTCGAACCCCTAAATCAAATTAACTTCAATATTTATCTATTATACCCCTAACCCCCCATACATTTTGAATGTTACGCGCTGATATCTTCGTTTGATGTGCAGGCTATATTGGGGAGCTTAGGGGAGCTCCCGGGGAGCGTTTTTGGCTTTGTGGAGTCGGCGTCTTCACACGCATCCACTATTTTGCTCTCGCGGCGTGTTCCGGTATATTCGTTCCACTTATTTTCGCACGCTGCACTTTTTCTGTTTTTGGTGAGCACTCGGGGCACCTATGCCGCCCCGGACACGGACACGGTCTAGGAGAGCTTCCGCCAAGCGGAAGCGGTCGGATGAGCCCGGCCCATCCCACGAGATGGAGGACTCTCCTCCGCCTACACCACCTCACCCCTCACAGCCACAGCCTACAGACCCCGTTCACCCCACACAGCCACTCCCAGTCGACCCACTGCCACCACCGGCTCCACTTGTCGGGCCGCTGGGTATTACGTTTCGAGACGACGCACAACGCGTCGCTTTTGAGCGTATCGCCCAGCGCTCGATAGTGCCCTCTAGGTTCGCACACCTTGCTGACCTAGACCGCCTGGGGGTACTCGAGGGATTACTCACGTTGTATGACAACGTGGGTTGGCGAGACTTTCTTTGTGTCGGCAGACACCTACGTCCGTCCGACACTCGAGGTCCTCAGCTCGATCGCCCGGACCGCTGAGGGATGCTCCTTCCGACTCATGGATCGAGAGTGTCAGATCACTCTCGATATGTTTAGGGAATTCTTTCAGTGGCCCACTGTCCCCACACCCGACCGAGCCTACGCCCACACACACATCCCTCCCCCATCCTTCGATTCACACGCCTTTTGGGCCCGGATAACAGGTTTACCACCGGCCTTTGACCCTAGTAGGGCCAAGGCCTCGGCCATAGTCCACCCCTGCCTCCGCATAGCACAGCGCCTTATGGCGACCACCTTTCTAGCGAGGTACGAGCCTGGGACGATGTCGACGCCTGAGCTCTATATGCTCTACGCGATGACTCGCCCCATTGTTCTTGATAGGGATGGAGTCACGTTGGTCCCCGCCGTTGAGATCGACGTCGCTAGCTAGTTTTTGAACCGCATCATCGTATCGGTGGGCGCTCGCTCCCCGATATGTTACGGCGGTCTGATCACTCTGCTAGCCCTGATGACCGGCGAGGACCTTCCGGCTGACCTGCGACGAGCCCAGGGCCCCACTGCATTATCGATAGACGTCATGGCCCGGATGAAGATGCTTCGTCCGCACGGTCAGCGGCACTGGGTTTGGTTGCACGGTCCGTACGGTGTTGACTACATGATCCTTCCGAGCCCCGCTCGGACACACTTAGGACTAGCACACGACGACTGGCTTCCGACGTTGGATCTCCTGATCCCCGCCGCCTATGTGCTAGAGGCCGAGGGAGCTGAGCCTGCACCACTTGCACACCCTGTGTCGCCAGCTGACCCTGTGTTCCCTCAGCCTGCACCTGCCCTTTCTGCCGCTCCCGACACTTCTGTCCCCACTTCTGCCAGTGTCGAGAGTACACTTGCTGAGCCTACGCCCACCACGTCTACCACTGCCACCACCACTGCTGTGCCCTTTTCAGTTGAGCCGCTCACTTCTCTGCTACCCGAGCGCCCACCTACTTTTGTTGATAGCAGAGAGCCTTCTTTCGCTGCTGTCGTGGAGACCATGGCCAGTATGATCTCCGCTGGGATTTCACCTTTTGGACCCCACACTGCCTCCCCAGCGGTTGACACTTCTATCTCCACCGTAGCCGTTCTATCTGAGAGTGTCGTGACGTCTGTCCCCACTTCTGTGTCACTGACCTCTCTTGCCGCCTCGTCACCGATTTTGTCTCCCACTCCCACTGCTGCTGCTTCCACCTCACACCAGCCTGCGTCCTAGCCTCGCACTGAGGCTGGGCATCCACTAGTGAGCACAGCACCCGTACCACCCATGCCTGCTGTCCCGATCACCTACACCGCCCGTATTAGACAGCCCCGACCAGCTCAGCCTAGACCTGTCCGTCCCTCTGCGTCACCACCCCCTGACGCCTTAGTTCAGAGCGTTCGTGCTCTTGAGGGGGGGGGGGGGGGGGGGGTTGAGTGGACTCCGGGGCGATTTTAGGGCTTTGTCTTCCACAGTCACCGCCATGCAGCACCACCTCGAGCTACTTCCTAGCATTCACTATTGCTTGACCCAGATTCTCGAGCGACTGCCACGACCACCACCCGCCCAGCAGACCGTTCCACGTCCACCACCACCACCACCCCCACCTCCGCCTCAGGACGGAGATGGCGCAGCACCACCAGCTTAGGCATACCCTTGATGCCTCCGATTTTTTGTCGTTATGCTGCCCATTCTCTGCTTGGTCCTGCTGATATTTTTGACCACCCCCCTCCCATCACTACTATTGTCCATGTTTTGATCATATGATTCTATATCCTTTTGCCGGGAGTGAGGGAGAGTATTTTTGGTGACACACACATATCTGGATCACTCTTGTCCTTGCATGCATCACATTCACATCATATTTTTCATTTTGTTCTTTTTATTTCTTTTTATCATGCATGCATCACCACCTCCCCTCCCATTACACGTCTCTCGGTGTGCCACACTTCGCACATTGAGGACACTGTGCACTTTAGCTTGGAGGAGTGAGTTCTCACGCTTTTTGATTTACCACCTTTGTTTTTAGTTTTTTTTCCTCGCCATTTTCGCATTTGCACTCATTTTCATCACTTTTTCTTTTTTTAGCATGCATCACGTTTTTCTTATTTTCTTCGTGTGCCGCATTGTAAATAGTTTTATTTTCCCTTTTTATCTTTATTTCTTTCATCTCATGCTAGAGATGACTTTTCTGTGATGATGATGACGTGGAGTTAGCTTTCTCTATATGCATGCTATATTTGTCATGTCTTAGCTTTTATTTCTAATATCATATGCTATGATTTGCCTTGCATTTAGAATAGTAACCCACACTTTTTCCGTATGAAAATGGATGAAATTCTATTATTAGCTGAGTCTGAATATTCATATGTATGCTATCGTAGAAAACACATCAAGATTCACGCATTGAATGCTTATATCTGGAGTACCGTTTTCTTTTCCTATATCACTTCTATTTGCATGACTTGTACACTTCACTTCAGGATGATTGAATGATGTTAGCTATGATAAATCTGGATTAGTTTGCTTTTTTGAGATCGAAACCGAGTAGATTAGATTACCCTGCTGAAGTTGTCATGCACGTCTTATAGAGTGAACTGAGAGACATATTTATTTCTTTCTCCACATATCTTGAACATTAATTCTCTATTTTAAAATCATTGGTGAATCTCCCCTTAGGGATTCTAGTATTTGGCATTTTCCCCGTTACTAAATTCCTAGCTCCAAATTTCCCAAAACCAAAAAGAAAAAGAATAATACTTGTATATCCTTCTCTTTGATTTGGGATCATTGTGTATAATTGCTATGAAAAAAAAGAAAAAAAAAGAAAGGAAAAGAGAAAGGAAGCTCAAAACGATCCCATCTCATACCCCTTCTCTCTTTCTTCCCTCTTTTTGTTTTTATTTTTATTTTCTTTTACTTTTGGAGCATCAATAGAGATGGGAAATGTAAGTATAGTTTTGTATATGCCACCACGCTTATAGATAAGCTTGGGGGAGAGAATCCAATGATGTGTGAGCGAGTGACTACCTGACGGTGCATGACAACCTAGGCTAAGTAATATTCTATACTCAGTGAGATTGTTTTAGCTTCAAGAAATCCAGAAATCTACGCCTGGCATTCACTTCATGATATCCACGCTTTTCTATTCTTCCTACTCTATTGTGTGATATCCTCTATACTCCTCATAGAAAGCATTCAATTGAAAAGTGTGTGATCTGCGATATTGTATACCGCTTTAAATGATTCAGACGATGTTAATCTTAGAATTATTCCATTTTTTCATGCTATATCGATATTCTTAGGTTTTCTATCTCTATTTGCACCATTAACTATGATATCGAAATAAAAATCTTTTACATGTGTTTTACATTCGATGCATGCAATATGAGTAAGCAAAACCCACGTCCTGAGAAAAATGATCTAGCAGCTTCCCTCTTCGCTTTCTTCTTTCTTTCTTTTTTCGTTTTCCGTTTTACCATCGTTTTCATTTTCTAAATCCACCGGGTTTGCCTTTTACTTATCTTCCTCGAGGACGAGTAAGAGGTAAGCTTGGGGGATTTTGATCACTCCATATTTTACACCTTTTTTCCGCATGTTTACATGCCATTTGAATCGCTCAAATCACGTTTTTCACGATTTATCGACAACATTGCGATACTTTTCATGATTTGTTGTTTTTTGTCGCATTTCAGGAGATTTGGAGCGATTTGGAGCGATTCCGAGATACACCCACTCCGGAGTGTCACCGACGACTTCCCTGAGGGGTATTTTGAGTTTGGAGAGGAGCTGGAGAAGAAAGAACGCCGTAGGAGTGACGAGGAGGCAAAAATACATAATTTGGGCATCTTCAGTATCTCACTCGGCCGAGTGAAGGAGTCACTCGGCCGACCAACGAGACCCCGCTCGGCCGGCCAGATCGGACATGCTCCAAGCAGCATATCAACGTGCACTCGGCCGAGCATCAGAAGCCGACTCGGCCGAGTGACGTATCCCGTCCGCCCGAGTGGCACCCAGACGACGGCCATCAAAAAGAGCCAACTTACTGTAATCCGTCAGTCTGAGCAGCAGAAGCCCGACTCGGCCGAGTGGCAATTACCGTCCGCCCGAGTGAAGATAAGCCCATCGGCCGAGTGACGACAACCCACTCGACCAAGTGACGCCCGATGTGACGACCCCCAAGACCCCAGAGTTACTGGAATCCGTCAGGGTCTCTCACTCGGCCGAGTGACCTTTGTCACTCGGCCGAGTGAGCAGCGCTGCCTGTAGCGGAAATTACGATTTTGGAGCTGCGCAGGGGCAGTTTGGTCACGAATTTTTGGGCAGTTTTAGGGGGTATTTAACCCCAGATTCTAACCTAGTTTAGGGAGCTTTTTATTGCTTTTGGTAGCCTTTTAGATTAGATTTTTTAGAGTTTAATTCTTGTGATTGGAGAGGAGAGAAAAGTGTTATTTTGTTGGATTCTTGGAAAGCTACATTGGTTTGTCTCCTTCTCTATTAAAAATCCTATTTTTATTGCTATTTTGAATATTGCTATGAATTCCATTGCTATTTCTATCGATTATTCTTCCATTAGCAATATGATTTGTGAGTAGTTTTAACGTCTTAGGGCGTGGGGATGAACCCTACGAGCCCAATTTCCGATTTGTGACGATTTGGTAGAACTATTGCTAGAATTGATTAGGGTTAGTTTGGGATTGATATAATACGGATAGCTAGGTGTTCATATCGATTGGGATTTGCAAGAGATTGGATCCCAATTCGATAGGAAACCCTAGAAATCCGAATTGGGTTGAAATTGAGTTTCCTTAGTATCGGTTTGCAAGAGATTGGACCGACACTAGAATTCTCGGTTGTAATTCTATACCGATACCCGTTTGCAAGAGATTAGACGGGTAGGAACTATCCCAACCAAGGTCGTAGCCCGAGTTTGCACGAGAGTGGGCTCGGGATGCGATTGAACGATGACGTTGATCCTAATGCTAGCTTGCATAGGCTAGGGTTTGCAAGAGATTGGACCCGAGCCTAGGTTTGCTATAGACCGGCAACAACGCGAGAGCGTGAGCTAGGTTTTACATTCAATTGCAACTAGTTCACCCGACATTCTACCCTAGCAATTGTGAAACCGATGAATCACAATGACGAGATACGGTGAGTAGCGGGGATTCCCTATTCCCTAGGCGTCTTTATTTGATTTTATATCTATTTACATTGTTTGACGATTGTGACAAGATCGCCGAAAGGCAATTTCCTACTTTTCTGTCCCCATAGCCAGGTTGTTCGGAGAAGGCACTATCATACGTCCTCCCTGTGTTCGATACCCGCTCGCCGCTACACCGTGCGCTTGCGGTAAGACTACACGGTCGCTCTTTAGGGTGTACGCCCGGGCGCGACCAATTCGCATTGGGGAATTTTCTAGCGAGGGAATTCGGTTTTTACTGTTTCATTGGAGGTTTTAGAGCCCCTTTTCTTCCCCAAAGGCTAGGTGCAACGGCCGCTTTCCGACCGTTCATTTTTTTGCGCGTACTTTCCTCTTTTGAACGCATATTTTTCTTCTTCCTTTCTTCTATCCGGAATACGCGATGTTATAGATCGTTGTGATTATATGGAAGAGTAGTTATTTGTGGGATTTTTAGTGAACGTCATTTCAAGGGTCGTTCTCCCACAAATTAGCTTTGATTGGAGAGACGTCGTGACTTTATACTTCGACGTCGGGCCTTTTTATTTTTAGTTCGTTTTCTGCGAACCTCACACGTGATCGGCCATAGTATCCCCGAGCCTCTCGTCGTCACGGTCGTTCCGATATTTTTTTCATAATTTTCGGACACCGTTAGCCCAACCTAACACACTAATCACATTCGAAGCCCAATAAGCCTAATCAAAATTTGAAATTCAAATCTTAGCCACAAATATTTTGGATGGCTTACGTATCATGTGAGATTCATATAGCTACCCTCACCTTAGTTTTCCCCTCTTTGCACACCCCCTCTTACACACACTCTCTCCTAGTCATCCAAAGTATACCCCTTTTTAACCCCTATATATCAACATATCATCTTATAACTTCAAACCCAACCGAACCCTAGGGAAACCCACACAACCCATCGGCCGCCGCCCTTTCAACCTGCGCCTTCTTCTTCCTCTAGCCACCGGCGAGTCTCCGACCACCCTCACAGTCGCCAGCAACTTCCTCTCTCTTCTCTCCCTCCTCTCTCCTCTCTCCTCTCTACCTCCCTTAAAGCACCAAGAAACCTCCATTGCCGCACCATACAGCAGCACAATCCCTAACCCGTGTGCTCCTGCCACCACGGCCGCCGCTGGCCACCCTCCTGCCTTCACTCTCTCCCTCGACAACCCCACAACCATCCTCTCTCTTCTCTCCACCTCAAAACCCCTTGAAACCCCTTGAAACTCATTGAAACACCTCTAAAAAAACTGTCGTTGCCGCTGAAAATCTGTCGACAGCTCAACCCTTCAAAAAATGTGCAGCCACCCACTTCCGGCCGCCGTCGACGACCCCCCTTGCCGTTGTCGACCTCCCCACAGCCCCCTCTACCTACTGCACCTCTTTGATACTCCCTCAGGCCGTGACGAACCCCGCTACGAACCCAAACACCCGGTATATTCAGATCTGTCCTCTACTCCGTAAAACGGCCGGCCACCTCACTGTCGGCAGTTGCTTCGGCCACCCCTCAGGCTGCGTGACCCCCTTTGACCTACTCCAATCCTCGGTAGTCCCCTTGCTCCTAGGAGTTTGCGCACGTCGCAGATCTCGAGTGTTTTCCCCGACGTCGTAGCCGCCGCCGTGTTGATTCGTTGCTCTACCTGCGATCGGAGAGATCTAGACACCATACTCGCTGTTCTCGCCTTCCCCTCGCTGTCCGTTCCAGTCTCGCTGTGCTACCCACGGCCGAGAAGTCGTTGACGATGATGATCTACCGACATTCAGACCTGACGTCAGATTTACGTTCAAACGCCGTAAAGGTTAGTCGCCTAACTCGTAGTAAGAACCCAAATCGTAGCAAACCAAAAATTCATCTAAAAATCGCCAACTTTAACTAAAGTTTACTTTACGCTCTTTAAAACGATGTCCAACTCTAGAAAATCGACGAATGGACTTGATTATCTGTGCACATAGGATAGTCGTCGAATAGGCGGAACAATTAGATCAAAATCGTGACTTCGAACTATTAGGGTAGCCCCGTTGAATTTAGAAACGAACCATAATAGGATTGATGAAAAACGTGTTCTGACACCGCCGTTGGCTCGTTTCAAACGAACCATCGCTGACGCACCGCTTCGACAAGACGATCCAGACCGACGACTCACTCGTCACCGCAGGCAAGTGTGTTCACTTGCACAGTTTCGGCCACGTTTAGGCCATTGTCTTCTTTGAACTGTAAAAGGAATAAACAAGAGAACTAGACATGAAATGATAGCGTCTAGGACATCCCATGACAGCCTGGACTTGACGACGAAGTCCGGGCACAACAACAACTGATACCCTAGGTTCTATCTGTGTGTGCATGCGTGTGGACCCCCTAGAATGAACAACTCCTTACCACTTGTCATGTCATGAAATGTTACAAAAGCCTACGGGTGTTTCGGATGCTCTCCAAGCTAGAGAGAGTGATCCCAGTTACGGATTCACCTACGGGATGTTCGGCGCTCACCAAGGGAGTGATAGTCATGTTACGTACCGTGGGGATAGAGGCACTCGTCAAGCTAGAGCGAGTGGTCCTATATTGTCCTGTCTTGAGCACTCGGGTTGGGGTAGGGTTGAGCGGTCGCACGGTTTATAGAGTTTGATCCCCCTCTACTGTAAGGCGTGAACCCTTCGTGACACACGCGGTACTTCTTGTCTTGTCCTGTCTAGTCTAGTCTTGTAGCAAGTAGCACACGCTACGGCTATTGCCTGTCACGTTTACTTTTCAGCGTTGTCTTTACTTTCTTGCACGTATACATATCTGACATGTTGTTGCATCATCATCATGTAAACAACCTTTAAAATGTCAACCTTAAAATGTTATACACCTTGCAGTGGAGTCTTCTCACGTTTACTTGCAAACTTCACCTGGCGTACAACCACTTTCTCTTGGTGTTTGTACGTCAGGTACCGAGACAGAGTTAGTAGACCAGGAGCTAGTACCAGAGGACTTGGAGCAGGAGTAGGTTGCTGATCAGGAGTACGAACCGAGTGAGGACCAGACTTTGAGGTTCCTCAAATGCTGATTTTGGAGTTTTAGTCGCTTTCTAGTTTAGGTGCGTAGCACCTTCTTGCTTTCTGTTTTAGGTTGGGTGCGTAGCACCATTAGTTCCCCTTTTCTGCAGTTGTAGCCATGCTGGGCATTATTTCCTTTTTAGACTTTTGTACTTCTGGATATTTTTGTGGAATAAAATGAATGCATCTTCCCTTCCAGTACTTTCTGTTGTTCCGAATTTTATATATGCAAGGATTTGTTTCTATTTTTGGTGTTCCTCACATATGCTTATTGGGTCCAAGCCTCACAGCTTCGGCCCATGCAAACCTTAGTCACGTCTCGCTTCCGTCATTTTGGGAAGCGGGACGTGACAGGTTTTAGTGGTGGCCCATGCAGGTCGTGCAAAAAGTTCGGAATAATAAGAGTACCACATTCATTTAATATCCAGTTTAACATGTACAAGTCTAAATTAGGTTTTCCTTGTCTTAGATAGTAGGAAGACTTAGATAGACATCCATATTTGATAGTCAGGCGCCTTGGCTAAGATTTAGTCATACTCGTCTTAGGATACCCTAGTAGCCTCTCACCCGGCTCTGACCATGTTAGATTTCTAGAGTCCTTCTTTTAGTCGTTCGCTCGGGTCCATCAACTTCGGGCCCAGCAGAATATAATCTTGATTCTCTTAGGACCCTTCCCTGAGACCTCTATTACAGTCTAGTTCATTAGGGAGTCTTAGTGCCGAGTTCTCATGATCTTTTGACAGCCCGATAATTAGAACCCCTGGTTTCTAGCAGCTTCCTAATCATTACACTTCTGTGTTATCGGCTGTAGAATTCTATCGTAGCTTTTCATGAATCATATCCTAGGCGTATTCATCATGCGATCATATTCTTTGCCCTCGATTCACGTGATCGCTTCATGACGACTATCGTAAATTTTTCGAATCTTCCCCATTACAAATCCTGATTCCTTTAAAAATATTTTCGAAATTCCTTATTAAATTCTTCGTTCAGTTTAACTTCTTTGAAAACCCCTTAGTATATATTTAAATTTCTTGCTTTTCGGTTGAGTTAAAAATTCTTTTTTGAATTTTGAAACCTTCTTAGTCGTAATTTTTAGTTACTACCTCGTAACCATTTTCTAACCGGTATCTTTCGTATTTCAGTTTTAAAACCTTGTTACCATTTTGATAATTCAATATATCATCCTTTTTTCTAAACTACGAAATTTATTTTAACCACTTACCGTACGTACTTTTAGAATATTTTTCTAAGCTAAATATAACTTCAATTTTTTTATATATCAGTTTTATGTTCATCGTGCTCATACTTCAAAAATCTTTGCATAAATCTATTTTCATTTGCAAAACAATCACTACCTCACCCTACTCTTTATTTCTTCGTCTAACTCTTTTTTCGAGTTGTAAAATTTTACCATCTGCTCGCTATTTCTACATATTTTTATAAGTATATATATATGATACCATATTTTACACGTATTTTTAAGTGTATATATATATGATACAATATTTTACACGTATCCTTCTTTCATCTATTTAATTATTTAGAGCAATATTTTTGTCCCATCCAACCAGCTATCTCCTTATCCTCGCCTTATTTGAACTCGTTCTTTCCGATCTTGTTTTGTTACACTTTTGGTTTCGGTTTTCTTTCTATTGTGTGGACATTAGTGCTTGTAGTTACCTGTGTCAACTCTAGTTTAGTAGTGGGCCCACTGTTTTTTTGTGATGTCGTCGGGGTGCATGTATATAGGTAGAGTGTGTGGACCTGTATGAGTGTGCTACACTTAGGATACTTATAATTGTCTCTTGTGTCATGTATGCATACTCAGTGTTATTCGTGATATATGTATGAAGTTGTATGAATGATGGTATTTAGATATGTGTGGTTAGCTATACCACATTAGGGATGTCTGCGTATATTAGATTTAGTGTTGGAATATCTACTAGAGGAGTATGTGGTTTGAAGATACTTGTAAATGCTTGAAATAATGTACTAGTAAGTCATGTGCATGTTAAGTGTAATGATAATAGGCGTGCTTATAGTTAAGTGTGTAGGCTTATTATACGATCTATATGTTAGTACGTGTGAGGTGTGCTCGTACGTAGATATGTATGTGCTTAGCCTTGAGTAGATATGTGCTTACTATATGAATATGTGTGATATACATACAGTAATAGGGTTATAATTTTGTTTGGTATTGCTTGCCTTTATGGGATGTTGTGCGTGTGCGTGTATACCATGAGGTATACACGATTATTGTACGTCTTAACTATGTATGAATAAGTATATGTATTAGTATACTAATTATATGTAAATTGCTATGGTGTGAATATATATTATAGGTATGTGGCTATACGATGCATGCATATATGGGATAGTGTAATTGAATATATACCTGTGCCGACGTTTGTAATATTATTATGGTATGCATGTGGTTACGTTGGTAGATGTATATATACTGGAGTGGGGTTGGTATATGTATAAATATCGTGATATGTTTATAGAGCATTCTGATATGAGTTTTGAGTCTCACCCAAGTTTGAGCGGGTAAACTCTAAGTATATTGTTACATATGTCTGTGGTTTGCGTGTAGTACTATGAATATAGTAATGGATGATGTATGTGTAGTGATAGGATTGGTTGTGTCTGGTTGTGCTACGCACATGATTGTGGGTGGCTACACCATTATATAGCTATAGGATTGTATGTGATGTGCAAATAAGATGAAGTATCTGCGTGTATTTGAATAACTAGATATTGGTGTATTATAGTAGTGATAGATGTATATTAGATATATCTTACATGATTTAATATTGTTTGGTGTGACTACATGCGTTGATAGGTTGGTATTCAATGTACACTAGGAGATATTAGGGAGTAGTATATCCATGCTGTTTTGTGCATAGTTAATTATCTATATGTGAAGAATTACGATCGTGTTTGTTAGTGTGAAACTATTTTTATGTAAGTAGGTGTAACTTGGTTATGTGATAGTGAGTGATAGTTATATAAGTATGTACGCGACTATATGAATGATTGAAGTACATGTATGAATTTGACTGTCTATGATTGGTATAAGTACAGGATGTGCATACACACACACACACACACATGTTTGTAGTGTTAATGTAGACTATCTAGTGCATATATAAGCACTTGTAGTAACTATACCTGCTTTGAATTATAATGTGATGTGATTCGGGTAGTTACTAGAGTGGCTAGGTATATTTATAGTTAGAAAGTCCGAGGACGGACTTTATTCTAAGGTGGGTAGAATGTAACGGCCGCTTTCCGACCGTTGGTTTTCACGCGTACTTTCCTCTTTTGAACGCGTATTTTTCTTCGTCCTTTCTTCTATCTGGAATACGCGATGTTATATGTCATTGTGACTGTATGGAAGAGTAGTTATTTGTGGGATTTTTAATGAACGTCATTTCATGGGTCGTTCTCCCACAAATCAGCTTTGATTGGAGAGATGTCGTGACTTTAGAATTTGACGTCGGGCCTTTTTATTTTTAGTTCGTTTTCTGTGAACCTCACACGTGATCGGCCATAGTATCCCCGAGCCTCTCGTCGTCACGGTCGTCCCGATATATTTTTCATAATTTTCGGACACCGTTAGCCCAACCTAACACACTAATCACATTCGAATCCCAATTAGCCTAATCAAATTTTGATATTCAAATCTTAACCACAAATATTTTGGATGGCTTACGTATCATGTGAGATTCATATAGCTACACTCACCTTAGTTTTCCCCTCTTTGCACACCCCCTCTTACACACACTCTCTCCTAGTCATCCAAAGTATACCCCTTTTAACCCATATATATCAACATATCATCTTATAACTTCAAACCCAACCGAACCTTAGGGAAACCCACACAACCCATCAGCCGCCGCCCTTTCAACCTACGCCTTCTTCTTCCTCTAGCCGTCGACGAGTCTCCGACCACCCTCACAGTCGCCAGCAACTTCCTCTCTCTTCTCTCCCTCCTCTCTCCTCTCTCCCTCCCTTAAAGCACCAAGAAACCTCCATTGCCGCACCATACAGCAGCACAACCCCTAACCCGCACGCTCTGGCCACCACGGCCATCGCTGGCCACCCTCCAGCCTTCACTCTCTCCCTCGACAACCCCACAACCCTCCTCTCTCTTCTCTCTACCTCAAAACCCCTTGAAATTACTTGAAACTCATTGAAACACCTCTAAAAAACTGCCGTTGCCGCTGAAAATCTGTCAACAGCTCAACACTTCAAAAAACGTGTGGCCACCCACTTCCGGCCGCCGCCAGCGACCCCCCTTGCCGCCGTCGACCTCCCCACAGCCCCCTCTACATACTGCACCTCTTTGATACTCCCTCAGGCCGCGACAAACTTCGCTACGAACCCAAACACCCAGTATATTCAGATTTGTCCTCTTCTCTACAAAACGGCCGGCCACCTCACCGTCAGCAGTTGCTCTGGCCACCCCTCATGCCGCGTGACCCCCTTCGACCTCCTCCAATCTGCAGCAGTCCCCTTGCTCCTATGAGTTCACTCATGTCGCAGATCTCGCGTGTTTTCCCCGACGTCGTAGCCGCCACCGTGTTGATTCGTTGCGCTACCCGCAACCGGAGAGATCTCGACACCATACTCACTGTTCTCGCCTTCCCCTCGCTGTCTGTTCCAGTCTCACTGAGCTACCTGATGGGTTTTTATCTGATCCAAGGGCTCTCTTTCGACTAGTGCATTGTCCGTCCTTCGCCCTACTTGAGAGCGAAGGTTGGACAACCTTGCACAAAATTAACGCAGCGGAAGCGGAAAAAATAAAGAGAAAAACTTTATATAAACATTTTATATAAACTAGCCCTATCTACATAAAACCCAAGCCAAGAAAATGCTACTATCCTGGGGTTGGGTCCAGACCAACCCCTGAGGATACTACTATCTAATTAACTACTATAGCTACTGCAATAAAATAATGCACATTAATTAAAACTAAAGTTGAGAAAACTCAACATACCCGTAACTCTTGTAATGCTCTACAAGCTACTGCACAAGTACTAGAGGGGGGGGGGGTGAATAGTACTTTAAAATAATAAGGAGTATAATTCCAAATTAAAATGCAAACAACTACCAAATCAATTTGCGGAAGCTTAAATTGAATGACAACACAAAATTAACAATGCTAACAAGAGATGTTACTGGGTTCGGATCCACCCAAGTCTCCCCGACTTGTTCCCGGTGATCCTACGTCCCAACCACCCGGATCCCCTCCGGATACTTGAGTTAGAAACCCTAACTCAAGATTTCCACTATGAAATACTTGTGAAAAACCTCCACAAGTCAAATCATACAAAATGTAATTTGTGACTCCCACAACCCGGGATCACAACCACACTCTCACAACCGAGAGTGAAACTTACAAATCAAATATGAAATGAAATAAAGAAACTTCTTACCGAACAAAATACCTATGCCTTGAGTATTGCTTACGAATTAGGGCAAGGATGATTTTGAGGAAGAAGTGGCACCAAACCCTAGCTCCAAAATGTAGAACAGCGATGGAGAGCTTTGGGGATGTTGGTGACCTAGAATCAAGCACTTGGCTTGGAAGGCTTCACACTCAATGAATCTCTCTTTGGAAGTAAGAGTTAGGAGAGATTAATGAATGGAGGGAATGAGCTTTGAATGAGCTTGGATTGATTTCTCTTGAACTCTAAACTTGCATTAATATCAACCTTGGCAGCAATGAATGCAGCCCAACAAGTATATATAGGTTAGAGGAGAGAGAGAGAGAGAAAAACGTTTCAATTAAAGCTCCAACGGCTCTTTTCTGAACCCAACTAGTCGGTCAAAGAACAACCACCGACCGACTAGTTCATCAACTAGTCGGTCGGTCAATTAACGTAAACCGACTAATGATTAAACTGAGAAAAGATCAAAGTACAGACTAAGGAACTAGTCGGTCTAAGAAGAGTAGCTGACCGACTAGTTTCACAACTAGTCGGTCGGTTACACAACGTGGACCGACTAACAGATAAAACTGAAGTCTGAGAAGAATTGTACTTAGTCGGTCCAAGAACAACTGTTGACCGACTAATTCACCAACTAGTCGGTCACCAAATGAACATAGACCGACTAACGATAAACAGTAAGTATGGTGAAAAATTTGGCATGTACAGTAAACCAAACTAGTCGGTCCAAGAAGGAAAGTTGACCGACTAGTTCATCAACTAGTCGGTTGATCAATGAGCACAGACCGACTAATGATAAACAGTAGCTCAAGCTCAAATGTGCATGTTCAGGGAAAGCTCAACTAGTCGGTCACAGAAGCATCACTGACCGACTAGTTCACAAACTAGTCGGTCGGTGAGTCAACTTAGACCGACTAACTGTAAACAGTAAAGAGCTAAGAATTAACTGACAGAAACTAGTCGGTCCAAGAAGCTTGGCTGACCGACTAGATCACCATCTTGTCGGTCAGTTCTTCTTCTTGAACCAACTAACATGCACAAGAAGTCCCGAATCGAAGCGCGAAGCTTCGGGTAGAATTGTATGGACTTCTACTAAGATCCTAGAGCTAAGATATGAGCGATATGAAGAATTAAAACGTAAGACCTACTCAAGGCTTAACATTCTACGAAAGAAGCTTAAAGACTATTAAATAAACTTGACGATACCGTCTTCAATAGCTTCAATCGAATCTTCATGACTTCTAAATAGGTCCATAAGCTTCAACGAAGCTTTAGGCATCCGATCACGTGCTTTGAGAAGTCTTGAGACGTCGTTATTGATATTCATGTGAATTTGGCGACGATCTCCATAACTGCGCTCACAAAGTGTTAGTTCATATTATATTTATGTTTGTTCATCATCCAAAACCAAATCCGGGGAGTCCAATATCCAACATTCTCCCCCTTTTTGGTGATGACAAACTAACATAAATAATAATCAAAAATAATAATTCAAATGAAATTTACTTACTCCCCCTGCATTGATGACACGTTAATTCCAATTTAAACAAAAATGATACGCATCAAGCAGACGAGTGAAGTATATTAAATGAGAATCGATTGTTGAATTATTGAAATACCAAATGAAGGTTATTGAAATATCGGATTTGAAAATCCATTTATATATCTTAACTCCCCCTGAATCTAACACATCAAGTTAGATTCTTGGAGAAATGCTTTAAATTTTCATTTGGCACATCGTTATTATTATATCTCTCCCCCTTTGGCATAAGCAAAAAGAGCGGGAGGATAACAACGACAACAACAATGGCCTCAAATTAAAAAGCACGGGAGTCGTAGAATACGACGAAGGCTCAAGTGACACCAAAGAGAAAAATACGAATAGAATCAAGGCGTGTCAAAGATACCAACGTCGAAAAATCGTAAAACGAAATCATCAAAACTCAAATCAATTTAACGGATTGAGTTATGGAATATACTATCCAATATCAACTTTTCTTGGTTAATTTAGTGCATGGAAAACAATTCTATGTTTTCATAGAAGAAATTTCTATTAAACCAAGTGAATATCGTCGAGCGACGAAATCAAACATCAGAGACATAAAAATATACATTGCACAAAATAATGAAATGTCAACTGAGAGATATATATATATATATATATATATAATGCATGAAGCAGAGTACATCATCGATATACACACCGACGATCAACAGATCGGGGCACAAAAATACATCATACATCACAAAATATCGGAGTGTCAACAAACAAAAAATTACATCATCATTAAACATATCAAAATACATCATCAAAAAAAAGATCCAAAATACATAGCCACCCACACTATCCTACCCAACAACTCTCACAACTAGATATATCATCCAAAGAGTATCAGGAGAGGCCTCGAAGCAACTCAAGAGGCAGCGGGAGGACCAGAAGCAACTGCAGGCTCAGCAAGAGCAGAGGAGGTGACTGGATCAGCAAGAACGTCCGAAGCATCAGCAGGAGCGACGACAGAAGTGGCAACCACTGAAGCAGCGACCGTAGTGGCCTCGGGAGCACCAGTCGGAGTATCCACCACAGGAGTGGTGGCAACAGGTGTGCTCTCGGGGGCACCAGCAGACGAAGCAGCAACAGCAGCACCGGAAGAGGTATCACCACCAGCAGCAGTACCAGCAGAAGTGCCCTCGGGGGCACGAGTCGAAGCACGACAGAGCTCCTCAATGTCCTCCTCAGCCATCTTATCAAACTCCTCATCCTCAGACACGGAAGGAGGAAGCTCAACACCCATCTGACGAGCCATACGGCAGACTACCTCCTCGGTACGAGCCAAGCGGGACTCGTGACGACGAAGTATCCGTAGGACTTCATCCAGGGTGGCAGAGGGAGCAGCAGAGGCACTGGCAGAGGCAGGGACAGACGCTGAAGGTGTCGTCCTCTGAACGTGACGAAGCGCCGCAAGAGATTTCTTGACGGCCGTCGCATTCAGGGGAGGACCAAGGGGACGCTCATCGTCACGAGGCAACGTGACACGAAAATGACGAAACACGAGAGTCAACATGCAAGGAAATGGGATATGAGCCGATTTATTGGACTTTCGAATACACTCGAAAGAGTCAATCTTATCGAGTATAATTCGAGCCCAATTAATCGAGCTCCCCATGAAGATCGCAAATTACCAAACAGTCCCTGGCACAACTAGTCGGTCACAGTTCAAGCACTGACCGACTAGATCACGATCTAGTCGGTCGGTCAATGAGCTTGAACCGACTAGTTGTAAACAGTGGCTGAATCCAAGATTTACTGACAAGATTTAGTCGGTCACAGTTCATTGACTGACCGACTAGATCTCAATCTAGTCGGTCGGTCACTGAACATGAACCGACTAAGGAGTCCAAAAAATGATACTCAATTTCTCTCCTTAATACGCTTGGACGATATATCTCAAAACTCTCAATAAACATCTAAACTACCCCATTAAACATCGAAAACTCAAAATTTGACGATTACGCACAAATCGAACGAAAAAATCAAAATAACACATAAATTCCGAAAAATCCAATAATTCTAGCATGAATGAGATATTGCCAAATATAATAGCATGCAAAATTATTGAATGAAACATGAATCCTATATCTCGGATTCACCCATAATCCCCAATTCTTGACGTAACCGCACAAAGGAGTCCTCCTTTAGGGGTTTCGTGAAAATATCGGCGATTTGCTTTTGGGTTTCAACGTACACTAAAATGATGTCCTTTTTAGCAACATGATCATCTAAAAAGTGGTGTCGGACATCTATGTGTTTCGAACGGGAATGATGTACCGGGTTCTTGGAAAGACATATTGCACTTTGGTTGTCAACCATGATAGGGCAAGTATCACAATTTATACCAAAGTCTTTAAGTGTGTGTCTCATCCAAAGAACTTGAGCACACGCGGCACCGGCGGCAATATATTCCGCCTCGGTGGTTGAAAGTGATACTGAATTTTGCTTCTTGGAAAACCAAGAGACAAGAGAATTTCCTATAAAATGGCAAGTACCACTAGTACTTTTCCTGTCGGATTTGCATCCCGCATAATCGGCATCACTATATGAGATTAACTCATATGTGCTAGATTTCGGATAAAGTAATCCAAAATTTAAAGTGTAACTTAGATAGCGAAAAATACGCTTTACCGCTACTAAGTGAGATTCCTTAGGTTGAGATTGATAACGAGCACATACGCATACGGCGAACATAATATCGGGCCTACTTGCGGTAAGATAAAGCAAACTACCTATCATACCTCGATATAGACGAATGTCTACATCCTTACCGCCAGTATCTTTATCAAGATGCGTTGTCGTGCTCATTGGAGTCTTTTTCCCGGAAGCACTCTCCATTCCAAATCGCTTTAGCAACTCCACCGTATACTTCGTTTGGTGGATGAAGATTGCATCGTCCATTTGGTGAATTTGGAGACCTAAGAAATACTTGAGCTCACCCATGTGGCTCATCTCAAATTGTTCCTTCATAACATTAGAGAACTCTTCGCAAAGAGCAAAGTTAGTAGCACCGAAAATGATATCATCAACATATATTTGAACTAAAATTATATCATTATTCGCATGCTTAACAAAAAGTGTAGAATCGGCTTCTCCCATTTTAAAATTCAAATCCAAAAGAAAATTCTTTAGGCGATCATACCAAGCTCGAGGAGCTTGTCTTAAGCCGTAAAGCGCTTTCTTTAGTTTAAAAACATGATTTGGAAATTTTTCATTTATGAAGCCCGGAGGTTGAGAAACGTAAACTTCCTCAACAACATCTCCGTTTAAAAATGCACTTTTAACATCCATTTGAAATAATTTAAAATCCTTATGGCATGCAAAAGACAATAATAATCTAATTGATTCTAATCTAGCTACCGGAGCGAAGGATTCTTCGAAATCAATACCTTCCTCTTGTCGATAGCCTTGAGCAACTAACCGAGCTTTGTTCCGGACGACGACTTGGTTTTCGTCGGTTTTGTTCTTGAAGATCCACTTTGTCCCTATGACGGTGTGGTTCTTCGATGGCAATGGAACAAGCTCCCAAACTTCATTTCTCTCGAATTGAATGAGCTCCTCCTCCATGGCTAAGATCCAAGCGCTATCTTCGCATGCTTCATTAATATTCTTTGGCTCTATCGAGGAGGCAAAGGCACAATGAGCGAAGTAGTTCACTTGCGATCTCGTCTTGACACTATTATGGATATTGCCAATGACTTGCTCATGAGGATGGTCACGAACGGTATGAAGCCGTTTGGGAATACCTTGATCACTAGGAACATTCTCAACAACTTCATTAGTTGGGTTAGTCTCAATAGAATCAATAGAATCATTAGACTTAGAATTATCAAGTGAATCACATAAAACATCCATAGAATCATTTTCATTTGAAATTCTAGTTGGAACAAATCCTTCATTAAAAGATACATGAAGCGACTCCTCGATCGTTGAGGTTCGTTTGTTGAATATCCGGTAGGCTTTGCTACACGAAGAATATCCAACAAAAATCCCCTCATCGGATCTTGGATCGAATTTGTCCAAACTACCATATGTGTTCTTAATAAAACATTTCGAACCAAAAACACGAAAATGTTTAACTTGAGGCAACCTACCAAACAACAATTCATAACAAGTTTGTTTAGTGCCGGGCCTCAAAAGTATTCTATTAAACACATAGCAAGCGGTGTGTACCGCTTCCGCCCAAAATTGATGGCCAAGTTGGCTATCATCAAGCATAGTGTGAGCACACTCCACTAGCGTCCTATTCTTTCTCTCAACTACACCATTTTGAGGAGGTGCACGAGAGAAAGAGAAGGTGTGTGTAATACCAACTTCATCACAAAATGTCTCAAAAGACTCATTCTCAAATTCACCTCCATGATCACTACGAATAGTGACAATGGTGGTTCCTAAGAGATTTTGTACTTTCTTAACAAAAATTGTGAAGTTATCAAAAGCTTCATTTTTATTACACAATGAAAATACCCATGTAAATCTTGAATAGTCATCTACAATGACAAGTCCATACCTTGCATTTCCTAAGGAAGCAACTCTAGTTGGCCCAAATAAGTCTAGATGTAATAGCTCTAGTGGCCGTTTAGTAGAAATGCTTTTATTAGGTTTAAATGAAGATTTAGGAAGCTTGCCACGTTGACAACAATCACAAAAACTTTTCTTTTCAAAAACAAGCTTCGGAAAACCTTTAATGGAATTTAATTTTGAAAGCTTATAAAGTGTTCCAAAGTTCACATGTCCAAAGCGTCGATGCCATAAGTGTTGTTCACTTGTGTTGGCAACGAGGCATTGTTCATATGACTTAGGAAGATCCAAAATATAAATGTCTTTATGACGAGTTCCGGAAAATAATAATTTATCATTATCTTTTCTTAAAATATGACACAATCCTTTCGCAAAGCTAACTTTGTAACCTTTGTCACAAAGTTGGCTTATTGAAATAAGATTGTGATTTAAACCACTAACAAGATAAACATCACTAATTAGGGGTTTAGAAGGGTTACCCACTTTACCAACACCTATGATGGTTCCGCTCTCGTTGCCTCCAAATACGACGCGGTTTCCATTTGCTATGGGAACCACTCCGGAGAGCAAACTAGCGTCACCCGTCATGTGTTTTGAACACCCGCTATCGAGTATCCAATTTCCCTTGGAGCTTAATTTAAATTTGTTGCTCCTTTTCTTTTTCTTTTCCTTGAGTACTTAAAGATAGAGAGTTTCATATCATGGTACCCAAGGTTATTGGGTCCAAAAGATTAGACCTTTGGAAGCCAAGTCCAATTGGACTTAGACTTCCCCACATAATTTCTACTATGCACAACATCCGAAAAATAAGCATTCATATACATTTGTTTTTCGTCCATGCTTGTGTCCTTTGGGCTCCAAATTGTGAAAATCTTGGGAGCCCTCATCCTATTGGGTGCATGCATGCTACGTTGATTTCTACGTGATGCATGTTGTGGATAGGCATACGGAACATGATGGAATGGTGCACGATGAGAATTATTCATATGATGTTGTGGGTGAACATATGCATGTGAGGGAACACGTGCATGAGGGTGTCTTACATTGTGTGCACGTGCCCGAGAATGTGTTGCATAGAAATCATCATATGTGTGAGCCGGTGGAGTAGGACGTGTGTTCCTACGTGGCATGGTATTAGTGTACATGTAGGCATGCCCCTTCTTTGGAGGTCCACCCAAAGTGGGTTTCTTTCCGAAAGAGGGTGTGGACGAGGTGGAAGCACCATTGGTAGATGAACTACCAATAGAGTGTTTGCTCCCACTCATTGAGGCTTCGGAAGTTGGCCTTACAAAAGTAGTGACCGACTTGGATGAATTTCCCATCATATACCCCAAGCCAATGTGGTGTTTGGCCGGAAGTAAGTCTTTTAGGATATTATCCAAGTGGCCCTTACCCTTGTTGAATTTGTTGATTCGGCCCAATGTGTCCTCATATTTCTCTTTGAGAGAACGCAAAGAAATATCCAAAGTGGATATTTGCGATGTGAGCACATAAACACGAGATTTGAGATTCTCGTTCTCAATACTCAAAGTCGAGTTTTGAGAAGTCAAATCCTCTATCCTATGTTCTTCCGTATCCTCAATGCTAACATGTTCGAGTTTAGATTTGAGATTATCAATCTCATTTCTTAACTCTTCAACAACGGTGTCGTTGTTGGTGATGATAGTCTTAGGCGATGTTTGAATGCTAGCTAGGTCATCTTTTACCTTAGTATATCTATTTACTAATTTAGTGTATTTTGACCATAATTGAGAGTTAGCATTCCTAAGGTCATCCATGGTTACCTCATCGTTGCCTTCGTCATCACTATCATCGGAATAGGAGGATCCTTGATCATGCTCCTCTCTTGCCACGAAACACATGTGCGCTTGCTCCACGTGCTCATCATCCGACTCTCCGCTTGAAGAATCATCAGAGTCGGTGAAGGTAGCTCCGACAAGTCCCTTCTTGTTTCCTTTCGTGTACTTCTTGGACTTGTCATACTTTGGCGCCTTCCACTTCTCCTTGTGCTTATTGAGGGGACACTCCGCTTTCATGTGTCCCGGCTTATTGCACTTGAAACATAAAGGAGAGGAAGAGGCGTTAGTAGACCTAAATTTAGCTTTGTTCTTGAAGTTACCTTTTCGAAAGAAACGGTTGAACTTCTTGGCCATGAGTGCCATGGACTCCAAGTCCAACTCGTTTTCCGAGTCTTCATCATCGGTTGATGTGGATGTGGATGGAGCGGCCTTGAAAGCAATGGCCTTCTTCTTTGGCTCGTCTTGCTTTAGGTAGGACTTCATCTTTTCCTGCAATTTGAGCTTGCTATCCTTGCGTACCTCGTATGACATTAAAGTACCCATTAGTTGAACTACAGTGTACTTGTTCATGTCATTACATTCCTCAATGGCGAAGGTGCGCTTTTCCCAAGAAGAAGGAAGTCCTTCGATAAGCTTCGAACACTTCTCCTTTTGGGTGTAGGATTTTCCAAGAGCCTCTAACTCGTTTATGATGTCGACGAAGCGAGCGTAATACTCCTTCATCTTCTCGCCCTGTTGCATATGAAACATTTCGTAATCTTTGTTTACAACTACGAGTTTAGAGTCTCTTACCCGACTCGTCCCTTCATGAAGTATGAGGAGGGAGTTCCAAATTTGATATGCACTCTTACATGTGCATATCTTATTGAAGTCCTCGGGCTCCAATGCGCATTGCAAGGCGTTCATCGCCTTGGCATTGCTTACCTCCGCGGCGACCTCCGCGGTAGTCCATTTCTCGAAGTCTTCTTCTTCGGGCTCGATGTATTCCTTCATTGTGGTCCTCCATAGAGACGCACTCCGGAGGAAGGTTTCCATCCGGCATTTCCAGTACCCGTATTTAGTACCGTTGAAGAATGGAGGCCTCGTAGAGGAATGTCCCTCCATCACCGAAGATGCTCCTTCACGGTTCCTGAAGGTGTCATAGTTGGAAGGTGGACGCACGGTCTTGTTTTCGTTGGCAGACATAGCTAAGTATCTGGCTCCGATACCAAATGTAATGCCCTACAAGCTACTGCACAAGTACTAGAGGGGGGGGGGGTGAATAGTACTTTAAAATAATAAGGAGTATAATTCCAAATTAAAATGCAAACAACTACCAAATCAATTTGCGGAAGCTTAAATTAAATGACAACACAAAATTAACAATGCTAACAAGAGATGTTACTGGGTTCGGATCCACCCAAGTCTCCCCGACTTGTTCCCGGTGATCCTACGTCCCAACCACCCGGATCCCCTCCGGATACTTGAGTTAGAAACCCTAACTCAAGATTTCCACTATGAAATACTTGTGAAAAACCTCCACAAGTCAAATCATACAAAATGTAATTTGTGACTCCCACAACCCGGGATCACAACCACACTCTCACAACCGAGAGTGAAACTTACAAATCAAATATGAAATGAAATAAAGAAACTTCTTACCGAACAAAATACCTATGCCTTGAGTATTGCTTACGAATTAGGGCAAGGATGATTTTGAGGAAGAAGTGGCACCAAACCCTAGCTCCAAGATGTAGAACAGCGATGGAGAGCTTTGGGGATGTTGGTGACCTAGAATCAAGCACTTGGCTTGGAAGGCTTCACACTCAATGAATCTCTCTTTGGAAGTAAGAGTTAGGAGAGATTAATGAATGGAGGGAATGAGCTTTGAATGAGCTTGGATTGATTTCTCTTGAACTCTAAACTTGCATTAATATCAGCCTTGGCAGCAATGAATGCAGCCCAACAAGTATATATAGGTTAGAGGAGAGAGAGAGAGAAAAACGTTTCAATTAAAGCTCCAACGGTTCTTTTCTGAACCCAACTAGTCGGTCAAAGAACAACCACCGACCGACTAGTTCATCAACTAGTCGGTCGGTCAATTAACGTAAACCGACTAATGATTAAACTGAGAAAAGATCAAAGTACAGACTAAGGAACTAGTCGGTCTAAGAAGAGTAGCTGACCGACTAGTTTCACAACCAGTCGGTCGGTTACACAACGTGAACCGACTAACAGATAAAACTGAAGTCTGAGAAGAATTGTACTTAGTCGGTCCAAGAACAACTGTTGACCGACTAATTCACCAACTAGTCGGTCACCAAATGAACATAGACAGACTAACGATAAACAGTAAGTATGGTGAAAAATTTGGCATGTACAGTAAACCAAACTAGTCGGTCCAAGAAGGAAAGTTGACTGACTAGTTCATCAACTAGTCGGTCGATCAATGAGCACAGACCGACTAATGATAAACAGTAGCTCAAGCTCAAATGTGCATGTTCAGGGAAAGCTCAACTAGTCGGTCACAGAAGCATCACTGACCGACTAGTTCACAAACTAGTCGGTCGGTGAGTCAACTTAGACCGACTAACTGTAAACAGTAAAGAGCTAAGAATTAACTGACAGAAACTAGTCGGTCCAAGAAGCTTGGCTGACCGACTAGATCACCATCTAGTCGGTCAGTTCTTCTTCTTGAACCAACTAACATGCACAAGAAGTCCCGAATCGAAGCGCGAAGCTTCGGGAAGAATTGTATGGACTTCTACTAAGATCCTAGAGCTAAGATATGAGCGATATGAAGAATTAAAACGTAAGACCTACTCAAGGCTTAACATTCTACGAAAGAAGCTTAAAGACTATTAAATAAACTTGACGATACCGTCTTCAATAGCTTCAATCGAATCTTCATGACTTCTAAATAGGTCCATAAGCTTCAACGAAGCTTTAGGCATCCGATCACGTGCTTTGAGAAGTCTTGAGACGTCGTTATTGATATTCATGTGAATTTGGCGACGATCTCCATAACTGCGCTCACAAAGTGTTAGTTCATATTATATTTATGTTTGTTCATCATCCAAAACCAAATCCGGGGAGTCTAATATCCAACAACTCTTGCCTTGCAGCAAAAGTGTTACCGAAGGCAATCAATTGCCCTTCCCGCACGAACCGCTCCGATTCCAGCAACCACTTGCGCCGATCCAAGCAACTTCTCGTCGCCGAGCCAACCACTTGCTCCAGAAAGTTTCACGCGAGTGAAACCTCCGCCAAGATTTCGGATCTGAATCCGAACTCCTTTGCGGCTTTGCTAGAGCCCTCAGGAGTAAGGCAGAAATTTATAGGGAGGGGAGAAATATTAATTTAAGCTTAGATCCGAGCGTGCTCCAACATTTTTGAGAGCCGCTCAGATCTAGAGCTTGGGACGAGTTTTGAGGAGGAGAGCAGACCCCTATTTATATAGGCGGTGGACTCTCCCCTTCTCTCAAAATCCGATGTGGGACTATTAATTTGGGATTAATTAAATCAAGTTAGTTTGCCTTTCACAAAGGGAAAACTTTCTCGAATTTTAACTCCCTCACCGTTGAGCTTCAATGTTGGTACAACCTCCCAAATCAAAGAGGGTTCAACGGTGAACGCGTAGGAAAAAACGGCTCGTCAATCCGAGTCCGTTTGACCCTTCAAACAATTGTCCAAAGTTAGCCAAAAGTCATGCTTCTCTTAGAAACATAGCCGTCAAGAAAATCCCAGGTTTCAAAAAACCCTAACCAGAAAATTCGGGCTTGGTGGGCCTCCATTTTCGCTGGTTTCAGCCCAACAGTTTGGGCTGACTTGTTTTGGCTATAACTTGTGCATTTGGACTCCGTTTTTGACGCGGTTTGAACCTGCGTTTAGAGCAGGACGATCCCGTCATCTAGGTAACCTTTTCAACGCGTTTATTTAATTAAATATAGTCTTAAACAATTTAAGACACATTTAATCTCTTTTGCATCATATGCAAATTAGTCCCTATCTAGGCTTAAATTTTCATTTGCATCAAATACAAATGATCCGAGGGCATATTCCTCTACATCTCCCACTTGCACTCGAGATCATTTATCTCGAATGCAGGAGATGATTGCAAACATCTTTTGCAATATTTTATCCCTTGCATCAAATGCAAATTATTCTCCCTAACTAATTTCTACCTATTACTAGACGAAGATCGCACTCTGTGTGAGACCCTACAGCCTGACCCTACTACAGGTTTGTGTTCGAGACCCTAGACGGCAGAGACCACGAGCAGTAGTTGCCGTCCCTGTTTCGGCATCATAATTATGTGGTTTAACCCATTGACAAAATCATCGGGACTACCAAGACTGTATCCGTGATGATTACCGCAGTTTTAATCCTTTCGTCAAGACTATGTTGTTTATTCAAGTTTAGGGTATGGTAACATGTCAACCCCACCAACTTGAAACCGGTCAGTTACATCGGTCTTTAGTTAAATACATGTTGAACTTCTTTCAACATACTTTGATCAAAGATTTTCACTAAAGCACCGAACCAACACATACAACACTAACTCTCCTTAATGAGAGAGACGAATCCTTTCTTAGACACAACTCCCCTCACATGCTTCAAATGCCACCCAACCAAAATCCTTTCGACAAGTAAAGTCTTGAAGCTAGGAAAATGATCTAAGTGACACCATTCACATGCAGGTTTGTTCAATGTCTTCAAGTCATAGGACCAGCTTGCCTATCATCACAAAAAGTTATCATTGACATTTTAAATTAAGTTTAACCAAATGATAATCTTTTATGAGTCGTTCAGTGAACTCATCCTCTAATGAGCACCTGCGTCTTGTTTCTGACTTCACCAAGTTAAACGATTACGAGTCCATCGTTACTAATCCATAGTGAATACAAAGACACAATGGTCTTATCGATGTGTCGATATCCTTTTCTCGACATATCAATGACCACGAACCAGTTTAAGACTTTAAGCTCCAATCGGTAAAAAACACTTTCTCATAATCGTGATCGGCATCAAGATAAGTGTATACCTTGCTATAAGTCTAAGGAAATTATCTAAGTATATAAGATGACACGAATGCACAAAGATAATTTGATACCAATAAATTTATTTTTATTCATGAATAAGACGTTTTTCAGGACAATGTGCCTCATAGGCATACAACTCTCAAAACATCTACCACTCACTACAAGGCCCACTCTTTATGGTATTTCATACCGCTTTTACACATTAGTTTCTCCAAACGATCACGTGCAAGGGCCTTTGTAAATGGATCAGCTAAATTCTCTTCAGACGAGACTCTGAGGATTTCTATGTCCTTCCTCTTCTCAATATCACGTATCAAATGATATTTTCGAAGAATGTGTCTGGATCTCTTGTGGAATCTGGGTTCTTTGACCAAGCTCAATGTGGCATTGTTATCACAATACAACGGTATTGGATCTATAACAGTAGGCACCACTCCTAGCTGGCTCACAAATTTCCTAATCCAGACAGCTTCCTTTGCTGCATCATTGGCCGCTATATATTCGGCCTCCATAGTTGAATCAGCAACGGTGTCTTGCTTTGAACTCCTCCAGCTCACTGCACATCCGTTGAGAGTGAAAATGTATCCTGAAATTGACTTGCTGTCATCCACGTCACTCTGAAAGCTGGAATCCGTGAAGCCCTCAATTTTGAGTTCATCACTTCCATAAATCAAAACTAGATCTCTTGTTCTTCGCAAGTACTTGAGAATCGTCTTGACTGCTTTCCAGTGTTCTTCTCCATAGTTAGACTGATATCGACTTACTGCACCTAGTGCAAAAGCGACATCAGGTCTGGTACATATCATGGAATACATGATCGATCCAACTGCCGAAGCATATGGAATATTGCTCATACGTTCTCTTTCCAAGTCAGTCTTTGGAGACATCTTCTTGGAAAGACTTATTCCGTGATTTGCGGGTATAAACCCACCTTTACTGTTTTCCATGTTAAACCGTTTTAACACGGTATCAATGTACCTAGATTGGGAGAGTCCTAGCATCCTTTTAGATCTATCTCTATAGATCTTCACACCTAGTATGTAGGATGCTTCTCCCAAATCTTTCATGGAGAAGTTAGTTGATAACCAATCCTTAACAGACTTCAACATCGGTATGTTGTTACCTATTAAGAGAATGTCATCAACATAAAGTACGAGGATGACTAAATTGTTTCCACTGGTTTTCTTATATACGCATGGCTCATCTTCATTTTTAATAACATCAAACTCTTTGACCGTATTATCAAATCGGATGTTCCAGCTCCTGGATGCCTGCTTCAATCCATAAATGGATCTATGCAGTCTACACGCTTTTCCTTTGCTCCCACTAACTTCGAAACCTTCCGGCTGAGACATGTAAATATGCTCTTCTAAATCACCATTTAGAAATGCAGTTTTTACATCCATCTGCCAGATTTCGTAGTTGTGATAGGCAGCAATAGCGAGTACAATCCGGATGGATTTGTGCATGGCTACGGGTGAGAAAGTTTCGTCATAATCTACACCTAGAATCTGACGATAACCTTTCGCAACAAGTCTAGCCTTGTACGTTTCTATTTTTTCATCTGCACCGATCTTCCTTTTGAAGATCCATTTGCAGCCAATAGGAACACTTCCCTTGGGCACATTCTCTAAAGTCCAAAATTTATTAATGTGCATGGAATCCATCTCAGATTTCATTGCATCCAGCCATTTCTTAGAGTCTCTACTCTGAATTGCTTCTTGGAAGCTAATAGGATCATCTTCAACTAAGATGCTATCCTCAACTCCTCCATCTACGAGAAATCCGTAGTATCTTTCTGGAGCTCGAGGAATCCTATTTGACTTCCTAATAATTCCTTCAGGAGCATTAGGCTCCGCCTCTCCCACTGGTTCCGCGATTTGTTCATGTGTTGATTCAGTCTCTAGACTTTCGTCCAGTTCTATTACCTCGCCGTTAGACTCCTTCACAAGGAATTCCTTTTCAAGAAAGGTGGCGTGTTTGGACACAACAATCTTTTGTTGTTCCTGGTGATAGAAAATGTGTCCCGTCGAGTGACTAGGATATCCTATGAATCTACACATAACAGACCTATCCTCCAGTTTATCTGGATTAAGCTTCTTGACATACGCAGGACAACCCCATACCTTAATATGCTTAAGGTTTGGTTTCTTCCCGTTCCATATCTCATATGGTGTCATTGGCACAGATCTAGATGGAACTCTATTAAGGATATGGGTGGCAGTTTCTAGGGCATAGCCCCAAAGGGAGATAGGTAACCCAGAGTCACTCATCATTGATCGAACCATGTCTAACAAGGTACGATTCCTTCTCTCTGACACACCATTATGTTGAGGTGTGTAAGGAGGAGTGATCTGAGAGAGAATCCCATTCTCTTTTAAATGCGCAAGGAATTCATGGCTTAAGTATTCTCCTCCTCGATCAGATCGAAGAATTTTAATACTTTTGCCCGTCTGTTTTTCAACTTCGTTACGATACTCTTTGAATCGCTCAAATGTATCAGATTTGTGCTTCATCAAGAACACATGTCCGAACCTAGAGTGATCATCAGTAAAAGTAACAAAGTATGAATATCCTCCTTTCGCTAAAGTAGACATTGGTCCACATACATCAGAATGTACTAGACCCAAGAGTTCACTAACTCTTTCCCCTTTACCCGTAAAGGGAGTTTTAGCCATTTTACCTTTGAGACAAGACTCGCAAGTGTCGTACGACTCATAATTCGAGAGGTCAAGAGACCCCTCTTTATGCAACTTGCTAAGTCTTTTCTCTCCGATATGGCCTAGTCTACAGTGCCAAAGGAAAGTTTCATTAAAACTAGATTCCTTACGTTTTCGTGTGTTAACACTTAACACAACGTTATTAGACAGAGTGTATACACCATTATTCATTGTTCCAAATCCCAGCAATTTATCATTAAAGAAAATGTTCATAACAGATTCATTAATGGTAAATTTATATCCGTCTTTGGCCAAAGCCGAAATGGAAATAACGTTGCATAGAAAATTTGGTATATAATAACATTGTTTCAAAAACAATGTGGCACCGTTTGCCAAGGTTTGCTTTAGGTCTCCTACGGCTTTAGCAGCTACATTAGCTCCATTACCAACTTGAAGAACTATTTCGTCCTTTCTTAAGTTTCTAAATTTGCTCATACCTTGTAACGAATTACAAATGTGAGTACCCGCACCAGTATCCAATACCCATGCGTTAGAAGTTACAGAAAGGACTATACTCTGTATAACTAATACCTTAGAAGTCGAGACATCAATATGTCCTTTCTTCTCTCCGTTAATCCCAAAGTTTTCTAAGCAATCAATATTTAAACCAGTCAATTTATTATTCAGGATAAGATTCATATTCGTTTTCATGCTGCAAAAGACATAGAATGAATTTAGTGTAATTCATGATAAAATAATATAGTTAATATGGTTTTTAATTAACTATGGTCTCCCACTATTTTACGATCATTCTCGGAAATGAACGAATTTTAATATCTTAAAATATAGTGAAAGAGGGACCCAATCATCATGAACCTCACAACCTTGAGGAGACTCAACAAGTTGATTGGTTCCATGATTGGTAGACTAACTCTTAGTCAATCACTTCACATGTGACTCCCTATCGATTCTTACCCACAGTTACTTATGATCTTGAGGAGACTCAACTAATCATAATGACTGGTCTAGTCAGACCCTTGATTTCGTGTTCAGATTTGACTTAGATCGATGCTCGAGGAGACCCGACGCATCGATTTGGGTCAAGTCCAGACTACATCACATGTATGTTGGAGTTTGTTCCTTAAAGAAAAACATGTCATAGCTTGAGGAGACTCAACAACTATAAATGTTTTCTTTGAGTTACAAAGCTCCAAAATCAAGGAGGGATACGAATTAATCTTTAACAAGATTTATAACGCATTGACTAGATATAACCAAAGCTAACACATTTTATTATCAACAACTTTGCGGTACAAGCGGGCATGACCAGGGTTAGGGCCGGGCAGGATCACTTGCGCCTAGCAAAGCTGAGTCGATCCACAACACCTTCCCTAACTACCTACCCATACCATTCTCCATTGAAAGTGCTAATGATAAAAAGTGTTATATTGATTTAATCTGGTTGTTATGATTTATTTAACTAGTTAATCCTATCAACTAGTCATAACCTATAATTCAAAATTATTAGGATGTGTTTCATAACTTTTATTAGAAACCTATCAACTATAGGATTTTAATAAATCACATCAGAATTGTTTCAACAAACAAGGGACAATCCTAATCATTCATTAGGATGTGTTATTTAAAATATTGTGAACAACATTTTAAAACATAGCCAAAGCTAGTCATTTAAATTTAATCAGATTAAAGATTTAAATGAATTTTAATGGCTAACCCTACAAGTCTTTCTTTTAGCAATTATCAAATAAAAGCAAAAAGAAACATAAAGACATTAATTATCACATAATTAAAAAGATCTAATCTTGGTTTTCAAAACAATTTTCGAAAAATTTGAAAACCAACATATAGTTAGTTCAAGACTAACTACAAGTTTTAATAACATGCATTTCATAAAAGCAGTATTTAGATAGTCTATGTAGCCTGGCTCTGATACCAATGATGGGTTTTTATCTGATCCAAGGGCTCTCTTTCGACTAGTGCATTGTCCGTCCTTCGCCCTACTTGAGAGCGAAGGTTGGACAACCTTGTACAAAATTAACGCAGCGGAAGCGGAAAAATAAAGAGAAAAACTTTATATAAACATTTTATATAAACTAGCCCTATCTGCATAAAACCCAAGCCAAGAAAATGCTACTATCCCGGGGTTGGGTCCAGACCAACCCCTGAGGATACTACTATCTAATTAACTACTATAGCTACTGCAATAAAATAATGCACATTAATTAAAACTAAAGTTGAGAAAACTCAACATACCAGTAACTCTTGCCTTGCAGCAAAAGTGTTACCGAAGGCAATCAATTGCCCTTCCCGCACGAACCGCTCCGATTCCAGCAACCACTTGCGCCGATCCAAGCAACTTCTCGTCGCCGAGCCAACCACTTGCTCCAGAAAGTTTCACGCGAGTGAAACCTCCGCCAAGATTTCGGATCTGAATCCGAACTCCTTTGCGGCTTTGCTAGAGCCCTCAGGAGTAAGGCAGAAATTTATAGGGAGGGGAGAAATATTAATTTAAGCTTAGATCCGAGCGTGCTCCAACATTTTTGAGAGCCGCTCAGATCTAGAGCTTGGGACGAGTTTTGAGGAGGAGAGCAGACCCCTATTTATATAGGCGGTGGACTCTCCCCTTCTCTCAAAATCCGATGTGGGACTATTAATTTGGGATTAATTAAATCAAGTTAGTTTGCCTTTCACAAAGGGAAAACTTTCTCGAATTTTAACTCCCTCACCGTTGAGCTTCAATGTTGGTACAACCTCCCAAATCAAAGAGGGTTCAACGGTGAACGCGTAGGAAAAAACGGCTCGTCAATCCGAGTCCGTTTGACCCTTCAAACAATTGTCCAAAGTTAGCCAAAAGTCATGCTTCTCTTAGAAACATAGCCGTCAAGAAAATCCCAGGTTTCAAAAAACCCTAACCAGAAAATTCGGGCTTGGTGGGCCTCCATTTTCGCTGGTTTCAGCCCAACAGTTTGGGCTGACTTGTTTTGGCTATAACTTGTGCATTTGGACTCCGTTTTTGACGCGGTTTGAACCTGCGTTTAGAGCAGGACGATCCCGTCATCTAGGTAACCTTTTCAACGCGTTTATTTAATTAAATATAGTCTTAAACAATTTAAGACACATTTAATCTCTTTTGCATCATATGCAAATTAGTCCCTATCTAGGCTTAAATTTTCATTTGCATCAAATACAAATGATCCGAGGGCATATTCCTCTACACTACCCACGGTCGAGACGTCGTTGACGACGAGGATCTACCGCCGTTCAAACCCGACGTCAGATCTACGTTCAAACGCCGTAAAGGTTAGTCCCCTAACTCGTAGTAAGAACCCAAATCGTAGCAAACCAAAACTTAATCTAAAAATCGCCAACTTTAACTAAAGTTTACTTTACGCTCTTTAAAACGATGTTCAACTCTAGAAAATCGACGAATGGACTTGATTATCTGTGCACATAGGATAGTCGTTGAATATGTGGAACAATCAGATCAAAATCGTGACTTCGAACTATTAGGGTAGCCCCGTTGAATTTAGAAATGAACCATAATAGGATTTATGAAAACACGTTCTGACACCGCCGTTGGCTCGTTTTAGACGAACCATCGCCGACGCACTGCTTCGACAAGACGATCCAGACCGACGACTCACTCGCCACCGCAGGCCAGTGTGTTCACTTGTGCAGTTTCGGCCACGTTTAGGCCATTGTCTTCTTTGAACTGTAAAAGGAATAAACAAGAGAACTAGATGCGAAATGATAGAGTCTGGGACACCCCATGACAACCTGGACTTGACGACGAAGTCCGGACACAACAACAACTGACACCCTAGGTTCTATCTGTGTGTGCGTGCGTGTGGACCCCCTAGAATGAACAACTCCTTACCACTTGTCATGTCATAAAATGTTACAAAAGCCTACGGGCGTTTCGGATGCTCTCCAAGCTAGAGAGAGTGATCCCAGTTACAGATTCACCTACGGGATGTTCGACGCTCACCAAGGGAGTGAGAGTCACGTTACGGACCGTGGGGATTGAGGCACTCGTCAAGCTAGAGCGAGTGGTCCTATATTGTCCTGTCTTGAGCACTCGGGTTGGGGTAGGGTTGAGCGGTCGCACGGTTTAGAGGATTTGATCCCCCTCTACTGTAAGGCATGAACCCTTCGTGACACAGATGGTACTTCTTGTCTTGTCCTGTCTAGTCTAGTCTAGTCTTGTAGCAAGTAGCACACGCTACGGATATTGCCTGTCACGTTTACTTTTCAGCGTTGTCTTTACTTTCTTACACGTATACATATCTGACATGCTGTTGCATCATCATCATGTAAACAACCTTTAAAATGTCAACCTTAAAATGTTATACACCTTGCAGTGGAGTCTTCTCACGTTTACTTGCAGACTTCACCTGACGTACAACCACTTTCTCTTGGTGCTTGTACGTCAGGTACCGAGACAGAGTTAGTAGACCAGGAGCCAATACCAGAGGACTGGGAGCAGGAGTACGTTGTTGATCAGGAGTACGACCCGAGTGAGGACCAGACTTAGAGGTTCCTCAGTTGCTGACTTTGGAGTTTTAGTCGCTTTCTAGCTTAGGTGCGTAGCACCTTCTTGCTTTCTGTTTTAGGTTGGGTGCGTAGCACCAGTAGTTCCCTTTTTCTGCAGTTGTAGCCATGCTGGGCATTATTTCCTTTTTAGACTTTTGTACTTCTGGATATCTTTGTGGAATAAAATGAATGCATCTTCCCTTTCAGTACTTTCTGTTGTTCCGAATTTTATATATGCAAGGACATGTTCTATCTTTGATGTTCCTCACAGACGCTTATTGGGTCCGGGCCTCACAGCTCCGGCCCATGCGGACCTTAGTCACGTCTTGCTTTCGTCATTTTGGGAAGCGGGGCGTGACACTAGGGCAAGGGTTGGAGCCATTTGAGCTTGGTGGAGCTTGGAGGAGGTGCAAGAGAAGGGAAATCTTGGGTTTCAAGGGTTTCTTTTGGTAATTTCTTCCCTCTCTTGTAACATTTGATTCTAATGCTTTGTATTTCATTATTTAAATGATTATTGAATGATGGTAAGAATCATTAAATAGTTGTTTGATTGTTGGCTTGTAATGAATGCTATTTGCTCTTCATTTATGGTTATCAAGTTGTTTTCATTATGAAGGCTTAGAGCCATTTGTGTGTGGAGTTGGGATTAATTAGGGCTTGTGTGGTTGATTAGTGATTGCTCATCTCTTGCATTTAATTGGTCTAGTATGCCTTGAAATGGATGTTAGTAGTGTTGATTGATGGGTTGTGCTCCAATGTTTTTTAATTAAATCATACGCTACTCTTGGTGGGGCCGTAGAACGACAGTGTACCTTAAGGGTCACACGTACGTGCACGATCCTTGCATTCTATTGACATGGATGCAATGATCGATTCACGAGCTTATGTTAGGGATTCCAATCCGTTAGTCAACACACGAATGAATCGTGCGCTACTCTTGGTGGGGCCGTAGAACGGCAGTGTGCCTTAAGGGCATTACCTATGTGCACAACCCTTGCATACCTTGAAATGGATGCGAGGGTTGATTCATTTAGAATGAACCTATTGCTAATCAACCCACAACCCTAATGACATCACATTCCACACGCTCTTCCTAGCTTGACTAGCTCCTACTTTGGTCTCCACCCTACTTACCTTGGGTTTGGCTCGACCGTGTCACCCCACACTTTTCCACACTACACTTGTTAGTTTTGTTGGTTGTACCAACACTTTTAGCCTTTCTTAGCCGATTGAGAATGTGATTGTGAAATGACTTGTCTCTGTGGATTCGACCCCATACTCACGGGTTTATATTGCATTTGACACTCCTTCTCTTGGGAGGAGAGCGTGTGCATCCTACTTGGATTGTGCATGCCCTCGAAGTCAATTACTTACCGAAGAAGGCTGGGCAGAAACGGAGACTGGAGGTGGAGTCCACTGTTCGGGCTGATTTGAGGAGGAGAGGAGCAAGAGAACGAAGAAGAAGACGTCCGCGATAGCCTTTCCTACCCATTGAGTGAGCGAGCTCGCGCGGGGTGGCATTGTCGACCTTGACGTAGTCGAGTAGCCGGTGGTCGATTTGACGACCGCCACGCCCCAGGGCCTGCCGGCCCAGTCGCCATTGCGGCCCCCCTTCACTCGGCCCTCCCTCCAAAGTCTCCAGCTGGGGTGCAGATCGGCAAGGCTACAACAGTCGAGCGTTGGCCCTTTGGATGACCCTCTTGGGAGCAAGGGGAGCCGGATCGGAGGAAGCCGGGGCACCCAAGCTACGAGGCAACGCTCTCATGTTTCAAGGCGAAGAAAGCCGAGGTCCATGCCATTCTAAAGATGGAGCTTGTCGTGCCGTGCTTTCCGGTGGGCGCCAAGGAATCATTGTTCAAGGACACCGGGGTTGCGGCCTGTCTGGCAGAGAACTGTCTATTGCCGAGGGACCGGGAGTTCCTGTGGGATGTCGGTGCCGAGTGCCTTTGTGACACTGCGGTTTGGCACATCATGTAAGTTTGTTGCTCTCTCTACTCATACTGTCGGTCTTCGTTCTTTCATGCGGGCTCATGTACTTTGTTCCTTCTATAGGCTGTAGCGACGATGATGTGCCTGCATCGCCATACTAACGTGGACGAGCTCAAGGTGAATCTTGGGAAGAAGAAGGTGGAGCTCAAGGCGGTCACCGATAAGCTGCAACAGACTCAAGGAGGTCGCCGAGAGGCTGCAAGACAGGGACAATGTAATGGCCCTAGTGTCCTATATGTAGGATGAATATAGTAATGTGTGTGTGAATAGTAATTTTGTTCTCTGCGTAGTAAGTTCCTACGTGAATGGTTATATGGTTGTATTGGATGTTATTATTGTTTATTGGTGTGTTTAGTGATGGCATTCAAAAGGGAATATTTTAGTGAAATTATTATTACTGAATGGTATGGTGGTGGTTATTATTCTTGTTCATCTTAGTATTATCATTGTTATTCTTGTTGGTGTTTGATGTTGATTCTCATTCTTATTAGTATTGCTTATGCCCTAAGCTAATTTTAGTAGCTAGAGTGTATTGTTGGGCTTGGGAGTTGGGCTAGAAATATTAGAAAGTGAGAAGAGAGGAGATGGATTTTATTAGAATGGCGAACTTGTAAATACCCAAAATCAGTCTCCATAATTCTTTTTCTCTTTCATTTCCCCCCTAATTTCCTTCTTCCTCCAGTAACAGGCCGAAGCCCCCTCCTTGGCTGCCGAAAAATCCCCTTCCCCCTTCGAAATCTCGAGGCCAAGCATTCTAGGTGGAAGCAAGAAGAGAGAGGGGGAGAGAAATTGAGAAAGAGCTTCTCCTTCACCTCCTTCCCAAACCCTCAACCTGCCGAACTCTTCCCATGGACGAATCCCCCTAGATGCCGAGCTCCCCTTGCTGCCATGGCCGGAAATCGTCCCCAGGCCGTGAGCTTGCCCTAGTTGATGAGAGGGGGGAAGAAAGCTTAGAGAGGGGGGAAAATTTGGAGGAGGGTTTGATTAGGGTTTGGATTTGAGGAGGAGAATTGGGATTTGAGATGGATGATGGGTTCATGGTGAATTTCATGGAGCTAGAGGGGGTTTCATCACATTGGAAGAGGATTAGGGCTTGAAGCTTGAAGATGGTGGGCTCTCTTCAATTGATGGGGGTTTTGCTTCTCTAATGAGGTAGGAGTCCAATCCCAATTCTCACGTTTCATTCCAATTCATCTTGATGATAAAGATTGCAACTTTTAGGGTTTTGTGGAAAAATTCTTCACATGGTGCATTCTAGGATAATATTGTATGGATGTTGAGCTCTTGATGCCATGATTTTGAAACTCTCACATTAAAATTGCGAAATGATGATTCATGATGCAAATTGAAAGGATTACTCCTTAAAATTTGTAAACTTGTGAAAATTGCTCACTTTAGCAATGTTAGAAGCTTATTACACAATTTTCCTTGAAGCTTGTGAAAACTTGCTCTCTTTTAGAAATGTTAGAAGCTTGTGAGCGTTGCTCTCTTTAGAAATGAATAAGTGAATTTCCCGTCATTTTGCCCTCATTAATTTTGTTGGGAGTTATGTTAATTTGAACATTGGAAGCCTCATTAGTAAATTTTAACTCTCATTTGAAGTGTTGGAAGCTTCCTTCGTTAATTCTCTTTGTATAAAAAGTATGACTTTGTGACATTGATTTGAGTTGTGCATTCGGATATGGTTTCACATGTTGTGTGGAGTGATATCATGCCATGAAATTGATTCATGTTGTCCAGATGGCCTTATTTCATTAATTATGCTGTATTGTTCTCATTTGGAATGTTGAAGGCCTAATTATTCAATTTCATTTGTATAAGAAAGAAAATGTGAATTAAGTTACAATGAAATGAGTTGTGCTTTGTGGTGGTGCCATGATTTATATTCGTGATGCAATTGGAAGCTTGTTGCTTTAATTAGATGAAGTTGCCCTCTTTTGGTTATATTTCCTAAATGAAATTGTTTTCATCGTATTATATGGATTATCAGAATCGCTTATGTTGAGGGTTATTTATTCACTTGTTTTGTATAAAAAGTGGAACATGTGAACAATGAAATGAGATGGGAAAATTGGCGGTGTGGTGTTGGATACCCGTGGAATATGGAATGTGTGACATGGTCACGTTAGGACACGAGGTGGAGTGCACGGGCATGGACAAAGTACCGCGGTAGGAGGCGGGTGAATACCCCGTTGGCCACCTCTTGATCCATTAGGTGGCTCCACGTTGATAACGGAGTAGAATCATTGCATGTGCTTGCCGGCTCATTCATAGGATCCCCTTGCATTGCATTGCATCGCATTACTTGAGCATCATATGCATCATGGCATCATTTAGCATCTTTGGGTGATTTGTGGTTGTGTGTATGTGATGAATAAATTTTAAGAATGAATGTTGCCATAGATATGTTTGGTGCTTGAATGATGGTATGTTGGAAAGTGTGGGTTGTTAGTTGTTGGCAAATATTGATATTCTTGTTGTTATTGCTGGTAGTGATATTAATGATATTGGTGTTGGTATTGGTAATATTATTAATGTCTCTTAATAATGATGTTATGATAATGTTTAGGGTGGTGTTGTTGGTGTGGTGGTGTGGGTGCTGTTAGTGTGTTATTGTTGGTGTTATTGTTGATGTTATGATTAATGTTTAACATTATTCATACCTCCCTTAACTAGGGCTAATTCTTTTCTAAGTAATTTAGATCGTTAAGTTACTAGTAGCCCTATTTGTTGAGAAAGCATCATAAGTTTGTAGGGGTTACAAGGTTGCATGTTATATAAGTTGCGGCCTTAGGAGAAGTTTTCATTTAGCCACTAAGTCACTAGGGTTAAGTGTTAATTTACTAAAGCTTGGCCAAATTTGTTAGAGAATGCTTTAACGTGTACTAAATGGCCCAGGGATTGCATATTGTGTTAATAATTTGCAAGCATGCTGTTTTCTTTATTCTCAGGAGTTCATTGTGTTAGCTTTCTTCGATTATGCTAGTACTTCATCTCGGTGCATGCTAGTCATATTACTCTTTTATGGTGCTTCTTCTATGATTCCTTGAGCAGGATATTTGTTTTATGAATATGGCAGGTTTCTCTTTTAATATTACTTATGTTGAACTTGGACACTTTGATAAATACAAGAGAAACTCTGCCGAAATTTTTAAAGCATTTCCACAACTTCCCAAGCCTTAGAAACTTAAGCTAGAAAAATCACACAAAATGCCACTTGCTAGCTCCCTTAAATTTCCATGCTTAAATGAACACCCATTTGGAAAATTAGTATAAAAGAAAGTTAGTAAGAGGGTTAATAATAACTTCCAAGTTGGAAGCTTTAGGGAGTGTAGGAATCTTAATTGTATCACCTACAAGTTCCTACAAGCTCCCTTTCTGCAAACTTTGATTTTCACATTAATTTGGTTCCGTTTCAATAGAAAGGTGTTTTTCCAAACTTTAATGTTGTAATGCTAGGGTTTAGTTACTTGATATAGCAGTTCATTTTCTTATTTGTAATGCTTACTTTGTTTTGCAGGCTTTCCTCTTGCCGCATGTATGTGTCTTGTTAATGATACCATTTATATTTACATATGAATTGCCGTGATATGCCATGAGTTAGATTCCAGTTTGTTATTTAGTGCATTGCATTTTTGTGCACCATGTGAGTTGGGATTGGACATCCTACTGGGTCACGCTGTGACGTGTCCCCATTGATATTTTTTTCAGGTGTTTGGCTGTTGGAGATTCTGGGAGTTGGAAGCCCATTAGCTACATGGTTGGATTTGCAGGTTTTGGGTGAGCGTGTGAGTAGCTTGGGTGTGAGTTATATGTTGTATATGAGATTTGTATAGAGATATTGTATAAACAGTTTGTGTGTATATATATATCAGTGTTTGGATTGTTGTTTCTTGTGTTTCTGTGATATCTGGGATGCTACAAGTACTATCCCAGCAGTGCGCAGTAGACCTGCTTTGTGTATTGGTTTTGTATTTCTTTCGTAACACCCGCCTCTTCGTGACTACTTGATACGGATTCGTACTTATCGGGTATCCCGGGGAGCGTGGCGTTATATTTTTGGTGGCCCATGCAGGTCATCACACTGCGACTGTGTAAGGGTAGTGCGTGTAGGGTTCCAGAGGTAGTTTAACCTTAAGGTGGGTAGAAGTCTAGCCTTAAGGGAGAGCCTTCAGTTAGGAAGTCCGAGGACGGACTTTATTTTAAGGTGGGTAGAATGTAATGGCACCACTGTCCTATACGTAGGATGAATATAGCAATGTGTGTGTGAATAGTAATTTTGTTCACTGCCTAGTAAGTTCCTATATGAATGGTTATATGGTTGTATTGGATGTTATTATTGTTTATTGGTGTGTTTAGTGATGGCATTCAAAAGGGAATATTTTAGTGAAATTATTATTACTGAATGGTATGGTGGTGGTTATTATTCTTGTTCATCTTAGTATTATCATTGTTATTCTTGTTGGTGTTTGATGTTGATTCTTATTCTTATTAGTATTGCTTATTGATCACTCCTTATTTTACACTTTTTTACCGCATGTTTGCATGCCATTTAGATCGCGCAAATCATGTTTTTCACGATATATCGACGATATTGCGATGCTTTTCACGATTTGTTGTTTTTGTCGCATTTCAGGTGATTTGGCGCGATTTGGAGTGATCTCGAGATGTGCTTACTCCAGAGGGTCACCGACGACCTCCCCGAGGGGTATTTTGCTGTTGGAGAGGAGCGGAAGAAGAACGGACGTCGCAGGAGCGACGAGGAGGCCAAAACAAGCAATCTGGGCATTTTTAGTGTCCCACTCGGCCGAGTGAAGGAGTCACTCGGCCGACCAGCGAGACACCGCTCGGCCGACCAGATCAGACACGATTCATATGTGCACTCGGCCGAGCGACGGATACCACATCGGCCGAGTGACGAGACCCCGTCCGCCCGAGTGGCGCCCAGACGAAGCCATTCAAAAATCGCCATGTTACTGTTTTTCGGCTGCCTGAGCTTCAGAAGACCCACTCGGCCGAGTGGATAATCCCGACCGCCCGAGTACCAAGAAGCCATCGGCCGAGTGACGACAACTCACTCGGCCGAGCAGCCCCTGAAGTGAAGACCCCTGAAGATCGAGACTTACTGGAAGTTTACAGGGTTTTCACTCGGCCGAGCGATTTTTGTCACTCGGCCGAGTGCGACGCGCTGCCTGTAGCGAAAATTGCGGAAAACAGGCTGCGCAGGGGTATTTTGGTCACAGTTTTTGGACGATTTTGGGGGGTATTTAACCCCTGTTTTTACCCTAGTTTTGGAGAGCTTTTCTCTTAGATTTTTTATAGCCTTTTAGATTAACTTTTTAGCTTTATTCTTGAGATTGGAGAGGAGACAAAAGTTGATTTTTGTAGAATTATTTGAAAAACTCCATTGGTTTGTGTTTTCTCTTCTCTAAAAATTCTATTTTTATTGCATATCTCAATATTGTGATGAATTCTATTGCTTATTTCATTGATTATTTTTGTGATCTTGCTATGAATTGTGAGTAGTCGCCACGTCCTGGGGCGTGGGGATGAACCCTACAAGCCCTATTTCATAATTGTGATGAATTGGTAGGAATTTTGCTAGAATTGCTACTAGGGATTAGATTGGGATCAATTTACCACGGATGGCTAGGAATTCACATCGATTGGGATTTGCAAGAGATTGGATCCCAATTCGATAGGAAACCCTAGAAATCCGAATTGGGTTGGAATCGAATTTCCGTAGTATCGGTTTGCAAGAGATTGGACCGATACTAGGGTTCCCGGTTGCAATTCCGTGCCGATACCCGTTTGCAAGAGATTGGACGGGTAGGAACTATCCCAAACTAGGTCGCGGGCTGAGTTTGCAAGAGATTGGGCTCGGTGCGCGATTGAACGATGATGTTGATCCTAATGCTAGCTTCCCTAGGCTAGGGTTTGCAAGAGATTGGACCCGAACCTAGGATAGCTATAGACCGGCAACAGCGCGAGAGCGTGAGCTTGGTTCTACATTCAGTTGCAACTAGTTCATCCGAAATCTTATTCTAGCAATTTTGATACCGACGAACCACATTTACGAAAGACGGTGAGTAGCGGGAATTCCCCATTCCCTAGACGTTCTTTATTTGATTTGATATTTCCATACTTTGTCTGACGATTGTGACAGGATCGCCAAAGGCAAATTTCTCTCTTCTTAAATAGCCAGGTTGATTGGAACAAGCACGGTCATTCGTCCTCCCTGTGTTCGATAACCCGCTCGCTGCTACACCGTGCACTTGCGGTAAAACTACAACCGTTCTTTAGGGTTAAATCCCGGAGCGATCAAGTTTTTGGCGCCGTTGCCGGGGACATTTCGACGGTGTTCGTCATCGACCACCCGGTTACTTCTTCTTTCTCTCTTTCTTTACTTCCTTCTATTTGCATATTCTCCCTGTATTTTGCATAAGGTCTTTACAGGAAGAATGGAGGATGCAATGTCAACAATAGAACTCAGTCAGGAAGACTATGACTCCTTCACAGACCTCCTTAAGGAGCTTGTCGATGAGGTCCACGCTACCGGAGCTTTTGCTATCGACGTCAAGGACCCTGACGAGCAACTGTTTGCTAGTTTTGTGATGGACCAAGTCTCCCCAGAGGGGACTATCGGAGGCAACGTCAGAGTTGATGTGATGGACGACAAGCTATATTTTGAAGACGGTAGAACAAGTGTCGAGGATCACTATACTCCGGGAGGATCTTCAGAGCAAGCCATCGTTCAGGGAGTTACACCCCATGACACTTACCCTTGCTTCTACGAGTCGTCTGATGTGTTTCTTGATTCCAGGAATGAACCGGAGCCGAGTGAAAGCTCTGATGACGCTAGCACAGAATCGGAGCGCGCCTATTTCGATGCATTGTCCTCACTAAGTAGTGAGTCTGACTCTTCACAAGAGAGCGCGCCACCTGAGCACGAGCTAGACCAGGCTGGCAAGGAAGAAGCCAAACTCATGCGAGCTGATGAAGTAGAAGGAGCGGCGCCTCTTCAGGTAGAACTTAAACAATTACCTCCGAATCTAAGGTACGCCTTTTTGGGTAACAAATTAACTTTCCTGGTGATAGTAAACTCCCACCTCGTGCCAGACCAACTTGAAAAACTCCTAGACGTTCTTAGGAGCCATAAAGATGTCCTGGGATACACTATCTCCGATCTAAAAGGGATAAGCCCTAGGCTTTGCACGCATAGGATCCATTTGGAGGATACCGACGCCACCTCCATAGAGCCTCAAAGGCGGTTAAACCCGAACATGAAGGAGGTGGTTAAAAAAGAAATCCTAAAATTGCTAGAAGCAGGTATAATTTATCCTATCTCAGACAGTAGATGGGTTAGCCCCGTTCACGTCGTCCCCAAGAAAGGGGGGATGACTGTCATAAAAAATGAAAAAGGTGAGCCCATATCTACGCGCACCGTCACGGGATGGCGAATGTGCATTGACTATAGGAAACTCAATAAAGCCACCCGAAAGGACCATTACCCATTGCCCTTCATTGATCAAATGCTTGAACGCCTTGCAAAACATAAATACTTTTGCTATCTAGATGGGTATTCGGGATTATTTCAAATCCCTTTGCACGAAGATGACCAAGAGAAGACAACTTTCACTTGTCCCTATGGCACCTATGCCTACCGTAGGATGCCGTTTGGCCTTTGTAATGCTCCCGCCACCTTTCAGAGGTGTATGACATCCATATTTTCCGATTACATTGAAAATATTATGGAAGTATTTATGGATGATTTCTCGGTTTATGGAAGTGAGTTTGACTCTTGCTTGGAAAATCTTACTAAAGTCCTAAAAAGGTGCCAACAAAACAATCTCACTCTCAATTGGGAGAAGTGTCACTTCATGGTCACGGAAGGTATAGTTCTCGGACATCTTGTCTCTTCGAGAGGAATTGAGGTAGATAAAGCAAAGATTGAGGTAATCGAGAAACTCCCTCCTCCTATTAATGTCAAGGGCATTAGGGGCTTTCTTGGTCACGCGGGGTTTTACCGCCGCTTCATCAAGGATTTCGCCTCGATTGCCCGACCGCTTACTTCCTTGCTCGCTAAAGATATTCCTTTTGTTTTTTCAGGAGAATGCTTGCAAGCCTTCAACACCTTGAAGGAAGCACTAGTCTCCGCGCCCATCATACAACCACCGGATTGGAGCCTTCCTTTTGAGCTAATGTGTGATGCTAGCGACCAAGCCATTGGAGCGGTGTTGGGACAAAGAAAAGATAAGAAGCTTCATGCGATATACTATGCGAGCAAGACATTGGATGACGCGCAGAAAAACTACACAACTACCGAGAAAGAGCTTCTAGCGGTCGTCTATTCCATAGAGAAGTTTCGCTCCTACCTCCTCGGTTCCAAGGTGATTGTCCACACCGACCATGCGGCATTGAAGTATCTTTTAAACAAGAAGGAGGCCAAACCTCGGTTGATTAGGTGGATACTCTTGTTGCAAGAATTCGACTTAGAGATCAGAGACAAGAAGGGTACGGACAATGTCGTGGCTGATCATTTATCTAGGCTCATTCGCGACAAGGAGGATGTGAGTTTGCCTATCGACGACACTTTCGTGGATGAGAGGCTATATGCCATAAGGACCGGAGAGGTCCCTTGGTACGCGGACTTCGTCAACTACTTGGCTTGTGGAATTAAACCGCATGAGATACCCACGCATCAAAAGAGGAGATTTCTTCATGAAGTCCGTAGCTATTTCTGGGAAGATCCATACCTCTTCAAGATATGCAAGGATAGCGTCATTCGGAGGTGTGTTTCTAAAGAGGAGGCGACATCCATCATTTTGCATTGCCACGGTTTACCATGCGGAGGACATCATGCCGCCTCTAAAACTACCGCTAAGATTTTGCAGAGCGGGTTCTTCTAGCCGATAATGTTTAAAGACACCCACGACTTTGTAAAGGGGTGCGATAGATGCCAACGGACCGGGAATATCTCCAAGCGCAATGAGATGCCAATGAGGCCCATCCAAGAAATTGAGCTTTTTGATTGTTGGGGAGTAGACTTCATGGGACCATTTCCGTCGAGCAATGGCAACAAATACATCCTATTGGCCGTCGACTATGTCTCCAAATGGGTGGAAGCAATCGCCACCCCTACTAATGATGCAAGGGTCGTCTCCAAGTTCTTCAAGCAAAATATCTTCCCGCGCTTCGGAGTGCCTCGTACCTTGATAAGCGACGGGGGGAGCCACTTCATAGAGAACAAGTTTGAAGCCATGCTAAAGAAGTACGGAGTAAACCATAGAGTTGGCATGGCATATCACCCCCAGACAAGCGGCCAGGTGGAAGTCTCAAATAGAGAGATCAAGCAAATTCTTGAGAAGACCGTGGATCGGTCTAGAAAGGATTGGTCAATGAAGCTAAACGATGCTCTATGGGCATATCGCACGGCCTTTCGCACCCCCATCGGTACCACGCCGTTCAGACTAGTTTATGGGAAGGCTTGCCACTTGCCGGTAGAGTTGGAACACCGCGCATATTGGGCCATCAAGACCTTTAACTACGACTACAAGAGCGCGGCGGTGAGGCGACTCTTGGACATCAACGAACTTGACGAAATAAGGAGAGACGCCTACGAGAGCTCGAGAATTTACAAAGAAAGGACCAAGATTCTCCACGATGCCCGTATAATCGTCACAGACTTCAAGGTAGGAGACAAGGTCTTACTCTATAATTCCCGGCTCCGACTATTTCCCGGAAAGTTGAGGTCACGTTGGTCCGGACCTTTCACCATTAAGAACATACAACCGGGAGGGGCCTTCGAGTTGGAAAGCAAAGACGGGGCCTCGTTCAAGGTAAATGGTCAGAGACTCAAGCATTGTTCCGAGGGAGTCCCAACGGGAGAAATCAATAGAATATATCTACTTAAGGGACGACCGGATGATCTTTCATACCTCCTTGATGAGGTAATTGAGGAGGCGACCCCCCACTCGATTGGCGCTCTATTCGATGAAGATTTCGAGGAAGGCCCGGATTTAGGCCAAGATGAGAAGATAGACGATTCCCCCGAACTCTCCGCTGAAAATGATGAAGGCGACGCTGATGTCGCAAGGATTCGAGAGCTCTGCATGCTCTCGAAATTGAAGTCTCCGAAGAAAGCTCCGCCGATACGGAAATCGGCGTCACCTGTGAAGCCATTGACCGGAGCAAACGCTAGCTTGGGGGAGCCTCCCCCCAACACTATTCGAGACGGGAGACCACCGAGGGAGAACACGCCGCCGCAACTTCCGAATCCAAGCGTTCTCCCCGGAAAGTTTGATGGGTGCATCTCATATGCACCGAACATCCCACATTAATTGAAAATCATAGGGGGTCGAGCTCACGACCTTAAACGAGCGCTTGTCGGGAGGCAACCCGTCGGTTATTGCATTATTTTCATTTTTTTCTTTTATTTTTTTGTTTTTAGAACTTTTTAGTGTTTTGAGTCGTTCGCCCAAAAATTTTGTGATAACGGGTCCTATTTTTCTTGACAGGAGAGGAGATAGGCAAATCCATCATGAGGAGGATGAACAAGACGACGAGGAGCGCCCCAGGAAGACGCTCGATGCTTAGGAGTAAGATGAAATCAACTGGAGGAAGAAAGACGGAGTTTAGAGCCCAAACGAAGACAAACAACAGAAAACAAGGCTCACTCGGCCGAGTATACTAGTCACTCGGCCGAGTACACAAGTTCGTCCGGCCGAGCCGCTTACGAACGAGGGAAGTCTGCTGTACCCAACTCTCTGTCTATTTTCCTGATTTCAGTATAACTGCTACTCGGCCGAGTATATATTTTCACTCGGCCGAGTAAAACGGATACGCTCCTAGGGCGAGTCTTGCCGAGTAGCTTGAGCCACTCGACCGAATGGACTTACTCCACTCGGCCGAGGCTGCCAGAGCCACTCGGCCGAAGCGTAAGCGGGGAGGATTTTCCATTGATCCCACTCGGCCGAGTGACCTAGTCACTCGGCCGAGTCGTAACTTTTATTATATAAGGGGCCGAGGGGGGGGGCACGTTTTTCGAAACGCAAAAAACCCAAATCGCCCCGACTGTTCAGCTCTCTCGCCCGATTCCCCTCGCTCGCGCCCTCACTCGCCCGACCACCGGTCGCTGCGCCGCCGCTCGGCCAGCCACCGCCGGCCGAGCACCGCCGCGCCTCGCCCGAGTCGCCGCCGGCGGCCACCACTCCGGCCACCTCCGGTATCGCCTATTTCACACTTTTCTCCACTTTTTGTGTATTTTTCGAGGATCCACGCGTTAAACGAACCCCAAACCCAAATTGATTTCTATATCTATCTATTATACCCCTAATGCTCCATAAGTTTTGAATATTACTCGCTGATATCTCCATTTCATGCGCAGGTTGTTTCTGGGAGCTTAGGGGAGCCCAGGGGAGCTTCTACGGACTGATTTGGGCTTCGCGGAGGCGCTGTCTTCGCACGCTTCCATTATTTTGCACTCGCGGCATGTCGGGGTATACTCTTTCCTTTATTTTGCACACGCTGCACTTTTCTCATTTTTCGACGCGCGCTCGGGGCCGATATGCCGCCCCGGACACGGCCGCGGTCGAAGAGAGCTTCCGCCAAGTGGAAGCGGTCGGATGATGTCGGCCCCTCCCACGAGTTGGAGGACTCTCCTCTGCCTTCTCCCACGCACACCGTCCACCCAGCACAGCCTGCAGGCCCCACACACCCCGCACAGCCTGCAGAGCCCGCACAGCCCGCACAGCCCGCGCACCCCACACAGCTGCTCCCTGCCGCTCCACAGCCACCACCTCCGGCTCCACTGATCGGGCCGCTGGGGATCACGTTCCGGAACAATGCACACCGCGTCGCTTTCGAGCGTATCTCCCAGCGCTCGATCGTACCCTCCAGGTTTGCACACCTTGCCGACCTAGGACGCCTGGGGGTACTAGAGGGGATGCTCACGTTGTACGACAACATGGGCTGGCGAGATTTCTTGCAGGTGTCGACGGACACGTTTGTCCGTCCGACACTTGAGGTGCTTAGTTCGATCGCCCGGACCGACGAGGGATGCTCGTTTCGGTTCATGGACCGGGAGTGCCAGGTCACTCTCGGTATGATGAGAGCATTTTTCTCGTGGCCCGATGTCCCCGGAGCCAATCGAGGTTATGTCCCCACCCATATCCCCCCACCTTCCTTCAATGCCGGTGCCTTCTGGGCCCGGATTACGGGTCTCCGCGCTGCCTTTGACCCTAGTAGGGCTAAGGCCTCGGCCATTGTCCATCCCTGCCTCCGTATAGCTCAGCGCCTTATGGCGACGACCTTTTTGGCCAGATATGAGCCGGGCACGATGTCTACGCCGGAGCTCTACATGCTCTACGCGATGACACGTCCCAGAGCTCTATCTAGGGATGGCGATGAGCTTGTCCCCGCCGTCGTGATCGATGTCGCGGCTTGGTTTTTGGACCGCATCATTGTATCGGTGGGCGCTCGCTCACCGATATGCTGCGGCGGCCTGATCACCTTGCTTGCCCTTATGACCGGCGAGGACTTCCCTGACGTCCTGCGCCGAGCACCGGGCCCCACTTCTCTGTCGATTGATGTTATGGCCCGGATGAAGATGCTTCGTCCGCACGGTGAGCGACACTGGGTCTGGTTGCACAGCCCTTACGGTGCCGATTACATGATTCTTCCGAGCCCAGCTCGGACTCAGATTGCACCAGCCCATGTGGACTGGCTCCCTGCGATGGATGTTCTCATCCCAGCCGCTTACGTGCTCGAGGCCGAGGAGGCCGAGCAGGCCCATGCTGCCCACGCTGCCCCCGCAGACCCTGCCGCCCCTGCCGAGCCTGCCGCCCCTGTTGACCCCGTGGCCCCTCAGCCTATACCTGATGTTTCCGCTGCTCCTGACACCTCTGTCCCCACCTCTGTCGGTGTCGGGAGTACCTTAGCTAAGCCCACCTCCACTGCTTCCGCGGCTGTCACCACCACCACTGGCCCTCTGTCTGCTGAGCCTGTTTCTTCTGCCCCACCCGAGCGCCCGCCGACCGTAGTTGAGTGCGGAGAGCCCTTTGTTTCCACTGCTGCTGTACTTTCCGAGAGTGTCGTGGCGTCTGTCCACACTTCTGTGCCACTGACCTCTCTGGCCGCCTCGCTGCCACTTTTGCACTCTTCTTTCGTTGCTGCTGCCTCCACTTCTCACCAGCCGGTGCCCCGGCCTCACACTGAGGCCAGGCCCACATTCGCGAGCACAGCACCTTTTGTTCCCTTCCCTGCTGAGCCCATCACCTACGCGACCCGAGTACGCCAGCCCCGCCCTGCACAGCCCCGACCGGTGCGTCCCTCTGCACCACCTCCCCCTGACACTGTACTTCAGAGCATTCGTGCTCTAGAGGGGGTGGTGCGTGGCCTCAGAGGCGACCTTCGGACCCTGTCCGCCACCGTCACCGATATGGCTCACCGCTTCGACCTGCTCCCGCAGATTCACTACTGTCTTACCCAGGTCCTGGAGCGTCTCCCCCGCGTACCCCCACCCACCCCGCAGGTTCCCACCCACACTTCCACACACACTCAGCCTGCTACCACTTCCACACCCACACCCGCTCAGCAGCCTGTCCAGCCACCGCCACCACTTCCGCCTCAGGACGGAGACGGCGCAGCACCACCTTCTTAGGCACCCTTGATGCCATCGATTATTTTTGCCGTCGTGCTGCCCGTTTCTGCTGGGTCCTGTTGCCTTTTGTCCACCCCCTCCCCTCACTTCCTTTTGGGATTCTCATTTCGACCATATCTTTATATATCTTTTTTGGGAGAGAGGGAGAGTTTTTGGTGACACATCTATATATCTGTATCACTCCTATCTGTGCATGCATCATGTCCGCATCATATTTTCATTTCTTTATTTTTCTTTTTATTTTCATTTTTTTTCATCATGCATGCACCCTCACTTTCCCCTCCCTTTACTTGTCTCTCGGTGTGCCCCACTTTACACATTGAGGACACTGTGCCATTTAGCTTGGGGGAGTGAGTTCTCACGATCTTTTTTGATTTGCCACCTTTATTTTTAGTTTTTCACGCCATTTTCTGATTTTGCACTTATTTTCATCATTTTTTCTCATTTTACCATGCATCACGTTTTTCTTATTTTTTCTGCGTGCCGCACTGTAAATAGTTCTATTTTCCCTTTATCTTTATTTCTTTCCTTTTCATCTCATGCTAGAGATGACTTTTCTGTGATGATGACGACGTGGAGTTAGCTTACTCTATTTGCATGCTATATTTGTCATGTCTTAGACTTTATTTCTGATATCATATGCTATGACTTGCCCTGCATCTAGAGATAGTAACCCACACTTTTTCCACATGAAAATGGATGAAATTTTATTATTAGCTGAGTCTGAATATTCATATGTATGCTATCACAGAAAACACACCAAGATTCACGCATTGAATGCCTATATCTGGTGTACTGATTTCTTTTCCTATATCACTTCTATATGCATGAATTGTACATTTCACTTCAGGATGATTGAATGATGTTAGCTATGATAAATCTGGATTAGTTAGCTTTTTTGTGATCGAAACTGAGTAGATTAGATTACCATGCTGAAGTTGTCGTGCATGTCTTATAGAGTGAACCGAGAGATATATTCATTTCTTTCTCCACAAATTTTGAACATCATTTCTCTACTTTTAAAATCATTGGTGAATCTCCCCTTAGCGATTCTATTATATGGCATTTCCCCCGCTATTAATTCCTAGCTCCAAATTTCTTATTCAAAAAAAAAGAGAAAAGAGAAAATATTCTTGTATATCATTATCTCTCTTTGAGTTGGGATCGTTGTGCATATATGCTATTGCATCAGAGAAAAAAAAAGGAAAAAAAAAGAGAAAAGAGAAAAAGAAAAGAGGAAAAATCCTCAATAAGAGATCCCATCTCACTTTCCTTCTTTCTTCTCTCTTTTCGTGTTCATTTTCATTGCTTTTGGAGCTTTATAAGAATGGGGATGTAAATATTTTTTTTATGCCACCACGCTTATAGATAAGCTTGGGGGAGGGGATCCATTGATGTGTGAGAGAGTGACTACTTGACGTTGCACGACAACCTAGGCTAAGTAATATTCTATACTCGGTGAGATTATTTTTAGCTTTACGACATCCAGAAATCTAAGCCTAGCATTCATATCATGAAATCCATACTTTTCTATTCTCTCTATCCTATTGTGTGATACTCTTATACTCCTCATAGAAAGCATTCAATTGAAAAGTGTGTGATCTGTGATTTGTATACCGCTTTAAATGATTCAGACGATGTTAATTCTAAGATTATTCTGTTTTTCATGATTATATTGTTGTTCGTGGGTTTTCTATTTCTATTTGCACTATTATACTATGATATCAAAATAAAATTCTTTGACATGTGTTTTTCGTTCAGTGCATGCTATATGAGTAAGCGGAACCCACGTCCTGAGGAAATGATCTAGCAGCTTACCTCTTCGCTTCTTTATTTCTTCTTTATTTTTATTTCGTTTTTCATTCTTCTCCGTTTTTCCGTTTTTCATTTTTCATTTTTTTTCGCCGTATTCGTTTTCCGAATCCACCGGGTTCTCCTTTTACTTATCTTCCTCGAGGACGAGTAAGAGGCAAGCTTGGGGGATTTTATCACTCCTTATTTTACACTTTTTTACCGCATGTTTGCATGCCATTTAGATCGCCCAAATCATGTTTTTCACGATATATCGACGATATTGCGATGCTTTTCACGATTTGCTGTTTTTGTCGCATTTCAGGTGATTTGGCGCGATTTGGAGTGATCTCGAGATGCGCTTACTCCAGAGGGTCACCGACGACCTCCCCGAGGGGTATTTTGCTGTTGGAGAGGAGCGGAAGAAGAACGGACGTCGCAAGAGCGACGAGGAGGCCAAAACAAGCTGTTTGGGCATGTTTTGTGTCCCACTCGGCCGAGTGGAGGAGCCACTCGGCTGACCAGCGAGACACCGCTCGGTCGACCAGATCAGACACGATTCATATGTGCACTCGGCTGAGCGACGGATACCACATCGGCCGAGTGACGAGACCCCGTCCGCCCGAGTGGCGCCCAGACGAAGCCATTCAAAAATCGCCATGTTACTGTTTTTCGGCTGCCTGAGCTTCAGAAGACCCACTCGGCCGAGTGGATAATCCCGACCGCCCGAGTACCATGAAGCCATCGGCCGAGTGACGACAACTCACTCGGCCGAGCCGCCCCCGAAGTGAAGACCCCTGAAGATCAAGACTTACTGGAAAATTACAGGGTTTCTCACTCGACCGAGCGACTTTTGTCACTCGGCCGAGTGCGACGCGCTGCCTATAGCGAAAATTGCGGAAAACAGGCTGCGCAGGGGTATTTTGGTCACAGTTTTTGGACGATTTTGGGGGGTATTTAACCCCAGTTTTTACCCTAGTTTTAGAGAGCTTTTCTCTTAGATTTTTTGTAGCCTTTTAGATTAGCTTTTTAGCTTTATTCTTGAGATTGGAGAGGAGAAAAAAGTTGATTTTTGTAGAATTATTTGAAGAACTCCATTGGTTTGTGTTTTATCTTCTCTAAAAATTCTATTTTTATTGCATATCTCAATATTGCGATGAATTCTATTGCTTATTTCATTGATTATTTTTGTGATCTTGCTATGAATTGTAAGTAGTCGCCACGTCCTGGGGCGTGGGGATGAACCCTACAAGCCCTATTTCATAATTGTGATGAATTGGTAGGAATTTTGCTAGAATTGCTACTAGGGATTAGATTGGGATCAATTTACCATGGATGGCTAGGAATTCACATCGATTGGGATTTGCAAGAGATTGGATCCCAATTCGATAGGAAACCCTAGAAATCCGAATTGGGTTGGAATCGAATTTCCGTAGTATCGGTTTGCAAGAGATTGGACCGATACTAGGGTTCCCGGTTGCAATTCCGTGCCGATACCCGTTTGCAAGAGATTGGACGGGTAGGAACTATCCCAAACTAGGTCGCGGGCCGAGTTTGCAAGATATTGGGCTCGGTGCACGATTGAACGATGATGTTGATCCTAATACTAGCTTCCCTAAGCTAGGGTTTGCAAGAGATTGGACCCGAACCTAGGATAGCTATAGGCCGGCAACAGCGCGAGAGCGTGAGCTTGGTTCTACATTCAGTTGCAACTAGTTCATCCGAAATCTTATTCTAGCAATTTTGATACTGACGAACCACATCTACGAAAGACGGTGAGTAGCAGGAATTCCCCATTCCCTAGACGTTCTTTATTTGATTTGATATTTCCGTACTTTGTCTGACGATTGTGACAGGATCGCCAAAGGCAAATTTCTCTCTTCTTAAATAGCCAGGTTGATTGGAACAAACACGGTCATTCGTCCTCCCTGTGTTCGATAACCCGCTCGCTGCTACACCGTGCACTTGCGGTAAAACTACAACTGTTCTTTAGGGTTACATCCCGGAGCGATCACTTATGCCCTAAGCTATTTTAGTAGCAAGAGTGTATTGTTGGGCTTGGGAGTTGGGCTAGAAATATTAGAAAGTGAGAAGAGAGGAGATGGATTTTATTAGAATGGCGAACTTGTAAATACCAAAATCCCTCTCCATAATTCTTTTTCTCTTTCATTTCCCCCCTAATTTCCTTCTTCCTCCCGTAACAGGCCGAAGCCCCCTCCTTGGCTGCCGAAAAATCCCCTTCCCCATTCGAAATCTCGAGGCCAAGCATTCTAGGTGGAAGCAAGAAGAGAGAGGGGAGAGAAATTGAGAAAGAGCTTCTCCTTCACCTCCTTCCCAAACCCTCAACCTGCCGAACTCTTCCCATGGCTGAATCCCCCTAGATGCCGAGCTCCCCTTGCTGCCATGGCCGGAAATCGTCCCCAGGCCGTGAGCTTGCCCTAGTTGATGAGAGGGGGGAAGAAAGCTTAGAGAGGGGGGAAAATTTGGAGGAGGGTTTGATTAGGGTTTGGATTTGAGGAGGAGAATTGGGATTTGAGATGGATGATGGGGTAGGGGGTGAATTTCATGGAGGGGGGTTTCATCACATTGGAAGAGGATTAGGGCTTGAAGCTTGAAGATGGTGGGCTCTCTTCAATTGATGGGGGTTTTGCTTCTCTAATGAGGTAGGAGTCCAATCCCAATTCTCACGTTTCATTCCAATTCATCTTGATGATAAAGATTGCAACTTTTAGGGTTTTGTGGAAAAATTCTTCACATGGTGCATTCTAGGATAATATTGTATGGATGTTGAGCTCTTGATGCCATGATTTTGAAACTCTCACATTAAAATTGCGAAATGATGATTCATGATGCAAATTGAAAGGATTACTCCTTAAAATTTGTAAACTTGTGAAAATTGTTCTCTTTAGCAATGTTAGAAGCTTATTACACAATTTTCCTTGAAGCTTGTGAAAACTTGCTCTCTTTTAGAAATGTTAGAAGCTTGTGAGCGTTGCTCTCTTTAGAAATGAATAAGTGAATTTCCCGTCATTTTGCCCTCATTAATTTTGTTGGGAGTTATGTTAATTTGAACATTGGAAGCCTCATTAGTAAATTTTAACTCTCATTTGAAGTGTTGGAAGCTTCCTTCGTTAATTCTCTTTGTATAAAAAGTATGACTTTGTGACATTGATTTGAGTTGTGCATTCGGATATGGTTTCACATGTTGTGTGGAGTGATATCATGCCATGAAATTGATTCATGTTGTCTTGATGGCCTTATTTCATTAATTATGTTGTATTGTTCTCATTTGGAATGTTGAAGGCCTAATTATTCAATTTCATTTGTATAAGAAAGAAAATGTGAATTAAGTTACAATGAAATGAGTTGTGCTTTGTGGTGGTGCCATGATTTATATTCATGATGCAATTGGAAGCTTGTTGCTTTAATTAGATGAAGTTGCCCTCTTTTGGTTATATTGCCTAAATGAAATTGTTTTCATCGTATTATATGGATTATCAGAATCGCTTTCATTTTGGAATGTTGAGGGTTATTTATTCACTTGTTTTGTATAAAAAGTGGAACATGTGAACAATGAAATGAGATGGGAAAATTGGCGGTGTGGTGTTGGATACCCGTGGAATATGGAATGTGTGACATGGTCACGTTAGGACACGAGGTGGAGTGCACGGGCATGGACAAAGTGCCGCGGTAGGAGGCGGGTGAATACCCCGGTGGCCTCCTCTTGATCCATTAGGTGGCTCCACGTTGATAATGGAGTAGAATCATTGCATGTGCTTGCCGGCTCATTCATAGGATCCCCTTGCATTGCATTGCATCGCATTACTTGAGCATCATATGCATCATGGCATCATTTAGCATCTTTGGGTGATTTGTGGTTGTGTGTATGTGATGAATAACTTTTAAGAATGAATGTTGCCATAGATATGGTTGGTGCTTGAATGATGGTATGTTGGAAAGTGTGGGTTGTTAGTTGTTGGCAAATATTGATATTCTTGTTGTTATTGCTGGTAGTGATATTAATGATATTGGTGTTGGTATTGGTAATATTATTAATGTCTCTTAATAATGATGTTATGATAATGTTTAGGGTGGTGTTGTTGGTGTGGTGGTGTGGGTGCTGTTAGTGTGTTATTGTTGGTGTTATTGTTGATGTTATGCTTAATGTTTAACATTATTCATACCTCCCTTAACTAGGGCTAATTCTTTTCTAAGTAATTTGGATCGTTAAGTACTAGTAGCCCTATTTGTTGTGAAAGCATCATAAGTTTGTAGGGGTTACAAGGTTGCATGTTATATAAGTTGCGGCCTTAGGAGAAGTTTTCATTTAGCCACTAAGTCACTAGGGTATTTACTAAAGCTTGGCCAAATTTGTTAGAGAATGCTTTAACGTGTACTAAATGGCCCAGGGATTGCATATTGTGTTAATAATTTGCAAGCATGACGTTTTCTTTAATCTCAGGAGTTCATTGTGTTAGCTTTCTTCGATTATGCTAGTACTTCATCTCGGTGCATGCTAGTCATATTACTCTTTTATGGTGCTTCTTCTATGATTCCTTGAGCAGGATATTTGTTTTATGAATATGTCAGGTTTCTCTTTTAATATTACTTATGTTGAACTTGGACACTTTGATAAATACAAGAGAAACTCTGCTGAAATTTTTAAAGCATTTCCACAACTTCCCAAGCATTAGAAACTTAAGCTAGAAAAATCACACAAAATGCCACTTGCTAGCTCCCTTAAATTTCCATGCTTAAATGAACACCCATTTGGAAAATTAGTATAAAAGAAAGTTAGTAAGAGGGTTAATGATAACTTCCAAGTTGGAAGCTTTAGGGAGTGTAGGAATCTTAATTGTATCACCTACAAGTTCCTACAAGCTCCCTTTCTGCAAACTTTGATTTTCACATTAATTTGGTTTCGTTTCAATAGAAAGGTGTTTTTCCAAACTTTAATGTTGTAATGCTAGGGTTCAGTTACTTGATATAGCAGTTCATTTTCTTATTTGTAATGCTCACTTTGTTTTGGAGGCTTTCCTCTTGCCGCATGTATGTGTCTTGTTAATCATACCATTTATATTTACATATGAATTGCCGTGATATGCCATGAGTTAGATTCCAGTTTGTTATTTATTGCATTGCATTTTTGTGCACCATGTGAGTTGGGTTTGGACATCCTACTGGGTCACGCTGTGACGTGTCCCCCATTGATATTTTTTTCAGGTGTTTGGCTGTTGGAGATTCTGGGAGTTGGAAGCCCATTAGCTACATGGTTGGATTTGCAGGTTTTGGGTGAGCGTGTGAGTAGCTTGGGTGTGAGTTATATGTTGTATATGAGATTTGTATAGAGATATTGTATAAACAGTTTGTGTGTGTATATATATATATCAGTGTTTGGATTGTTGTTTCTTGTGTTTCTGTGATATCTGGATGCTACAAGTACTATCCCAGCAGTGCGCAGTGGACCTGCTTTGTGTACTGGTTTTGTATTTCTTTCGTAACACCCGCCTCTTCAGGACTACCTGATACGGATTCGTACTTATCGGGTATCCCGGGGAGCGTGGCGTTATATTTTTGGTGGCCCATACAGGTCATCACACTGCGACTGTGTAAGGGTAGTGCGTGTAGGGTTCCAGAGGTAGTTTAACCTTAAGGTGGGTAGAAGTCTAGCCTTAAGGGAGAGCCTTCAGTTAGGAAGTCCGAGGACGGACTTTATTTTAAGGTGGGTAGAATGTAATGGCACCACTGTCCTATACGTAGGATGAATATAGTAATGTGTGTGTGAATAGTAATTTTGTTCTCTGCCTAGTAAGTTCCTACGTGAATGGTTATATGGTTGTATTGGATGTTATTATTGTTTATTGGTGTGTTTAGAGATGGCATTCAAAAGGGAATATTTTTGTGAAATTATTATTACTGAATGGTATGGTGGTGGTTATTATTCTTGTTCATCTTAGTATTATCATTGTTATTCTTGTTGGTGTTTGATGTTGATTCTCATTCTTATTAGTATTGCTTATGCCCTAAGCTAATTTTAGTAGCTAGAGTGTATTGTTGGGCTTGGGAGTTGGGCTAGAAATATTAGAAAGTGAGAAGAGAGGAGATGGATTTTATTAGAATGGCGAACTTGTAAATACCCAAAATCCGTCTCCACAATTCTTTTTCTCTTTTATTTCCCCCCTAATTTCCTTCTTCCTCCCGTAACAGGCCGAAGCGCCCTCCTTGGCTGCCGAAAAAATCCCCTTCCCCATTCGAAATCTCGAGGCCAAGCATTCTAGGTGGAAGCAAGAAGAGAGAGGGGGAGAGAAATTGAGAAAGAGCTTCTCCTTCATCTCCTTCCCAAACCCTCAACCTGCCGAACTCTTCCCATGGCCGAATCCCCCTAGATGCCGAGCTCCCCTTGCTGCCATGGGCGGAAATCGTCCCCAGGCTGTGAGCTTGCCCTAGTTGATGAGAGGGGGGAAGAAAGCTTAGAGAGGGGGGAAAATTTGGAGGAGGGTTTGATTATGGTTTGGATTTGAGGAGGAGAATTGGGATTTGAGATGGATGATGGGTTCATGGTGAATTTCATGGAGCTAGAGGGGGTTTCATCACATTGGAAGAGGATTAGGGCTTGAAGCTTGAAGATGGTGGGCTCTCTTCAATTGATGGGGGTTTTGCTTCTCTAATGAGGTAGGAGTCCAATCCCAATTCTCACGTTTCATTCCAATTCATCTTGATGATAAAGATTGCAACTTTTAGGGGTTTGTGGAAAAATTCTTCACATGGTGCATTCTAGGATAATATTGTATGGATGTTGAGCTCTTGATGCCATGATTTTGAAACTCTCACATTAAAATTGCGAAATGATGATTCATGATGCAAATTGAAAGGATTACTCCTTAAAATTTGTAAACTTGTGAAAATTGCTCTCTTTAGCAATGTTAGAAGCATATTACACAATTTTCATTGAAGCTTGTGAAAACTTGCTCTCTTTTAGAAATGTTAGAAGCTTGTGAGCGTTGCTCTCTTTAGAAATGAATAAGTGAATTTCCCGTCATTTTGCCCTCATTAATTTTGTTGGGAGTTATGTTAATTTGAACATTGGAAGCCTCATTAGTAAATTTTAACTCTCATTTGAAGTGTTGGAAGCTTCCTTCGTTAATTCTCTTTGTATAAAAAGTATGACTTTGTGACATTGATTTGAGTTGTGCATTCGGATAGTGATATCATGCCATGAAATTGATTCATGTTGTCTTGATGGCCTTATTTCATTAATTATGCTGTATTGTTCTCATTTGGAATGTTGAAGGCCTAGTTATTCAATTTCATTTGTATAAGAAAGAAAATGTGAATTAAGTCACAATGAAATGAGTTGTGCATTATGGTGCTGCCATGATTTATATTCGTGATGCAATTGGAAGCTTGTTGCTTTAATTAGATGAAGTTGCACTCTTTTGGTTATATTGCCTAAATGAAATTGTTTTCATCGTATTATATGGATTATCAGAATCGCTTTCATTTTGGAATGTTGAGGGTTATTTATTCACTTGTTTTGTATAAAAAGTGAAACATGTGAACAATGAAATGAGATGGGAAAATTGGCGGTGTGGTGTTGGATACCCGTGGAATATGGAATGTGTGACATGGTCACGTTAGGACACGAGATGGAGTGCATGGGCATGGACAAAGTGCCGCGGTAGGAGGCGGGTGAATATGCCGTTGGCCACCTCTTGATCCATTAGGTGGCTCCACATTGATAACGGAGTAGAATCATTGCACGTGCACGCCGGCTCATTCATAGGATCCCCTTGCATTGCTTTGCATCGCATTACTTGAGCATCATATGCATCATGGCATCATTTAGCATCTTTGGGTGATTTGTGGTTGTGTGTATGTGATGAATAACTTTTAAGAATGAATGTTGCCATAGATATGTTTGGTGCTTGAATGATGGTATGTTGGAAAGTGTGGGTTGTTAGTTGTTGGCAAATATTGATATTCTTGTTGTTATTGCTGGTAGTGATATTAATGATATTGGTGTTGTTAGAAGCTTATTACACAATTTTCCTTGAAGCTTGTGAAAACTTGCTCTCTTTTAGAAATGTTAGAAGCTTGTGAGCGTTGCACTCTTTAGAAATGAATAAGTGAATTTCCCGTCACTTTGCCCTCATTAATTTTGTTGGGAGTTATGTTAATTTGAACATTGGAAGCCTCATTATTAAATTTTAACTCTCATTTGAAGTGTTGGAAGCTTCCTTCGTTAATTCTCTTTGTATAAAAAGTATGTCTTTGTGACATTGATTTGAGTTGTGCATTCGGATATGGTATCACATGTTGTGTGGAGTGATATCATGCCATGAAATTGATTCATGTTGTCTTGATGGCCTTATTTCATTAATTATGCTGTATTGTTCTCATTTGGAATGTTGAAGGCCTAGTTATTCAATTTCATTTGTATAAGAAAGAAAATTTTAATTAAGTCACAATAAAATGAGTTGTGCTTTGTGGTGGTGCCATGATTTATATTCGTGATGCAATTGGAAGCTTGTTGCTTTAATTAGATGAAGTTGCACTCTTTTGGTTATATTGCCTAAATGAAATTGTTTTCATCGTATTATATGGATTATCAGAATCGCTTTCATTTTGGAATGTTGATGGTTATTTATTCACTTGTTTTGTATAAAAAGTGGAACATGTGAACAATGAAATGAGATGGGAAAATTGGCGGTGTGGTGTTGGATACCCGTGGAATATGGAATGTGTGACATGGTCACGTTAGGACACGAGGTGGAGTGCACGGGCATGGACAAAGTGCCGCGGTAGGAGGCGGGTGAATACCCCGTTGGCCACCTCTTGATCCATTAGGTGGCTCCACATTGATAACGGAGTAGAATCATTGCATGTGCTTGCCGGCTCATTCATAGGATCCCCTTGCATTGCATTACATCGCATTACTTGAGCATCATATGCATCATGGCATCATTTAGCATCTTTGGGTGATTTGTGGTTGTGTGTATGTGATGAATAACTTTTAAGAATGAATGTTGCCATAGATATGGTTGGTGCTTGAATGATGGTTTGTTGGAAAGTGTGGTTTGTTAGTTGTTGGCAAATATTGATATTCTTGTTGTTATTGCTCGTAGTGATATTAATGATATTGGTGTTGGTATTGGTAATATTATTAATGACGCTTAATAATGATGTTATGATAATGTTTAGGGTGGTGTTGTTGGTGTGGTGGTGTGGGTGCTGTTAGTGTGTTATTGTTGGTGTTATTGTTGATGTTATGCTTAATGTTTAACATTATTCATACCTCCCTTAACTAGGGCTAATTCTTTTCTAAGTAATTTTGATCGTCAAGTTACTAGTAGCCCTATTTGTTGAGAAAGCATCATAAGTTTGTAGGGGTTACAAGGTTGCATGTTATATAAGTTGCGGCCTTAGGAGAAGTTTTCATTTAGCCACTAAGTCACTAGGGTTAAGTGTTAATTTACTAAAGCTTGGCCAAATTTGTTAGAGAATGCTTTAACGTGTACTAAATGGCCCAGAAATTGCATATTGTGTTAATAATTTGCAAGCATGACGTTTTCTTTAATCTCAGGAGTTCATTGTGTTAGCTTTCTTCGATTATGCTAGTACTTCATCTCGGTGCATGCTAGTCCTATTACTCTTTTATGGTGCTTCTTCTATGATTCCTTGAGCAGGATATTTGTTTTATTAATATGGCAGGTTTCTCTTTTAATATTACTTTTGTTGAACTTGGACACTTTGATAAATACAAGAGAAACTCTGCCGAAATTTTTAAAGCATTTCCACAACTTCCCAAGCATTAGAAACTTAAGCTAGAAAAATCACACAAAATGCCACTTGCTAGCTCCCTTAAATTTCCATGCTTAAATGAACACCCATTTGGAAAATTAGTATAAAAGAAAGTTAGTAAGAGGGTTAATGATAACTTCCAAGTTGGAAGCTTTAGGGAGTGTAGGAATCTTAATTATTATCACCTACACGTTCCTACAAGCTCCCTTTCTGCAAACTTTGATTTTCACATTAATTTGGTTCCGTTTCAATAGAAAGGTGTTTTTCCAAACTTTAATGTTGTAATGCTAGGGTTCAGTTACTTGATATAACAGTTCATTTTCTTATTTGTAATGCTCACTTTGTTTTGCAGGCTTTCCTCTTGCCGCATGTATGTGTCTTGTTAATGATACCATTTATATTTACATATGAATTATCGTGATATGCCATGAGTTAGATTCCAGTTTGTTATTTAGTGCATTGCATTTTTGTGCACCATGTGAGTTGGGTTTGGACATCCTACTGGGTCACGCTGTGACGTGTCCCCGTTGATATTTTTTTCAGGTGTTTGGCTGTTGGAGATTCTGGGAGTTGGAAGCCCATTAGCTACCTGGTTGGATTTGCAGGTTTTGGGTGAGCGTGTGAGTAGCTTGGGTGTGAGTTATATGTTGTATATGAGATTTGTATAGAGATGTTGTATAAACAGTTTGTGTGTATATATATATATCAGTGTTTGGATTGTTGTTTCTTGTGTTTCTGTGATATCTGGGATGCTACAAGTACTATCCCAGCAGTGCGCAGTGGACCTGCTTTGTGTATTGGTTTTGTATTTCTTTCGTAACACCCGCCGCTTCGGGACTACCTGATACGGATTCGTACTTATCGGGTATCCCGGGGAGCGTGGCGTTATATTTTTGGTGGCCCATACAGGTCATCACACTGCGACTGTGTAAGGGTAGTGCATGTAGGGTTCCAGAGGTAGTTTAACCTTAAGGTGGGTAGAAGTCTAGCCTTAAGGGAGAGCCTTCAGTTAGGAAGTCCGAGGACGGACTTTATTTTAAGGTGGGTAGAATGTAATGGCCCCACTGTCCTATACGTAGGATGAATATAGTAATGTGTGTGTGAATAGTAATTTTGTTCTCTGCGTAGTAATTTCCTACGTGAATGGTTATATGGTTGTATTGGATGTTATTATTGTTTATTGGTGTGTTTAGTGATGGCATTCAAAAGGGAATATTTTAGTGAAATTATTATTACTGAATGGTATGGTGGTGGTTATTATTCTTGTTCATCTTAATATTATCATTGTTATTCTTGTTGGTGTTTGATGTTGATTCTCATTCTTATTAGTATTGCTTATGCCCTAAGCTAATTTTAGTAGCTAGAGTGTATTGTTGGGCTTGAGAGTTGGGCTAGAAATATTAGAAAGTGAGAAGAGAGGAGATGGATTTTATTAGAATGGCGAACTTGTAAATACCCAAAATCCCTCTCCATAATTCTTTTTCTCTTTCATTTTCCCCCTAATTTCCTTCTTCCTCCCGTAACAGGCCGAAGCCCCCTCCTTGGCTGCCGAAAAATCCCCTTCCCCATTCGAAATCTTGAGGCCAAGCATTCTAGGTGGAAGCAAGAAGAGAGAGGGGGAGAGAAATTGAGAAAGAGCTTCTCCTTCACCTCCTTCCCAAACCCTCAACCTGCCGAACTCTTCCCATGGCCGAATCCCCCTAGATGCCGAGCTCCCCTTGCTGCCATGGCCGGAAATCGTCCCCAGGCCGTGAGCTTGCCCTAGTTGATGAGAGGGGGGAAGAAAGAGAGGGGGGAAAATTTGGAGGAGGGTTTGATTAGGGTTTGGATTTGAGGAGGAGAATTGGGATTTGAGATGGATGATGGGTTCATGGTGAATTTCATGGAGCTAGAGGGGGTTTCATCACATTGGAAGAGGATTAGGGCTTGAAGCTTGAAGATGGTGGGCTCTCTTCAATTGTTGGGGGTTTTGCTTCTCAAATGAGGTAGGAGTCCAATCCCAATTCTCACGTTTCATTCCAATTCATCTTGATGATAAAGATTGCAACTTTTAGGGTTTTGTGGAAAAATTCTTCATATGGTGCATTCTAGGATAATATTGTATGGATGTTGAGCTCTTGATGCCATGATTTTGAAACTCTCACATTAAAATTGCGAAATGATGATTCATGATGCAAATTGAAAGGATTACTCCTTAAATTTTGTAAACTTGTGAAAATTGCTCTCTTTAGCAATGTTAGAAGCTTATTACACAATTTTCCTTGAAGCTTGTGAAAACTTGCTCTCTTTTAGAAATGTTAGAAGCTTATGAGCGTTGCTCTCTTTAGAAATGAATAAGTGAATTTCCCGTCATTTTGCCCTCATTAATTTTGTTGGGAGTTATGTTAATTTGAACATTGGAAGCCTCATTAGTAAATTTTAACTCTCATTTGAAGTGTTGGAAGCTTCCTTCGTTAATTCTCTTTGTATAAAAAGTATGACTTTGTGACATTGATTTGAGTTGTGCATTCGGATATGGTTTCACATGTTGTGTGGAGTGATATCATTACATGAAACTGATTCATGTTGTCTTGATGGCCTTATTTCATTAATTATGCTGTATTGTTCTCATTTGGAATGTTGAAGGCCTAGTTATTCAATTTCATTTGTATAAGAAAGAAAATGTGAATTAAGTCACAATGAAATGAGTTGTGCATTGTGGTGCTGCCATGATTTATATTCGTGATGCAATTGGAAGCTTGTTGCTTTAATTAGATGAAGTTGCACTCTTTTGGTTATATTGCCTAAATGAAATTGTTTTCATCGTATTATATGGATTATCAGAATCACTTTCATTTTGGAATGTTGAGGGTTATTTATTCACTTGTTTTGTATAAAAAGTGAAACATGTGAACAATGAAATGAGATGGGAAAATTGGCGGTGTGCTGTTGGATACCCGCAGAATATGGAATGTGTGACATGGTCACGTTAGGACACGAGGTGGAGTGCATGGGCATGGACAAAGTGCGGCGGTAGGAGGCGGGTGAATATGCTGTTGGCCACCTCTCGATCCATTAGGTGGCTCCACATTGATAACGGAGTAGAATCATTGCACGTGCACGTTGGATCATTTATAGGATCCCCTTGCATTGCTTTGCATCGCATTACTTGAGCATCATATGCATCATGGCATCATTTAGCATCTTTGGGTGATTTGTGGTTGTGTGTATGTGATGAATAACTTTTAAGAATGAATGTTGCCATAGATATGTTTGGTGCTTGAATGATGGTATGTTGGAAAGTGCGGTTTGTTAGTTGTTGGCAAATATTGATATTCTTGTTGTTATTGCTGGTAGTGATATTAATGATATTGGTGTTGGTATTGAAAATATTATTAATGTCTCTTAATAATGATGTTATGATAATGTTTAGGGTGGTGTTGTTGGTGTGGTGGCGTGGGTGTTGTTAGTGTGTTATTGTTGGTGTTATTGTTGATGTTATGGTTAATGTTTAACATTATTCATGCCTCCCTTAACTAGGGCTAATTCTTTTCTAAGTAATTTGGATCGTTAAGTTACTAGTAGCCCTATTTGTTGAGAAAGCATCATAAGTTTGTAGGGGTTACAAGGTTGCATGTTATATAAGTTGCAGCCTTAGGAGAAGTTTTCATTTAGCCACTAAGTCACTAGGGTTAAGTGTTAATTTACTAAAGCTTGGTCAAATTTGTTAGAGAATGCTTTAACGTGTACTAAATGGCCCAGGGATTGCATATTGTGTTAATAATATGCAAGCATGACGTTTTCTTTAATCTCAGGAGTTCATTGTGTTAGCTTTCTTCGATTATGCTAGTACTTCATCTCGGTGCATGCTAGTCCTATAACTCTTTTATGGTGCTTCTTCTATGATTCCTTGAGCAGGATATTTGTTTTATTAATATGGCAGGTTTCTCTTTTAATATTACTTTTGTTGAACTTGGACACTTTGATAAATACAAGAGAAACTCTGCTGAAATTTTTAAAGCATTTCCACAACTTCCCAAGCATTAGAAACTTAAGCTATAAAAATCACACAAAATGCCACTTGCTAGCTCCCTTAAATTTCCATGCTTAAATGAACACCCATTTGGAAAATTAGTATAAAAGAAAGTTAGTAAGAGGGTTAATGATAACTTCCAAGTTGGAAGCTTTAGGGAGTGTAGGAATCTTAATTGTTATCACCTACAAGTTCCTACAAGCTCCCTTTCTGCAAACTTTGATTTTCACATTAATTTGGTTCCGTTTCAATAGAAAGGTGTTTTTCCAAACTTTAATGTTGTAATGCTAGTGTTCAGTTACTTGATATAGCAGTTCTCTTTCTTATTTGTAATGCTCACTTTGTTTTGCAGGCTTTCCTTTTGCCGCATGTATGTGTCTTGTTAATGATACCATTTATATTTACATATGAATTGCCGTGATATGCCATGAGTTAGATTCCGGTTTGTTATTTAGTGCATTGCATTTTTATGCACCATGTGAGTTGGGTTTGGACATCCTACTGGGTCACGCTGTGACGTGTCCCCGTTGATATTTTTTTCAGGTGTTTGGCTGTTGGAGATTCTGGGAGTCGGAAGCCCATTAGCTAGCTGGTTGGATTTGCAGGGTTTGGGTGAGCGTGTGAGTAGCTTGGGTGTTAGTTATATGTTTTATATGAGATTTGTATAGAGATGTTGTATAAACAGTTTGTGCGTATATATATCAGTGTTTGGATTGTTGTTTCTTGTGTTTCTGTGATATCTGGGATGCTACAAGTACTATCCCAGCAGTGCGCAGTGGACCTGCTTTGTGTGTTGGTTTTGTATTTCTTCCGTAACACCCGCCTCTTCGGGACTACCTGATACGGATTCGTACTTATCGGGTATCTCGGGGAGCGGGGCGTTACAGACGAGAAGCTGGAGCAAGTTTGCGGGTACTATGCGACCCAGAAAGAGAAGACCGTGAAGCTGGGGAAGATCGCGGATGAGTTGGAACAGAGGCTTTAGGACGAGGAGGCTCGAAGGGTCGCTGCGATGAATGCCCATGCTGAGGAGGTGAAGGCAAAGGCGAAGGACATCGCCGAGCTCAAGCATCAAGTGGTGGAGCTGAAGAAGGTCGAACCGGAAGCCATGAAGGCGACGGCTGTCTGCAAATATCAGCTTGACGAGCTCCTTCCCATAATGAAGAATGTGAGGGGCAAAATCATAGAGGAGGGCCGACAGGCGGGCCTCGAGAGGGCAGAGAAGAGATTGAAGAGGCTGTATCCCGAGTTGGAGGTCGACTTCTCCCCGTTGTTGGTGGCCTAGGATGGCGAGGAAGAAGAGGACATCAGAGAAGTAGAAGGTCCATTGGCCGGAGATCAAGCGGGTGGCGATGTGGGCGGTCATGGGGAGGCCGCAACGGCAGAACCGGCAGAGACCGAGATGGAGACACATGCAGAGGTACAGGATGAGGAGGTCGGCGACCAAGTAGAGGTGCCATAGTTGACCGGGGGCATATGTAGGGCCGATCTTGGGGCCGGGCTTAGGACTTGTATGCTTGTATTTAAAAAAACTTGGTGTAAATATTTTAAATTTAATGAAAGATATCACCTTTGACGTAGTTCGCCTTATTTGTCTTTGTGCTTGTATGTGCTTGTATGCTTGTATGTGCTTGTATGCTTGTATGCCCCCAACTTTCAGCTTGGAAGAGCCTAGGAGTGAGGAGAAGCAGAATGTTGTAGAGTCATTCTTTGTGAAGTTGAGTTGGCGGGGTTACTTAGTGGGTCGCCGCTGGAGAGTTTTCTAAAGGGTGGGTTCGGATGGCGTTCTATCGGGGGCGTCGCTTGTACGCCTACCCCAGACTTTCTTAGGGCAGGAGGATGCTTCGAAGGCAATCTGCAAAACCATGGGCGACCTATCGGCAGCGCAGCTCGGAAGCCTACCGCGGACTTCCTTAGTGTGGGGGACGCTTCGGAGGAAATCCACAAACCCTAAGGGCTCTTGGCGACCTATCGGGGGCGCAGTTCGAACACCTACCCCGGAGGTCTTTGAGAGGGCGGTTATTGATGGGCCGTAGTCGACCCCGTATTTTCGCTCCGGTTTGGGTGGCGAGCTGCCCCGGAGGTCTTTGAGAGGGCGGGTACAGATGGGCCGTAGCCGGCCCTGCATACTCTGTAGGCGGGCGGTTATAGATGGGCAGTAGCCGACCCTGCATTTTCTCTTCGGTTTGGGTGACGAGCTGCCCCGGAGGTCTTTGAGAGGGCGAGTATAGATGGGCCGTAGCCGACCCCGCATTTTCGCTCCGGTTTGGGTGGTGAGCTGCCCCAGAGGTCTTTGAGAGGGCGGGTATAGATGGGCCGTAGCCTACCCCGCATCCTTTGTAGGCGGGTGGGTATAGATGGATAGTAGCTGACTCTGCATTTTCACTCCGGTTTGGGTGGTGAGCTGTCCCGGAGGTCTTTGAGAGGGCTGGTATAGATGGGCCATAGCCGACCCCGCATTTTCGCTCCGGTTTGGGTGGTGAGCTGCCCCGGAGGTCTTTGAGAGGGCGGGTATAGATGGACCATAGCCGACCCCGCATTTTCGCTCCGGTTTGGGTGGAGAGCTGCCCCGAAGGTATTTGAGAGGGCGGGTATAGATGGGCCGTAGCCGACCCCGCATTTTTGCTCCGGTTTGGGTGGCGAGCTGCCTCGGAGGTTTTTGAGAGGGCGGGTATAGATGGACCGTAGCCGATCCCGCATCCTCTGTAGGCATGCATGTATAGATAGGCCGTAGCCGACCCCACATTTTTGCTCCGATTTGGGTGGCGGGCTGCTATTTTAGTTCGCATAATACGCATGTACAAACGAAAACACAAGAGTTTACTTGAAGTGAGGTAGCCCGCTCCGGACGATTAAGACGACCTTTATGAAGGTGCTTTCTATCTTGGAGGGGATCTGAAACTTACATTCAAACAACACATTGTTTGTACAAACATAAAATCACAAATTTTATTGATAGTACTTAAGTAAGTGTTTTGCATTCCACAGATGAGCTAATTCCTCGCCCTATGTTTGCCAAAATGTAGGTCGCTGGTCCCACAATGTTTGCTATTTTGTAGGGGCCTTCCCATTTGAAGGAGAGATTTCCACGGTGGACGATCTCAGGTTTGAAGGTTGCGTCCCTGAGGACGAGGTCACCGACTCTGAAGCTCCACTTTCTCACCCCGAGAGTTGTAGTACATCGCCATCCTTTGGGTGTGTTTGATAAGACATGTTAGAGTATGATCCCTTACCTCGTCGAGGAGTTCAGTGTTGAGGTCGAGGCCTTCTTCATTTGCTTGTTTGTCAAAGTACTGGAGGCAGAGAGATTGTTCGTCGACCTCCACTGGGACGACGGCTTCCACCCCATAGGATAGCATGAAGGGGCTTTCGCCAGTTAAGCTTTGTATGTAGTGCGGTATGACCAAAGGATGCTGGGTAGCTTGTCAGGCCAATATCCAGGGGCTTTGCCGGCCTTCTTCTTCAAGGGGTCAAGGATGCATTTGTTTGCTGCCTCGGCCATGCCGTTGCACTGCGGGTGTGCCACAGAGGCAAAGTGAAGGTTGACGCCCCAATCTGAGCAGAATTCTCTAAAGTCCACGGAGTCGAACTGCGTCTCATTGTCCATCAAAATGGAACGGGGTATCCCGAAGCGGCATATGATAGACTTCAAGACGAAGTTCTTCATGTCATTTGAAGTAATACGCGCTAGGGGATCTGCTTCGATCCACTTGGTGAAGTAGTCGACGACGACAATTAGGAACTTCCTTCCTCCGGTTGCCATTGGGAACGGTCCGAGGATGTCGAGGCTCCACTTGGAAAATGGGACCGAGTTGAGAATTGGAATCAGGTCGGCAGGAGGAGCCTTTGAATGCTTGAAGAATTTCTGGCATTCCTCGCACCACTTGACGAATTCGATTGCATCCTTCAACATAGTCAGCCAATAGTAGCCCTGACAGACTGCCTTATGTGCCAGGATGCAGCCACCATGATGATTCCTGCAGAATCCTTCATGTATTTCGTGGATGACTTCCTCAGCTCTTCTCGGCCCAAGACACTTTAAGTAGGGCAACACGTCGTTCTTCTCGCGACGCTTTCAGTAGAGTATATTGACGAAGATCACAAACGACAAAGCCCATCTTTCAGCCTTCCATGCCTCCTCCAGCCTATCTTCTGGCAGGGCTCCAGTCTTCAGGTAGGCGATGATTGGGCTCATCCATGATCGCTCTCGGTCGATGCACATCAGTTCGCCCTCATCAATGCTGGGTGTCAGTAAGTTCTCAACGTAGATGGCTTTCCCAATTTCTACCGGAGAAGACGAAGCCAGCTTTGAGAGGGCGTCGGCACGGAGGTTGTTCGACCTTGGTAGATGTTGGACGTCGCTTTCCTGAATTTGAGGAGTTTGTCCCGGGCGCACTTCAGGTACCGCTTCATCAGTTCTTCCCTTGCCTCGAAGATTCCTTTAATTTGCTGAACGACCAGCCTTGAGTCGTTGATCAACAGCACATTTGTCGCTCCAAGCGTCCGACAGAGCTTTAGGCTGTTGAGGGCGTCCTCGTACTCTGCCACATTATTGGTTACCGAGAAGTTGAAGCAGAGGGCATACTCCAATAGGCTCCCCTTCGGAGTCTCTATCACAATGCTGGCTCCGCTCCCTAACGCTGTGGCCGATCCATCGACGTGGATGACCCATTGCTCGCCGTCGGACTGGGTTGATGTAGAGGGAGGACTTTCGCTAGCGAGCTATTGTGGTTCCACATCCAAGCGATCGTTGGGTAAAGCTTTGCTATTCTCTTCTATAGTGCACTCCACCACGAAGCCCGCTAGTGCTTGCCCCTTGATCGCTGCCCTTGGTTTGTAGATGATGTCGAACTCGCTGAGCTCGATACTCCAATTTAGCATTCGGCCTGATCTTTCTAGCCTCCTCAAGTTCTTTTCAAGTGGCGAGTTGGTGTAGACGACAATGGTGTGCACCTGGAAGTAGGGTCGGAGCTTCCTTGCCGTCAGAACCAGGCAGTAAGCGATCTTCTCGATGGGGTTATAGCGGGTCTCCGTGTCTCGGAGCACCCAACTGGCATAGTAGACCGGCCTCTGGATGTCCCTGTCATCCTTCACTTGGACCGAGCTTACAGCTTCCTCAGTAGTGGCGATGTAGAGGCCGAGCTGCTCTCCTTCTCGGGCTTTACGAGTAGCGTCTGGCTTTGTAGGTAGGCCCTCAGGTCGCCGAAAGCTCTTACGCAAGAGTCGTCCCACTCCACCACCTTCCTTGCACCCTTCCTCTCAGTGAGGGCTTTTCGAAGAATCTTGAAAAATGGAAGAGACCGCTCTGCAGATTTCGACAAGAATCTTCCCAGCGAGTCGATCCGTCCATTCAGCCTCTGCAGGTCCCGGATTGTTCTGGTCTCCGTCATGTTGGTAAGGACGGTGATCTTGTTGGGGTTGGCCTCAATTCCTTGCTTGGTGATCATGAAGCCGAGGAACTTCCCAAACTCGACGTCGAATATGTACTTGGCTGGGTTGAGCCGCAGGTTGTAGCGCCGCACCTTTTGGAAAGTCTCCTTTAGGTTGACGAGATGATTTTTGGCCTTCTTTGATTTCACCAACATGTCGTTGATGTAGACCTCTAGATTCCTACTGACCTGGGGATGGAAGATTTTGTCGACCATCCGTTGGTAGGTCGCTTCGACGTTCTTGAGTTCGAACGTCATTTTGGTGTAGCAGAATATCCCCTGGTCTGTGATGAACACTGTCTTCTCCTCATCATGGGTCGCCATCTGTATTTGGTTGTAGCCTGAAAAGGTATCCATAAAAGTTAGAAGTTCATACCCTGAGGCATTGTCCACCAGGTGGTCGATCCTTGGCAGCAGGAAGCTATCCTTTGGGCAGACTTTGTTGAGGTCAGTGAAGTCCACACACATTCGCCATTTGCCGCTGGGATTCTTCACCATCACCACATTGGCGAGCCAGTCAGGATAGCTCGCCTCTCTGATGAATCTGGCTTCAAGGAGCTGCTCCACCTCTTCGCCCGCTGCCCGCACTTTCTCTCCCCCAGTGCTCCGCTTCTTCTGCTGTACAGGACGAGCTTCAGGGTCGACGTGTAGCTCATGGGCGATCATCGCCTTGTCGACTCCAGGCATGTCTGAGGGTGACCATGTGAAGATATCAGCATTCGACTTGAGGAGGTCGATCAGCCACACCTTCAGCTTTGCGGTTAACTTCGTGCCAATCGACATAGTTCTGTCCGCTTCCTCCATCAGTGGCACCTCCTCTACGCCCTCCACCGGAGTTGGTCGTTGATGAGTGAAGTCCTCTCGACCGTCAAGGAGTTCGATCAATAGGGCTTGCTCGGACTGCTTATGCTTGGTGGAGCCGACATAGCAGCTTCGTGAGAGCCTCTGGCTTCCTCGCACTTGTCCAACCTCATACAGAGTTTGGAACTTTATCATTTGGTGTAGCAGCGAGGGAAGAGCCTCGACGGCGGTCATGTAAGGCCACCCAATGATGCCATTGTACGTTGAGGGGACGATGACAATGACGAACTACGTCATTCACATGACAATCCTTGGCCTCTCCCACAGGGTGACGGGCAGATCGATCGTTCCGACAATGGGCACCGAATGGCCAGTGAAGCTGACAATCGGACCCAAGCATGGTTTCAGGTCTGCCTCACCAAATCCCATTTTCTAGATCGTTGACAAAAACAGTATGTCGCACGAGCTGCCGGTGTCAACCAAGAGTCTGCTCACAATTGTCGGCCCAATGAGTGCTTCGACGACGATGGTGTCATCATGTGGCAGCTCGATCCCATCCAGGTCGTCGTCAGAGAAGGAGATGTGGGGTGGAGCTACCCTTCTTCGCTTCGCCCCTGTGCCAACGCCTGCCACCATGACCTGCCGCACATAAATATTTCTTTGTGGCACAGAGGTTTCGCCCGAGGTCGGCCCACCGCATATCACATCTATATGCATGACTGGACTGGTGATAGGATGGGCGGCATGTTCGACGTTTTGGGACTGGGTCTGTCGGGGAGGTTCCACAAGAGTTTGCCCTTCTCGCCTTTGGCCTCCTTGATCGACGAACCTCTGAAGATGGCCACCATGGATTAGTCGTTCTATGTCCTTCTTCAGAACATAGCACTCGTCGGTGTCGTGGCCGTGGTCGTGATGGTACCGACAGTACTTCTGCGCATTGCGCGCGTTCGGCGTTGTCCTCATCTCCGAGGGTGGTGTTGAGTATTGGTGTTTTATACCAATCTTATTTTGATGATGATCACAACATTATGTTGTTGCTAATGAATCTTATGTTTTAGTCTCTCAGTTTATTTCAAGGATATCTTTGTTGGAGACTAATCACTTGGTGTAAGGATGGACATCATGTGAAGAAGGGCCAAAGTTTGGACTCAAGGAGTGCCAAAGCTTGGAGATGATGGAGAGCTTTCAAGGCATCAAGATTGTAGACTTAGACTCTTTTGAAAGCATTGTAATCCATGTAATTTTCTTTATTGCTTTCTCTCTCTTTTTGCGTCTAGGATCGATGTAATGCCTTGCTAGATGGTTTACTCATTCATGCTCATGCATCTAACCATCTTAGTGAACCTTAGGATTATCATAGAATCCAACTTAATAGGTTCACTTCTTCTGTCAGTCGCCTGTTGAGGGAAACACAGTCGACTGGGTGATTTCCAGTCGCCTGTAGATCCTTCTACAGTCGCCTGATATGCACTGCTCAAGTCAACATTTCTATTGATTCACACTTGAGCTTTACGCACAGTCGCCTGTCAATCAGTTCCCAGTCGCCTGTACATTTACAGTCGCCTGAGATTTGGTCAACAGTCACCTGTCTAGCGTAAGTGCAATCTCTGCATCTCTCTGTCTTCTCTCCATATTTTACAGTAGTCGACTGATGAAGAATATACAGTCGCCTGACTATTCAACATTCGACTGTAGTATTAACATCAGTCGCCAGTGCGAAGAATTGGAGAAAGAGTGCAGCTCTCTGTTTCGATCCATCCCCTGCAGCAGTCGTCTGCTGAAGGATTAACAGGCGCCTGTCCTATTTGTCAGTCGACTGTCTTGTCTTCTTAAGTCGACTGTCCTGGCTCAGATTATAGCCGTTGGATATTTTCTAGCCGTTGATCAATCAACTGTCTTATGATCATCAGTCGACCGTTCCTGTCGTTTTCACCCAGTTTCTAGCCGTTGCAGATTTGATTTTCTGGCTGTTTCTTTGGGTTTTTGGGCTTGATATAGGATTCCTATATATATGAGTGTGCTGTCATTCTTGAAAACTCTTGACAACATTTGATAAACTCTTGATTCTATAGAAATTCTCAAGAGATCAATAAGCCACTCTCAAGCTCCCTCATTTCCCTCTATTTGAGCATTCATCTTTCTTCATGCATTGAAGTCCAGCTCAAGGGAAATCATTCAAGTGCTCTCAAGCATATTCCAACACTTGGAGATCCTCTTCCATGCCTTGCATTCATTCATGAGTAAGCATCTCAAGGCATAGGTAAGAGTATTTACTTTATAAGGTGTAAATTGTTCTCCTTTTCTCTTTGTGGGATTAGGATACTCTCTTTGTGGGAGGTTGTCTCTTTGTGGGAATTAACTCTCTTTGTGGGAGTTTAGTGTCCTAGTGTAGGAATAACCCTAATTCTCTGAGTGGGAGTTAGTGATTCTCTGTGTGGGAATCTTGATCCTTGTGTAGGATTGGTTGGGTCCTTATTTAGGGCATAAATCCTCTTTGTGGGGTATCTCTTTGTGGGATTTGTATTCACTTCTCTGTGTGGGAATATAGTGAATATTGTTGTGGCTGGATGTACCCATGTTTGGGGAACCAGGGTAAAACTTTGTGTTTGCGTTTGGATTGATTGTGCCATTTATTTCCTCTTGCATTTATAATTCCGCATTTGCAAGTTTAATTTTATTTGGACAATTTTATTGCCATTACACTATTCACCCCCCCTCTAGTGTGTGCTGTTAGTATTGCAAGGGGTAGACGATCCCTACAATTGGTATCGGAGCGAGGTTAAAGCATACTACAACGATGGCTTTCAACGCTACTTCTGCGCCTCATGAAGAAGGTCTCTCTACCATTCGACCCCCGCTCTTCAACGGATCCAACTATCCGAGTTGGAAGATCAGGATGATGGTCTACTTAAAGAGTCACGACCTTTGGGACATAACGGAGTCACCCTTCGAGGAGCCATCTACTCCCGCGGCCTTGAGAACTAAAGAGGAGAAGGACTTGATTAAAGTCAATGCTAGGGCTATGTGTGTTCTCCATTGCGCCCTCACTCCAGATGAGTTTGATCGCATCTCTATGTGCAAATCGGCTAATAGTATTTGGCATACTTTGGAAATCTCTCATGAAGTGTTACTTCAACATAAGGAAGAGATCCAGTCAACCAAGCTTGGACTCAAGGAGTGCCAAAGCTTGGAGATGATGTAGAGCTTTCAAGGCATCAAGATTGGAGACTTAGACTCTTTTGAAAGCATTGTAATCCATGTAATTTTCTTTATTGATTTCTCTCTCTTTTTGCGTCTAGGATCGATGTAATGCCTTGCTAGATGGTTTACTCATTCATGCTCATGCATCTAACCATCTTAGTGAACCTTAGGATTATCATAGAATCCAACCTAATAGGTTCACTTCTTCTGTCAGTCGCCTGTTGAGGGAAACACAGTCGACTGGGTGATTTCCAGTCGCCTGTAGATCCTTCTATAGTCGCCTAATATGCACTGCTCAAGTCAACATTTCTATTGACTCACACTTGAGCTTTACGCACAGTCGCCTGTCAATCAGTTCCCAGTCGCCTGTACATTTACAGTCGCCTGAGATTTGGTCAACAGTCACCTGTCTAGCGTAAGTGCAATCTCTGCATCTCTCTGTCTTCTCTCCATACTTTACAGTAGTCGACTGATGAAGAATATACAGTCGCCTGACTATTCGACAGTCGACTGTAGTATTAACATCAGTCGCCAGTGCAAAGAATTGGAGAAAGAGTGCAGCTCTCTGTTTCGATCCATCCCCTGCAGCAGTCGTCTGCTGAAGGATTAACAGGCGCCTGTCCTGTTTATCAGTCGACTGTATTGTCTTCTTAAGTCGACTGTCCTGGCTCAGATTATAGCCGTTGGATATTTTCTAGCCGTTGATCAGTCGACTGTCTTATGATCATCAGTCGACTATTCCTGTCGTTTTCACCCAGTTTCAAGCCGTTGCAGATTTGATTTTCTGGCTGTTTCTTTGGGTTTTTGGGCTTGATATAGCATTCCTATATATATGAGTGTGCTGCCATTCTTGAGAACTCTTGACAATATTTGATAAACTATTGATTCTATAGAAAATCTCAAGAGATCAATAAGCCACTCTCAAGCTCCCTTATTTCCCTCTATTTGAGCATTCATCTTTCTTCATGCATTGAAGTCCAGCTCAAGGGAAATCATCCAAGTGCTCTCAAGCATATTCCAACACTTGGAGATCCTCTTCCATGCCTTGCATTCATTCATGAGTAAGCATCTCAAGGCATAGGTAAGAGTATTTACTTTACAAGGTGTAAATTGTTCTCCTTTTCTCTTTGTGGGATTATGATACTCTCTTTGTGGGAGTTTCTCTCTTTGTGGGAGGTTGTCTCTTGTGGGACTTAGGAAATTCTCTTTGTGGGAATTAACTCTCTTTGTGGGAGTTTAGTGTCCTAGTGTAGGACTAACCATAATTCTCTGAGTGGGAGTTAGTGATTCTTTGTGTGGGAATCTTGATCCTTGTGTAGGATTGGTTGGGTCCTTGTGTAGGGCATAAATCCTCTTTGTGGGGTATCTCTTTGTGGGATTTGTATTCACTTCTCTGTGTGGGAATATAGTGAATATTGGTGTGGCTGGATGTACCCAAGTTTGGGGAACCAGGGTAAAACTTTGTGTTTGCGTTTGGATTGATTGTGCCATTTATTTTCTCTTGCATTTATAATTCCGCATTTGTAAGTTTAATTTTATTTGGACAATTTTATTTTCATTACACTATTCACCCCCCCTCTAGTGTGTGTTGTTAGTATTGCAAGGGGTAGACGATCCCTACAGGTGGATCTCTGAGAAGCCTGCCCGTCTTGGCCGCTGCCATCACTTTGGCTAGGGGGCATTGAGCCTTGTATAATGCGCCTCCTCCAGCGCTCTTTCAGATCCGTTCCTCGGAGCGGGGTTCCTTGGAGCGAGAAACCCCCTCAGAGGTCCGGGGCGATCCTGCCCTTGGGGGCCTCCTTGGTCGTGCCCTCGAGGGCGACCTTGATATCGCCCTCGTGGGCAGTCACCCTGCCTTGGCCTAGGTGAAGGCCGGGGTTCAGCTCTGTGATGCTCGGTTGGGGTGACTACCTTCTTCGCCCCCAATGACTCCTCACTAAGTATGAACTTGTCCGCTCTGAAGAAGAGAGCGTCAAGGTCCATCGGCGGGTCGTGGAGCAAGGATTTGTGTAGACCGCGATTAGTGAGTCCCTTATTGAAGGCTGCCATGGCAAGCTCATCTATGCAGCTCGTCATGCTAAGACGCTCTTCATTGAAGCACCGCTGAAACCTCCGGAGGGTCTTCCCTTCCTCCTGCACCACAGTGAACAGATAGTCAGGGGTCTTCTTCCTTCTTTGCCCCGCTCGAAATTGTTGACGAAACTTGTAAGACAGATCGCCAAAGGAGTCAATCGATCTGTCGGGCAAGTCATTGTACCATTCCACGGCGGACTTCTTCAGAGTCGTCTGGAAGGCACGACAGAGGAACTCATCATCTGCTCCTTGGATCTCCATCACCCCCTGTAGCGCTGCACATGTTCGAGTGGATCGCCCAAACTGTCGTACAATTCAAGCTGGGGTAGCTTGAACCTACGCGGTATCTGGGTTGAGATCACCCTCTGGGTCAGCAGGTTGGCTTCTTCGGGATGTTGGGGAGGTGCTGGCGACCTTCCTGCGGCGTCCCGATCGACTCGAAGCTCTTACCTGTAGTTGGAACCCCCAGATGAGCCACCTCAGTGCTCAAGAGAGTCCCTTCTATGTGCCCTGGGGATCGGGCTTCACTCGTGACTCTATCCCCGCCGGTCATTGCGCCTAGGAGAGAGGTGCTCTGCCTGAGGAGGGCTTCTGCCTCGATGTGGGTGCCCTTCGCGTCTAGGGCTTGGTGGTCTCCTGCGAGAGTGGCTCTCCATAGCTTGATCTCGCGGGATGCTCTCCCGCACTATCTCGATCGATGCATAAGGGATTCCCATGCTCCCCTGCTGGATCCTCTCCCTAGCGGCGACGATATAACATCGTTGTCGGGTGGCTGCTTCTTCACCAAGCCGTCTTTGTATTGCGGCCTCCTCCTCGTCGAACCGTCTCTGCCAAGCAGCCGCCTTTTCATCATCGAGACACCTCTACAGAGCAACTAACTCCTCTTCATCGAAGCGCCTCCTTCGAGCGGTCAATTCTTCATCAAATTCAGGGAGGAGGTTTCGCTTCACATTGAGGGGTCAGGATGGGCCTGGTGTTGGAGACCGTCTCGCAGATTTTGCCACAACCAAGTTCTTCATTACTCTGTCGAAGTTCTCAAAGCTTTGATAGACGCCTCGGGCTGCAGCCTCAATGGTAGCGGCTGGCCCCTTAAGGTGCACATCTCTCTGGGGGAACCTTCTAGGAGAGGGGGTCTCCTTGAGCATTGGTTGTTAACCACTACGATGACTGCGGTGACTTTGTGTGGGGTCTGCCATGGATGTAACCCTTGTTCTCATAGACGGTGCCAAATGTTGCTGGGTAAAATCCGTTAACAATTAATTTGTATTAAAATGGGAATCACTGTTACAATGATTACAAGTGTTTAGGGGGTAGACGAGGCTAATCACGCATTCGAGAGCACTTTGAGGAGGAAGATCTCAAGGTCGCCCTTCGCTTGGTGAAGGTCACACAATTGGTGAAGGTCGTTGTGGGTCGCTTCGTCTGCTGGTAGCTGATCGCTCCGGGATGTAACCCAAAGAACGGTTGTAGTTTTACCGCAAGCGCACAGTATAGGGGCGAGCGGGATATCGAACACAGGGAGGACGAATGACCGTGCTTGTTCCAATCAACCTGGCTATTTAAGAAGAGAGAAATTTGCCTTTGGCGATCCTGTCACAATCGTCAGACAAAGTACGGAAATATCAAATCAAATAAAGAACGTCTAGGGAATGGGGAATTCCCGCTACTCACCGTATTTCTTAAATGTGGTTCGTCGGTATCAAAATTGCTAGAATAAGATTTTGGATGAACTAGTTGCAACTGAATGTAGAACCAAGCTCACGCTCTCGCGCTGTTGCCGGTCTATAGCTATCCTAGGTTTGGGTCCAATCTCTTGCAAACCCTAGCCTAGGGAAGCTAGCATTAGGATCAACATCATCGTTCAATCACGCACCGAGCCCAATCTCTTGCAAACTCGGCCCGCGACCTAGGTTAGGATAGTTCCTACCCGTCCAATCTCTTGCAAATGGGTATCGGCACGGAGTTGCAACCGGAAACCCTAGTATCGGTCCAATCTCTTGCAAACTGATACTACGGAAATCCGATTCCAACCCAATTCGGATTTCTAGGGTTTCCTATCGAATTGGGATCCAATCTCTTGCAAATCCCAATCGGTATGAACTCCTAGCTAACCGTAGTAAATCGATCCCAATCTAATCCCTAAACAATAATTCTAGCAAAATCTCTACTAATTCATCACAAATATGAAATTGGGCTTGTAGGGTTCATCCCCACGCCCCAAGACGTGGAGACTACTCACAATTCATAGCAAGATCACAAAAATAATCAATGAAATAAGCAATAGAATTCATCACAATATTGAGATACGCAATAAAAATAGAATTTTTAGAGAAGAGAGAGACAAACCAATGGAGTTCTTCAAATAATTCAACAAAAATCAACTTTTGTCTCCTCTCCAATCACAAGAATAAAGCTAAAAAGTTAATCTAAAAAGCTACAAAAATCTAAGAGAAAAGCTCTCTAAAACTAGGGTAAAAACAGGGTTTAAATACCCCCCAAAATCGTCCAAAAACTGTGACCAAAATACCCCTGCGCAGCCTGAAATCCGCAATTTTCGCTACAGGCAGCGCGTCGCACTCGGCCGAGTGACATAAGTCGCTCGGCCGAGTGAGAAACCCTGAGAATTTCCAGTAAGTCTTGATCTTCAGGGGTCTTCACTTCGGGGGCTGCTCGGCCGAGTGAGTTGTAGTCACTCGGACGATGGCTTCTTGGTACTCGGGCGGTCGGGATTATCCACTCGGCCGAGTGGGTCTTCTGAAGCTCAGGCAGCCGAAAAACAGTAACATGGCGATTTTTGAATGGCTTCGTCTGGGCGCCACTCGGGCGAACGGGATGTCGTCACTCGGCCGATGTGGTCTCCGTCGCTCGGCCGAGTGCACATATGAATCGTATCCGATCTGGTCGGCCGAGCGGTGTCTCGCTGGTCGGCCGAGTGGCTCCTCCACTCGGCCGAGTGGGACACAAAAAATGCCCAATAAGCTTGTTTTGGCCTCCTCGTCGCTCCTGCGACGTCCGTTCTTCTTCCGCTCCTCTCCAACAGCAAAATACCCCTTGGGGAGGTCGTCGGTGACCCTCTGGAGTAAGTGCATCTCGAGATCACTCCGAATCGCGCCAAATCACCTGAAATGCGACAAAAACAACAAATCGTGAAAAGCATCGCAATATCGTCTGTAACGACCACTTTTCGTCGTACGTTGTTCGTGCACGTGCTTTTGGCCGTGCACGTGTTTGTTTTAGACCTTATTTGTTTGTGAACACTTTCGTGTGATATGCCGTTGTGAACGTCTCGGAGAGTATTAAATAGTGGCACTAATTTGGAACGACGTTCCCCGAGTCGTTTTACCACAATTTAAACTTATTCGATGAGACGTGGCGATTTTCACTTTTGACGGGAGACGTTTCTATTTTTAGTTTCGTCGTCCGACGTCAAAACTGAGATCCGTCTTCTTAGTTAGCCCACATTCGTCATCACGATCACCCCGATATTTATTTTATAATTTTTGGAGTTTATTTGACCACTTTTATAATTTTTACAAGTTTTATAATATTTTTAATAATTTATTTTTAAATTAATTTCGGCCAAATAAAATTTATTTGAGTTTTAAACGTTTTAAAGAATTTTTAAGCCAATTTCCAGCTCATTTGGACCAGGTCAAATTCTAGGATGGGTTGGAGAAGTTTAAATTCAAATTTTAAATCTTTTTGAACTTCTAATCCTATTAGATTTAGCCCTAGACCAAGTCAACCCATCTATACTATATAAGCAACCCCTAGCAAAACCTATTTTCCAAAGAAATTAGCCCTAGACTCTTCCAAACTCGAAATTGGACGTTGCGACGAATCGTCGCAACGTTGCGACGTTCAGCCACCGCACGACCGAAGGAAATCGCTCCATTCCCCCGCTCAGACCGAAACCCCCGCCCGCATTCTCGCCGCTCCGCACCGCTGCTGTCGCCCACGCCCGTTCCCCCGCTTGACCGAGAGGAGCCCTCGGTCTGACCGAGGCCCCACTCCGCACAAGCGCTCCGCATCCGTTGCCGCTTGTCGCCCCGCTCCGCAGCCCGCACGACCGACCCGCCGCCCCGCATTGACCGACGTTGCAAGCGTTGCAACGTTGCAACGCTGTCCCGCCCGCATCCAAGCGCACGACCGAAGCTCCCCATCGACCTGACCGAAGGAAAACCCCGCACCCAAGCAACGCCGCAGCTGCTGCACACCCCAACGTCGCATCCCCCGCATTCACAGCGCACGACCGACGGATCTCCCCGCATTGGCTGTGTACGACCGACGGCCATACGTCGCAACCCCGCAACCGTCGCACCACTTGCCTCCGTGGGCCCCCCAAGTTCTCCAGAGGTATTGTGGGTCCCCCAAAGGTCCCTAGGACTACTGTGGGCCCCACCAAGGTGCTTGCTCTTCGAGGATTCGTCGCGTACGACGTCGTCGCACGTCGTAGCCCGTCGTCGCACGTGCTAGCTTGGAATCTGGAACCGTTGCCCCGGTCGATGCTCTGAATTTTCCAGCGAGGAATATATATTGGAATCTGGACTTGGAGCGCGATCTATTATTCCAACCCCCGGCGTCGCTACCCGACGCCGGTGTAGCTTTCGCGTCGTGTTGAGGTAACGTTTTGCACCCCTAGGACCCCAAACCCAATTGCATGCTAATCAAGACTAAAATTGATGTTTTTAAAGTATTTTAAAAGTTTTAAATTCACTAATGAAGATTAATAATATGGACTTTAGGCCGGTGGACTTGTGCACGTAGGATAATTGAGATTTTTGGACCCATTGGACGGTGCGCTCAGACGTCGTACTTGCAGGCAAGTGAAACTTGCCAACTCTTGTGTAGGGCCCTGTTTTTAGGCCACTTTCTTTTTCCTAGCGTAAAAGAGACTAGTCAGTGAAATGATAGCTGGCTAGACGCCTACTTGATCTAGTTTGACAACGAAACTAGATCCGTCACCTAAATGATCTAGCTTGACAACAAAGCTAGATCCAACCCTTAAACTTGTCATTCATGCATGCTAAACTGTCACGTTTACTTTTCTTACTCGTACGCTTTACTACTTGCCATGCCATGTCATCCATGCATTGATTGTTGCATCGTAGCACACGCTACATTACTTGTACTCCTTGAATACTACTTCCGGGGGAAACGGGCCTCATGTGTTGGTCAAAAGCCAATGCCCGGGTTCCCTGGACCGGCTAGGTGCACCCCTACGCCATACTTGTTTACACACTTCCTGGCTCGTGGACCAGAAGCGGGCCTCATGTGTTGGCCAGAAACCAATGCCCGATACACGTGGAGGGGTAGGGATAAACGGTTACTTGAGCTAGGAGCTGGCCGTGCAGCCACTCTAGCCAAAAGGCGGAATCTCTGTGCACGAGGTGCTTACTTTCCTTGCCTTGTACTTGTCTTGTGAATGCCATGCCATGCTCATACTGTACTTTACTTTACTTTACCTGTTGCACTCATACTTTAAACTGCCGTGTCATCGCATTCATACTAGAACTGCTAGGTTGCTTTACTTTTACCCACTTGTAGTTTCCTTGCACAAGTCTCCCAGACTTGCTGACATGTGCCCCTTGCTCTTTTGGGTGTCACATGTTAGACCTGAGCCAGAGATCGTTGCTGTGTACGTGATGAGTTGCTGACGCTGAGTCTGAGTCCATGATTGCCCAGGAGGATTTTGGTGGACACCGGTGACCATGCTTTGAGTTTTGTTGAGCTTTAGGCCTTTTGTTAGTTGTTGGTGCGTAGCACCGTTGTTTTGTACTTTATACTTTGTTGGCCATGTTTGGGCCTTTAAACTCTTTTCTTTCAGCCTGGTGGCTTTTTCTGTGATGTTGAAACTTATTTTATGGATATTCTGAGATATCTCTTTTGTCTCATTTAAATATTATTATCTTTGTTTCGTTCGCATTGCAAGGACCTGCAGTTTAAATTTGATCGACGCTTATCGGACTTGCAGCTTTGTAGCTTCAAGTCTGAGCGGACCTTCTCACGCTTCGCCTCCATATTTTTGGGAAGCGGGGCGTGACAGGTTTTGTTGGTGGCCCATGCAGGTCGAGTCTTGCAATTGCGAATTAACGGAACAACGATAATAACGGAATGTCCATTAAATAAATTGCAACATCCGAGTTATAAAGCCCCGAGTCTAGTCGCTTTCTTAGGACACTAGGTGATAAGAAGGCTTAGTTAGACGTCTGTGCTTGCTAGTTAGAGGCCCTGACTGTAGTTAGACTCCCTTTTATCAATTGATCTAATCATCGTAGGAGTTACCTTAGTGGTTATTGCCTAACCCTGACCATGTTAGACCTCTAAAATTTTCCTTCGGGCGTTCGCTTTCGGGTTCATCGATTTCGGACCAAGCTGAACGCATTTCTTTACCGTATAACCTTTAGAAGTCTTAGCGCTTAGTTTTTAATCTTTAGATGGTCGACCGTATGAGTTCTCCGTAGACTCTTCTGATCCATATCCTAGGTATATGTACGATTTGATCATCCGACCAATTTCCTTGCCTCGATTCACGAGATCGCCTCATGACGATCGTCGTCCATTTTCGAACCTCTCCAATATGAACTTTGAAACTCTTGAAAGTATTTTTCGACTTCCTCCTTTCCGAAGTCTAATTTTGAACCAAATCTCAATGCATGTATACTTATACTTCATCCCCCTTCGTTGAATTAAATTTTTTTAAAAAAAAACGTTGTCGAAATTTCTGAATGCTAGTTTATAGCATTTTCCCAGCCTATGTTTTCGTACTCATGTCGTCTTTTCATATATTAATTTTATTCTGAACCGTACTTTTATTTTGCTCAGTTCGATTTATAATTTTCCCTCTTATTTATGTCATTTGGATAATACTTCGTGTTTACTTTTAATATACTTTTCAAGTCACATGGAATTTCAGATTTCCGCAAGTTGGTTTTTGCTCGTCGTTCTCACTATTTCAGATTTTCGCAAAATTACTATTTTCATAACCTCTTCCTGCTCTAGACCCTCCCTGATTTGATTTTAAAGATTTGCTATTCGATCCTGATAATTCTTATGCTAAGCTACTACCATTTTCTTTCCGCTCACCATACACGCTTTTAGAAAAATTCTAAACCAAATTGAATTTCAACTATTTTTATAACCGTGCCAGACTTGTTGTGCTCGTATATTAAGAACCTTGTGTAAATCAGTTTTTCATTTTCGGTAAACCTTGGTTTTCTAAAAGTAGTTTCAAATTGATTATCTTCAATTTTCCATAGCCCAAAGTTTTGAAAGCATTTAACATGAGTTTAAACCTTTCCGTTACTTGATTTCATTCTTGACTTTCCAAAACTTATTGGACAACATTTTATTAAATTACTGACTGATAGAATTTTCTAAAACCATGTCCTAAATATTCGCGTAAATGATTTTACTTCCTTTCAAAATGATTTTTAAAACCAATAGGCCATTTTCTATTATTTTGAATATTCGACTCAGATTTATTTTTGAACAACTCGTTTTATCGATCCCCAAACATTTCTTCTCAGACGAGGATTTTAAAGTACAACCGTTTTCAATTTTGCGTATTTTAGCTTATGCTACTTATCCTAGTTGCTTTTCTGTACCCTATTCAAGCATCACTACACCTCCTTTTCTCTCAACCTAAACATCACCATTAAGCCAATGTTCGTCCAACCAAGCTGTCTTCTTGTATTCGCCCTATCTGAACTCGTGCTTAACGATCCCTCCCTCGTCACGCCCTCGATCCCTCTTTATTGCTTAAGCCTTAGGGTCCGTCAATGTCTGTGTCAATTCTTAGTTGTTAGTAGACCCTTGGACCCTGAGAGGTTGTCGTGGTGCACATACCTAAGTTGGGTACGTGAGCTTGAATGAGAATTCCCATAGTATATTGGTGCTTGCCTATTGTGTGGTATATATATATATATATATATATATATATATATATACTCGGAGTTATTCGTGATAGTATGAAGTTGTTGTGTGTTAGTAATTATAGATTTTTGTGTGGATAGCTATACTATACTAGGGATGCCGGTGTATATAAGAGCTAGCGTTGAAATATCTAATGGAATGTATGTAATTAGAGATACTTATAATGGTTGAAATAAAATGATTGGTAAAGCTAGGTATATGCTAGGTGTGATGATAATGTGTGAACTTATAGATAAGTAAGTATGCCTATTGAATGATCTATATATTATTACGTGTGAGTATGTGCTCGTAGGTAGATATATATAGTGTTTAGACGTAAGTAGTTATGTTTTGTTGCCTGAGTATATATGTGATATACATATAGTATTAGGGTTATAATTTTGATTGGTATTGTTGCTTTTACGGGATGTTGCATGCGTGCATACCGTGAGGTATACACGACTATTGCACATCTTAATTATGTACGTGTGGATGTGTTAGAATACTAATTATAGGTAGTAGGCTATGGTGTGAATATATATGTTACATGTGTGAGACTATACGATGAATACGTATGCATGTATTAGGGAGCGTATTATAATTATACGTATGTTGATGTCTATATTATTATTATTATGGTATATAGAATGATTGAACTACGTGAGTATTGCCTGACTAAATATTAAGTGTGATTGATTTATGGAATGTATATGGTTGTATGGTAGACGTATAAATATTGGAATGGTATTGGTATAAGTATGAATGCCGTGTTACGTATATAGAATATCCTGATATGTGTATTGAGTCTCACTCAAGCTTGAGTGAGTATACTCTAAGTATATTGAATGTATGATTGTAGTTTGAATATAGAAATGCTTGATGTATGTATGGTGATAGAAGTGTTTGTGCCTGGTTGTGCTACGCACATGATTGTGGGTCGCTACGCCAGTATATAGTTATAGGTGTTGGTCTTGTGGTATAGCTAATTACTAAGGACTTGTTATGTGAACGTATGTGTACTAGCTAAATTAGGTGTGTTTGTGTGCTAGTTATACAATGGCATGATTGGTGTATGTAAATGAAATGTTAGCGTGTATGGGTGTGCACCATGCACGGGTAAGTATGTGCTTAGTTATAGGTATTGATGACTATGGTATATGTGGCGTGTCATAAATATAGTTATAGGACCGTACATGATGTGAATATATGGTGAACTATTTGCATGTATTGAATGACTATATATTGTGAAATTATAGTAGTGGTGAACGTATATTAGATATAGTGAACTTGATTTAATAATGGTATGGTGTGACTATATGTGTTGAGATGCTTGGTATTGGATGAATATTAGAGGGTAGTGTACCCTTGATGTTTGTGCATAGGTAGCTACATATAGGTAGAGCGATGATTGTATTGGCTAAAGCGTGAAACTATCATTATATAAGTATCTGAAATATTGTTTTGTGATTAGGTAGGTAGTAGCTATATAAGGGATGCATGCTTATGTATATGATTGAAATACGTGTATGAGTCTGACTGACTATAACAGGTATAAGTGTATACGTACGTGAATGTATATATATATATATATATACGTATTGGTAGTAATAATGTTTGACTACCTAGTGCATATATGAGCATTTGTAATGACTATACGTGGTTTGAAATATAATGTGACTTGATTTAGGGTAGTTACTAGAGCGACTAGCTATATTAGAAAGTCCGATGACGGACTTTATTCTAAGGTGGGGAGGATGTAACGACCACTTTTCGTCGTACGTTGTTCGTGCACGTGCTTTTGGCCGTGCACGTGTTTGTTTTAGACCTTATTTGTTTGTGAACACTTTCGTGTGATATGCCATTGTGAACGTCTCGGAGAGTATTAAATAGTGGCACTAATTTGGAACGACGTTCCCCGAGTTGTTTTACCACAATTTAAACTTATTCGATGAGACGTGGCGATTTTCACTTTTGACGGGAGACGTTTCTATTTTTAGTTTCGTCGTCCGACGTCAAAACTGAGATCCGTCTTCTTAGTTAGCCCACATTCGTCATCACGATCACCCCGATATTTATTTTATAATTTTTGGAGTTTATTTGACCACTTTTATAATTTTTACAAGTTTTATAATATTTTTAATAATTTATTTTTAAATTAATTTCGGCCAAATAAAATTTATTTGAGTTTTAAACGTTTTAAAGAATTTTTAAGCCAATTTCCAGCTCATTTGGACCAGGTCAAATTCTAGGATGGGTTGGAGAAGTTTAAATTCAAATTTTAAATCTTTTTTAACTTCTAATCCTATTAGATTTAGCCCTAGACCAAGTCAACCCATCTATACTATATAAGCAACCCCTAGCAAAACCTATTTTCCAAAGAAATTAGCCCTAGCCTCTTCCAAACTCGAAATTGGACGTTGCGACGAATCGTCGCAACGTTGCGACGTTCAGCCACCGCACGACCGAAGGAAATCGCTCCGTTCCCCCGCTCAGACCGAAGCCCCCGCCCGCATTCTCGCCGCTCCGCACCGCTGCTGTCGCCCACGCCCGTTCCCCCGCTTGACCGAGAGGAGCCCTCGGTCTGACCGAGGCCCCGCTCCGCACAAGCGCTCCGCATCCGTTGCCGCTTGTCGCCCCGCTCCGCAGCCCGCACGACCGACCCGCCGCCCCGCATTGACCGACGTTGCAAGCGTTGCAACGTTGCAACGCTGTCCCGCCCGCATCCAAGCGCACGACCGAAGCTCCCCATCGACCTGACCGAAGGAAAACCCCGCACCCAAGCAACGCCGCAGCTGCTGCACACCCCAACGTCGCATCCCCCGCATTCACAGCGCACGACCGACGGATCTCCCCGCATTGGCTGTGTACGACCGACGGCCATACGTCGCAACCCCGCAACCGTCGCACCACTTGCCTCCGTGGGCCCCCCAAGTTCTCCAGAGGTATTGTGGGTCCCCCAAAGGTCCCTAGGACTACTGTGGGCCCCACCAAGGTGCTTGCTCTTCGAGGATTCGTCGCGTACGACGTCGTCGCACGTCGTAGCCCGTCGTCGCACGTGCTAGCTTGGAATCTGGAACCGTTGCCCCGGTCGATGCTCTGAATTTTCCAGCGAGGAATATATATTGGAATCTGGACTTGGAGCGCGATCTATTATTCCAACCCCCGGCGTCGCTACCCGACGCCGGTGTAGCTTTCGCGTCGTGTTGAGGTAACGTTTTGCACCCCTAGGACCCCAAACCCAATTGCATGCTAATCAAGACTAAAATTGATGTTTTTAAAGTATTTTAAAAGTTTTAAATTCACTAATGAAGATTAATAATATGGACTTTAGGCCGGTGGACTTGTGCACGTAGGATAATTGAGATTTTTGGACCCATTGGACGGTGCGCTCAGACGTCGTACTTGCAGGCAAGTGAAACTTGCCAACTCTTGTGTAGGGCCCTGTTTTTAGGCCACTTTCTTGTTCCTAGCGTAAAAGAGACTAGTCAGTGAAATGATAGCTGGCTAGACGCCTACTTGATCTAGTTTGACAACGAAACTAGATCCGTCACCTAAATGATCTAGCTTGACAACGAAGCTAGATCCAACCCTTAAACTTGTCATTCATGCATGCTAAACTGTCACGTTTACTTTTCTTACTCGTACGCTTTACTACTTGCCATGCCATGTCATCCATGCATTGATTGTTGCATCGTAGCACACGCTACATTACTTGTACTCCTTGAATACTACTTCCGGGGGAAACGGGCCTCATGTGTTGGTCAAAAGCCAATGCCCGGGTTCCCTGGACCGGCTAGGTGCACCCCTACGCCATACTTGTTTACACACTTCCTGGCTCGTGGACCAGAAGCGGGCCTCATGTGTTGGCCAGAAACCAATGCCCGATACATGTGGAGGGGTAGGGATAAACGGTTACTTGAGCTAGGAGCTGGCCGTGCAGCCACTCTAGCCAAAAGGCGGAATCTCTGTGCACGAGGTGCTTACTTTCCTTGCCTTGTACTTGTCTTTTGAATGCCATGCCATGCTCGTACTGTACTGTACTTTACTTTACCTGTTGCACTCATACTTTAAACTGCCGTGTCATCGCATTCATACTAGAACTGCTAGGTTGCTTTACTTTTACCCACTTGTAGTTTCCTTGCACAAGTCTCCCAGACTTGCTGACATGTGCCCCTTGCTCTTTTGGGTGTCACATGTTAGACCTGAGCCAGAGATCGTTGCTGTGTACGTGATGAGTTGCTGACGCTGAGTCTGAGTCCATGATTGCCCAGGAGGATTTTGGTGGACACCGGTGACCATGCTTTGAGTTTTGTTGAGCTTTAGGCCTTTTGTTAGTTGTTGGTGCGTAGCACCGTTGTTTTGTACTTTATACTTTGTTGGCCATGTTTGGGCCTTTAAACTCTTTTCTTTCAGCCTGGTGGCTTTTTCTGTGATGTTGAAACTTATTTTATGGATATTCTGAGATATCTCTTTTGTCTCATTTAAATATTATTATCTTTGTTTCGTTCGCGTTGCAAGGACCTGCAGTTTAAATTTGATCGACGCTTATCGGACTTGCAGCTTTGTAGCTTCAAGTCTGAGCGGACCTTCTCACGCTTCGCCTCCATATTTTTGGGAAGCGGGGCGTGACATCGTCGATATATCGTGAAAAACATGATTTGGGCGATCTAAATGGCATGCAAACATGCGGGAAAAAAGTGTAAAATAAGGAGTGATCAAAATCCCCCAAGCTTACCTCTTACTCGTCCTCGAGGAAGATAAGTAAAAGGCGAACCCGGTGGATTCGGAAAACGAAACCGGCGAATAAAAAAGAAAAATGAAAAACGGAGAAGAATGAAAAATGAAATAAAAATAAAAAGGAAAGAAAGAAGCGAAGAGGTAAGCTGCTAGATCATTTTCTCAGGACGTGGGTTCCGCTTACTCATATAGCATGCACTGAGTGAAAAATACATGTCAAAGAGTTTTATTTTGATATCATAGTAGAATAGTGCAAATAGAAATAGAAAACCCACGAACAACGATATACTCATGAAAAACGGAATAATTTTAGAATTAACATCGTCTGAATCATTTAAAGCGGTATACAAATCGCAGATCATATACTTTTCAATTGAATGCTTTCTATGAGGAGTATAAGAGTATCACACAATAGAATAGAGAGAATATAAAAGTATGGATTTCATGATATGAATGCTAGGCTTAGATTCCTGGATTTCGTAAAGCTAGAAACAATCTCACCGAGTATAGAATATTACTTAGCCTAGGTTGTCGTGCAACGTCAAGTAGTCACTCTCTCACACATCAATGGATTCCCTCCCCCAAGCTTATCTATAAGCATGGTGGCATAAAAAAAATATTCACATCCCCATTTTTATAAAGCTCCAAAAGTACTAAACATGAACACGAAAAGAGAGAAGAAAGAAAGGAAGTGAGATGTGATCTTTTATTGAGGATTTTTCCTCTCTTTTTTTCTTTTTGTTTTCTTTTTGTTTTTTTTTCTTTTTTTTCTTTTTCTTTGATATAGCATATATACAAAATGATCCCAACTCAAAGAGAGATAATGATATACAAGAATATTTTCTCTTTTCTTTTTTTATTTGGGATATTTGGAGCTAGGAATTAATAGCGGGGGAAATGCCATATAATAGAATCGCTAAGGGGAGATTCACCAATGATTTTTAAAAGTAGAGAAATGATGTTCAAGATTTTTAGAGAAAGAAATAAATATATCTCTCGGTTCACTCTATAAGATATGCACGACAACTTCAGCAGGGTAATCTAATCTACTCAGTTTCGATCACAAAAAAGCTAACTAATCCAGATTTATCATAGCTAACATCATTCAATCATCCTGAAGTGAAATGTACAATTCATGCATATAGAAGTGACATAGGAAAAGAAATCGGTACTCCAGATATAGGCATTCAATGCGTGAATCTTGGTGTGTTTTCTGTGATAGCATACATATGAATATTCAGACTCAGCTAATAATAAAATTTCATCCATTTTCATGTGGAAAAAGTGTGGGTTACTATCTCTAGATGCAAGGCAAGTCATAGCATATGATATCAGAAATAAAGTCTAAGACATGACAAATATAGCATGCAAATAGAGTAAGCTAAATCCCACGTCATCATCATCATAGAAAAGTCATCTCTAGCATGAGATGAAAAAGGAAAGAAATAAAGATAAAAGGGAAAATAGAACTATTTACAATGCGGCACACAGAAAAAAAAGAAAAACGTGATGCATGGTAAAATAAAAGAAAAATGATGAAAATAAGTGCAAAAGCGGAAAATGGTGTGAAAAGCTAAAAATAAAGGTGGCAAATCGAAAAAGATCGTGAGAACTCACTCCCCCAAGCTAAATGGCACAGTGTCCTCAATGTGCAAAGTGTGACACACCAAGAGACAAGTAATGGGAGGGGTAAGTGAGGATGCATGCATGATGGAAAAATGAAAATAAAAATAAAAATAAAGAAATGAAAAATATGATGCGGACATGATGCATGCAAAGATAGGAGTGATACAGATATATAGATGTGGCACCAAAAACTCTCCCTCTCTCCCAAAAAAAGATATATAAAGATATGATCAAAATGAGAATCTCAAAAATAAGTGAGGGGAGGGGGGATGGAAAAAAATGCATCAGGACCCAGCAGAAACGGGCAGCACAATGGCAAAAATAATCGATGGCATCAAGGGTGCCTAAGAAGGTGATGCTGCGCCGTCTCCGTCCTGAGGCGGAAGTGGCGGTGGCGTAGGCTGCTGAGCAGGGGTGGGTGTGGAAGTGGTAGCAGGCTGCGTGTGTGTGGAAGAGGGGGTGGGAACCTGCTGGGTGGGTGGGGGTACGCGGGGGAGACGCTCCAGGACCTGGGTAAGACAGTAGTGAATCTGAGGAAGCAGGTCGAAGCGGTGAGCCATATCGGCGACGGTGGCGGACAGGGTCCTAAGGTCGCCTCTGAGGCCACTCACCGCCCCCTCTAGAGCACGAATGCTCTGAAGTACAGTGTCAGGGGGGGTGGTGCAGAGGGACGCATCGGTCGGGGCTGTGCAGGTCGGGGCTGGCGTACTCTGGTGGCGTAGGTGACGGGCTCAGCGGGTAGGGGAACAAAAGGTGCTGCACTCGCAAGTGGGGGCCTGGCCTCAGTGCGAGGCTGGGCAGGGCGGTGAGAAGGGGAGGCAGCAGCAATGAAAGAAGAATACAAAAGAGGCAGTGAGGCGGCCGGAGAGGTCGGTGGCACAGAAGTGTGGACAGACGCCACGACACTCTCGGAAAATACAGCAGCAGTGGAGACAGAGGGCTCTCTGCACTCAACTACGGTCGGCGGGCGCTCGGGTGGGGCAGAGGAAACAGGCTCAGCAGACAGAGGGCCAGTGGTGGTGGTGACAGCCTCGGAAGCAGTGGAAGTGGGCTAAGCTAAGGTACTCCCGACACCGACAGAGGTGTGGACAGAGGTGTCAGGAGCAGCGGAAACATCAGGTATAGGCTGAGGGGCCACGGGGTCAATAGGGGCAGCAGGCTCGGCAGGGGCAAAAGGGTCTGCGGGGGCAGCATGGGCAGCGTGGGCCTGCTCGGCCTCCTCGGCCTCGAGCACATAAGCAGCTGGGATGAGAACATCCATCGCAGGGAGCCAGTCCACATGGGCTGGTGCAATCTGAGTCCGAGCTGGGCTCAGAAGAATCATGTAATCGGCCCCATAAGGGCCGTGCAACCAGACCCAGTATCGCTCACCGTGCGGATGAAGCATCTTCATCCGGGCCATAACATCAATCGACAGAGAAGTGGGGCCCGGTGCTCGTCGCAGGTCGTCATGAAAGTCCTCGCCGGTCATAAGAGCAAGTAGGGTGATCAGGCCGCCGCAGCATATCGGTTAGCGAGCGCCCACCGATACAATGATGCTGTCCAAAAACCAAGCCGCGACATCAATCACGACGGCGGGGACAAGCTCATCGCCATCCCTAGATAGAGCTCTGGGACGTGTCATCGTGTAGAGCATGTAGAGCTCCGGCGTAGACATCGTGCCCGGCTCATATCTGGCCAAAAAGGTCGTCGCCATAAGGCGCTGAGCTATACAGAGGCAGGGATGGACAATGGCTGAGGCCTTGGCCCTACTAGGGTCAAAGGCATCGTGGAGACCCGTAATCCGGGCCCAGAACGCACCGGCGTCGAAGGAAGGTGGGGGGATATGGGTGGGGGCGTAACCTCGATCGGCCCCGGGGACATCGGGCCACGAGAAAAATGCTCTCATCATACTGAGAGTGACCTGGCACTCCCGGTCCATGAACCGAAACGAGCATCCCTCGTCGGTCCGGGCGATCGAACTAAGTACCTCAAGTGTCAGACGGACAAATGTGTCCGCCGACACCTGCAAGAAATCTCGCCAGCCCACGTTGTCGTACAACGTGAGCATCCCCTCTAGTACCCCCAGGCGTCCTAGGTCGGCAAGGTGTGCAAACCTGGAGGGTACGATCGAGCGCTGGGAGATACGCTCGAAAGCGACGCGATGTGCGTCGTTCCGGAACGTGATCCCCAGCGGCCCGATCAGTGGAGCCGGAGGTGGTGGCTGTGAGCGGCAGGGAGCGGCTGTGTGGGGTGTGCGGGCTGTACGGGCTCTGCAGGCTGTGCGGGGTGTGTGGGGCCTGCAGGCTGTGCTGGGTGGACGGTGTGTGTGGGAGAAGGCGGAGGAGAGTCCTCCAACTCATGGGAGGGGCCGGCGTCATCCGACCGCTTCCGCTTGGCGGAAGCTCTCCTCGATCGCGGCCGTGTCCGGGGCGGCATATGGGCCCCGAGCGCGCACCGAAAAACGTGTAAAGTGCGGCGTGTGCAAAATAAAGGAAAGAGTATACCCCGACACGCCTCGAGTGCTAAGCAATGGAAGCGTGCGAAGACAGCGCCTCCGCGAAGCCCGAATCAGTCCCTAGGAGCTCCCCTGGGCTCCCCTAAGCTCCCAAAAACAACCTGCGCATGAAACGGAGATATCAGCGGGTAATATTCAAAATGTATGGAGCATTAGGGGTATAATAGATAGATATAGAAATCAATTTGGGTTTGGGGTTCGTTTAACGCATGGATCCTCGAAAAATACACAAAAAGAGGAGAAAAAGGCGAAATAGGCGATACCGGAGGTGGTCGGAGTGGTGGCCGTCGGCGGCGACTCGGGCGAGGCGCGGCGGAGCTCGGCCGGCGGTGGCTGGCCGAGCGGCGGCGCGGCGGCGGTCGGCCGGGCGAGTGAGGGCGCGAGCGAGGGGAACGGGTGAGGGGAATGCGAAGGGTCGCGGGCGTTTTGAGATTTTTTTCGTTTCGAAAAATGTGCCCCCCCTCGGCCCCTTATATAGTAAAAGTTACGACTCGGCCGAGTGACTAGGTCACTCGGCCGAGTGACTAGGTCACTCGGCCGAGTGAGATCAATGGAAATATCCTCCTCGCTTACGCTTCGGCCGAGTGGCCTTGACAGCCTCGGCCGAGTGGAGTAAGTCCATTCGGCCGAGTGGCTCAAGCTACTCGGCAAGACTCGCCCTAGGAGCGTATCCGTTTTACTCGGCCGAGTGAATATATATACTCGGCCGAGTAGCAGTTATACTGAAATCAGGAAAATAAACAGAGAGTTGGGTACAACAGACTTCCCTCGTTCGTGAGCGGCTCGGCCGGACGAACTTGTGTACTCGGCCGAGTGACTAGTATACTCGGCCGAGTGAGCCTTGTGTTCTGCTGTTTGTCTTTGTTTAGGCTCTAAACTCCGTCTTTCTTCCTCCAGTCGATTTCATCTTCCTCCTAAGCATCGAGCGCCTTCCTGGGGCGCTCCTCGTCGTCTCGTTCATCCTCCTCATGATGGATTTACTTATCTCCTCTCCTGTCAAGAAAAATAGGACCCATTATTACAAAATTTTTGGGCGAACGACTCGAAACACTAAAAATTTCTAAAACAAAAATAAAAGAAAAATGAAAATAAAGCAATAACCGTCGGGTTGCCTCCCGACAAGCGCTCGTTTAAGGTCATGAGCTCGACCCCCTATGATTTTCAATTAATGCGAGATGTTTGGTGCATATGAGATGCACCCATCAAACTTTCCGGGGAGAGCGCTTGGATTCGGAAGTGGCGGCGGCGTGTTCTCCCTCGGTGGTCTCCCGTCTCGAATAGTGTTGGGGGGAGGCTCCCCCAAGCTAGCATTTTCTCCGGTCAACGGCTTCACCGTGACGCCGATTTCCGTATCGACGGAGCTTTCATCGGAGACTTCAATTTCGAGAGCTTGCAGAGCTCTCGAATCCTTGCGACATCAGCGTCGCCTTCATCATTTTCAGCGGAGAGGTCGGGGAATCATCTATCTTCTCATCTCGGCCTAAATCCGGGCCTTCCTCAAAATCCTCATCGAAAAGAGCGCCAATTGAGTGGGGGATCGCCTCCTCTATTACCTCATCAAGGAGGTCCATGTAGTCAAGCTCCTCGTGGTAAGGCATGTGTTTCATAGCCTTAGGAATGTGAAGCTCCACCTCAATGTTGCCGACGTTCAAAGTTAGGGTACCTTCTCGCACGTCGACAATCACACCGGCGGTGGCGAGGAACGGGCGTCCAAGTATCAATGACGTATCTCCCTCCTCCTTAACGTCCATGATCACGAAGTCACATGGCAAGCATATTCCCCCCCGGGACTTGTAGCGGGATGTCTTCGGCGATCCCTACCGGCCTCGTTATCCGTCCATCGGCTAATTGTATGCGCATGTCGGTAGGTTTCAACTTCGTCCCGGTGTTTAGCCTTAAGAACATGGAGAGAGGCATGCGGCTTACACTAGCCCCTAAATCTACCAATGCCTTTTGAAGAGGGACGCCGCCCAAGGTGCAAGGAATCCGAAAACTCCCCGGGTCTTTAAATTTGGCCGGCTCCTTCTCTCTCTTGGTGAACCAAGAGCCCTCCTCGGCTAGCATGATCTTCTCCTTCCTCGTTCTCCCCGAAATCAAATCCTTTAGGAATTTAGCGTATGTGGGGATTTCCACGATGGCGTCGAGGAAGGGAATGTTGAGGCTAACCCCTCTTAGATAGTCGAGAAACTTTGCTAGCCTTTTCTCCATTTTCGCTCTAGCAAGCCTTTGGGGGAATGGGACCGGTGGCATGAAGCGCCTTTCCTCAATCAATTGCTCCGCTCTAGATTTCTCCTTTTCTTGCGGCTCTTTCTCCTTATCAACTTCAACTACCGGCTCAATTGGCTCCAAACTTTCCTCCACGGGCTCCTCGGTAGGAATCATGGCGGGGGTGGTATCCTTCCCGCCTCTAGTAGTAACGGCAACTACGGCATTGATGTGGCCGGTGTTGCCCCGTGGGTTTTGCTCGGGTTGCGCCGGCAATCGTTGAGTGTTCCGATTGAGCAACGCCAATTGCTCCGATATTTGAGCCACAACGGTATTAAGGGAGTCTTGCCCCGCCTTCAAGGTAGCATTGACCTTATTTTGCTCGACCATAAACGCCTCCACTCTAGCTTCGAAGTCGGATCGTTGTTGAGCTTGTGGAGGGTTTTGATTTTGATTCCTCCACCCCTGATTGTATCCGGGCGGCCTATAAGGTGGAACTTGTTGCTTCGGTTGGAAATTTTGTTGTGGAGGCCCCCTCGGTGGATAGTGTTGTTGTTGGGGTGGTGGTGGTGGTCGAGCTTGTTGAGGTGGTGGTTGTGGCGGGTTCAAAGCTCCTTCATTGTTGGCGTAAGAGAATCCGGGATGATTTCTTGTGGCCGGATTGGCCTACCCTTGGTTCCCCGTGACATATTGTACTTGCTCCAAGGATCCTTCTCCGGGCTCTCCTCCCACATACATGGCTTGAGATTGGTCTTGCCAATCACACACTTGGTTCGTTGGTGCGGAGGTGGGGGGGGGGGTTCCTTGGGGCTCCGTGATAAACTTCTCCAGTCTCTCCACTACCTTGTGGAGAGAATCAAACTTGCTTGTAAGCTCCGCTACGGCCTTCGCCTCATAGATACTAGTTGGCTTCAAGGAGGACGTAGAGTGTCCTCGCTCATCGCCCCATTGTTGATTGTTTGAGGCCATCTCCTCAATTAGGGCCGTAGCTTCTTCGGGAGTCTTTGATAAGATAGCACCATTCGCCACAGCATCAATAATTTGTTTGGTCCCCGGTTGGAGACCGTTGTAGAAGCTATGAACTAGCTCCCAATCTTCAATGATATGGTGCGGGCATTGATGCTGCAGATCCTTAAAACGCTCCCAAGCCTCATAGAGCGTCTCTTGGGGTCCTTGCTTGAAGGACATGAGAGCGCTCCGGATCTTCACCGTCTTGGAGGGCGGATAGAACTTGTCAATGAATGCACTCGCCAACTCGTCCCAAGTGGTGAAGACCCCCTCAGCCTGCGTCCTCAGCCAATAAAGTGCCTTGTCTTTTAGCGTGAAGGGGAAGAGACGCAGTCTGATGGCATCGATGGAGACCCCCGGCATCTGAAATGTGGCGCAATTCGACAAGAATAATTGGATGTGGTAGTGAGGATTTTCATGGGCATTCCCATGAAATGGATCCTGCTGCATCAGAACCACTAGTCCAGTCTTTAGCTCGAAGTTCTTGTCAGCCGCCAACTCCGGCATGGCAATGGATGAGGTAGTAGAAGAGGTCTTAGGCCGAAGCCTATCTCGAATAGAAATTATCCTCGCCATCCTTGCCGCTAATTGGTCCGCAGTTTCCGGGTTGGTCATAAACCTCTCTTCCGGATTTTGTCTCCTTTCCGCTCTAAGTCTCCGCGCGGTACGTTCGATCTCGGGATCAAATAATATAGCTTCAGGGTCCGCCGTAGATCTCGTGTACATGCACAGGAAAAAAAAGAGTTTCAAAGAAATGATTAGTTCCGTGGAAGGGTTAGGTAAAAATAAAGAAATAAAATAATAATAATAATAATAAAAAGGAAATAGCTAGGGTGGTAAGATCAAACGCAATCGCCTCCCCGGCAACGGCGCCAAAAACTTGATCGCTCCAGGATGTAACCCAAAGAACGGTTGTAGTTTTACCGCAAGCGCACGGTATAGCGGTGAGCGGGATATCGAACACAGGGAGGACGAATGACCGTGCTTGTTCCAATCAACCTGGCTATTTAAGAAGAGAGAAATGCCTTTGGCGATCCTGTCACAATCGTCAGACAAAGTACGGAAATATCAAATCAAATAAAGAACGTCTAGGGAATGGGGAATTCCCGCTACTCACCGTATTTCGTAAATGTGGTTCGTCGGTATCAAAATTTCTAGAATAAGATTTTGGATGAACTAGTTGCAACTGAATGTAGAACCAAGCTCACGCTCTCGCGCTGTTGCCGGTCTATAGCTATCCTAGGTTTGGGTCCAATCTCTTGCAAACCCTAGCCTAGGGAAGCTAGCATTAGGATCAACATCATCATTCAATCGCGCACCGAGCCCAATCTCTTACAAACTCGGCCCGCGACCTAGGTTAGGATAGTTCCTACCCGTCCAATCTCTTGCAAACGGGTATCGGCACGGAGTTGCAACCGGAAACCCTAGTATCGGTCCAATCTCTTGCAAACCGATACTACGGAAATCCGATTCCAACCCAATTCGGATTTCTAGGGTTTTCTATCGAATTGGGATCCAATCTCTTGCAAATCCCAATCGGTATGAACTCCTAGCTAACCGTAGTAAATCGATCCCAATCTAATCCCTAAACAACAATTCTAGCAAAATCTCTACTAATTCATCACAAATATGAAATTGGGCTTGTAGGGTTCATCCCCACGCCCCAAGACGTGGAGACTACTCACAATTCATAGCAAGATCACAAAAATATCAATGAAATAAGCAATAGAATTCATCACAATATTGAGATACGCAATAAAAATAGAATTTTTAGAGAAGAGAGAGACAAACCAATGGAGTTCTTCAAATAATTCAACAAAAATCAACTTTTGTCTCCTCTCCAATCACAAGAATAAAGCTAAAAAGTTAATCTAAAAAGCTACAAAAATCTAAGAGAAAAGCTCTCTAAAACTAGGGTAAAAACAGGGTTTAAATACCCCCCAAAATCGTCCAAAAACTGTGACCAAAATACCCCTGCGCAGCCTGAAATCCGTAATTTTCGCTACAGGCAGCGCGTCGCACTCGGCCGAGTGACATAAGTCGCTCGGCCGAGTGAAAAACCCTGAGAATTTCCAGTAAGTCTTGATCTTCAGGGGTCTTCACTTCGGGGGCTGCTCGGCCGAGTGAGTTGTAGTCACTCGGCCGATGGCTTCTTGGTACTCGGGCGGTCGGGATTATCCACTCGGCCGAGTGGGTCTTCTGAAGCTCAGGCAGCCGAAAAACAGTAACATGGCGATTTTTGAATGGCTTCGTCTGGGCGCCACTCGGGCGGACGGGATGTCGTCACTCGGCCGATGTGGTCTCCGTCGCTCGGCCGAGTGCACATATGAATCGTATCCGATCTGGTCGGCCGAGCGGTGTCTCGCTGGTCGACCGAGTGGCTCCTCCACTCGGCCGAGTGGGACACAAAAAATGCCCAATCAGCTTGTTTTGGCCTCATCGTCGCTCCTGCAATGTCCGTTCTTCTTCCGCTCCTCTCCAACAGCAAAATACCCCTTGGGGAGGTCGTTGGTGACCCTCTGGAGTAAGTGCATCTCGAGATACGATTCATCGCGCCAAATCACCTGAAATGCGACAAAAACAACAAATCGTGAAAAGCATCGCAATATCGTCGATATATCGTGAAAAACATGATTTGGGCGATCTAAATGGCATGCAAACATGCGGGAAAAAAGTGTAAAATAAGGAGTGATCAGTAGCTAAGCTTCCTGCAAGAAGACCAACTCGTTAGAAAGGCTCGGTTGGCTGCCAACTGAGAGCCTCTCCGATGCTTAAATCAATTGATGACTATTTGGAGAATGTCGGGCACGCTGGGTGATCTCAAAGGTAGATCGGCCCTTGCGTGGCAGACTAATGCGGAAGGCGCGAATATATGGGAGATATCCGACCTTGAATGTAAATAGGAGTGTTAGGATTTCTTACTCATTAGCCAACCTCTTTGTCGTTGGAGGAGATGTGATATTTATAGGCTGTTAGAGTCGGTTGCTTTAGCTGAGCTGTCGGTATCAGGGTGTCAGGAGGGTTGTTGGAGTCGGTTTCTTTAGCTGAGCTGGCGGTGTCAGGGTGTCAGAAGATTAGGACGACAATGTTAGAGCCGAAACTGTCAGAACCTAAAATGTCAGGCGTGAAAATGTCAGTCGCATAGTTATCAGGCAAGAAAGTATCAGGCGGCGAAACTATCAGTGATATTTAAGGCATGTTTCCTCCCTCCTAGGCCGAGCTCGTCGCCCGAGCCCGACGTCTCATGCTCTTCCTTGGGCAGACTTCCTTGGGCGGAGAGTTAGGCGAGCTACCCTTATGGCGAGCTGGCGTGGATCGTGTGCTATTAGCCGGATGGCTCTTCACTTTGGTTCGGTCAACAAGTTTGCCGCTCTGCAGGCGCGGGCTGCTCCGAATCTCGGCGAGCTTCTCTAAGCCTCGGCGGGCTAGTTTTCATTAAGGAGATTCGGCGGGCTATTTACTTGGGCCTTGATCATACAGGCCTTGATCGACTGGCTCGATCTTAAGGTCGTAACAACTAGCATTAAGATCGACAATGTAATTCAACTCCAACTCAAGTTCGCTCTTGCGCAATGAGAGTTTGAATCTAGATCATGATGGTTCGTATTCATTTTACCGTCGTAAAAACGAATATAATTATAGAAATATAATAAAGATGCTATCTTTGGTCGCTCTCTCGCACCAACTCTAGGGAATCTCGATTATAGATCTAAATCGAATATCTATGGCTTCACATAGATCAAGATCCTTTCTCGAGCTCTCAAGATCCAATAGAAATTACTAGATATCCGTAGTAAATCAATCATAATCTAACCCTTTAACAAGTTTAACAACATGGGTTTTCAATAGATTTCACATATCAAGCTTTGAATTCATAGGGTTCATCCCTTTGCCCAGAAGCAAAGAGACTACTCACAATTCATCATAATCGAACAAAAGAATTGGGATATGCAATCGAATTCATCACAAAAGATAGATCTAAACAGAAATTTATCATAAAAATTAGAAATATCAAGAGTTTAGACAAACCAATGATGTTCTAAGGCTTCAAATAACAAGAGAATTAAGATCCATGCACTCTAATCCTTAAGCAAAAACAAGTTGAAATAAAACTTATCCTAAGAACTCTAGCTGTCTCGTCTCTCCGTTTTAACGGCTCTCAAAACTAGCTATTTATACTTTCCCAAAAAGTCCAGAAAAAGCTGACAAACATACCCCTAGGAGGAGGCAAACCCTAATTTCTGAACCTGGGTCGTTGGCGCACTCGACCGAGTGAAACTGTCACTAAGTCGAGTGGCAATTCTGCAGAGAAATAGTAAAAGTCAGCCTTTTGTCATCTTCGGGCCACTCGGTCGAGTGGTCGGCTCACTCGGTCGAGTGAGCTAATCACTCGGTCAAGTGGAGTCTTCTGTAGACTCCTCCAGAAACAGTATTATGCCAGCTGTTTTTCCTCTCTCCACTCGGTCGAGTGGAAATTCCACTCGGCCGAGTAGAGTGCTGCGCTTCTTTGACTGGATTGGAGCTGTATCAGCCTCACCCGGTCGAGTGAGCTGTCACTCGGTTGAGTAGGCTGATATTTCATCATTTTCTCCTTCTTCTTGCTTCTTTCCTCTTTCTCTCGTCTTCCTTCTGCTTCTTCTCTTCTTCAAGCACCGTGAGCTCCTCGGTATCGTCGTCGTTGACGCTCCAGCACGTGTGTATGTGCTCATAGCTCCAAATTGCTCCCGATTGCTCCAAATTTCCTGAAAATCCAACAAAACAAAGAAATAGTGAAATCGTCATTTAAGCGTTAAATTCATGATATGAGCAATCGTTATGGCATGGAAAAATGCAGAAATAAAGTGTAAAATATGAGCATATCAAAATCCCCCAAGCTTATTTCTTACTTGTCCTCGAGGAAGATAAGTAAAAAGCTGGTGAATAAAGAAAATCAAATAAATTGAAAAGAAGGCGAAGAGGGGAACTGCTCGATCATTCTCTCAGAACTCGAATTCACTTACTCAAATGCACTAACAATGAATATAAAGATCACTATAGCTTTTATTTCGACATCATTTCATACGAGGTACACTTGATATATAAAAACTGAGAACAATGCGAATCTTATGAAATATGAAACCATTTTAATGTTAAACATCGTCTAAGGCATAGAAAACGATATACATAATCATATATAACACACTTTTCAATTGACTGCTTCTACTTGGAGTATAAGAGATATCACGCAATTCATACATATAAGAATAGAAAGACGTGGTTTTATGAATTTCATGTCAATTTTTCAACTCATAGATGTCATTATACTTAAAGTCATCTCCTTAAGTGTTAGAAATTACATAGCTTAGGTAATCATGCATATATAACTAATCACACTCTCACACATCATTGGATTTTCTCTCCCAAGCTTAACTATAATGTGGTAGCATCGAATATAGAATATAGTTTTTTCAAAAGTATCGTGGCTCCATAAAACAAAAGTAATGAAAGAAAAGAAAGGGAGGGATCGTGTATATAAAATGATGTTCTCTTTTCTTTTCTTCTTTTTGGTTTTTCTTTTCTCTTTTTTTCTTTATACACAAATAAGATCCCAAAGAAAGATGCATACACATGTTTTTTCTTTTGAGGTTTTGGGTAGTATGTGAAAGATGCACAAATAAGAGTCGCTTTAGGGGAAATCTCCAATGATAATATGTATAGAAATGTTTTTCAAGATATGTGGAGAAAGAATATATCATATCACTCAGTTCACTCTTTGTATGTGCATAACTACTTCAGCAGGGTAATGTCATCTACTCAGTTTGATTTCTAAAAGCAAACTAGTCTATTCATATCAAATGACAATCAGTTCATTCAACCTGAAGATTTAATACACAATTCATGCAATAAGAAGTGATATGGAGATAAGAAAACAATACTCCAAATATAATGCAGTCAATGCGCGAATCTTGGTGTGTTTTCTATAAAAAGTACACAATAAAGTAATTCTTAGACAAGTCAACGTTAAAATTCATCCATGGACAAATAATATCACATTGGAAGTTCTTTTTCTCAAGTTCACAACAAGTATATTGTAAATGATATCATGTCAAAAGATATGTGCACAGGTAAAGCGAAATTCAAGCTATATTCATCACAGCGAATTCATTTCTAGCAAAGAAAGTACAAGAAGTAAGCATAAAATAAAATCTAACTATACACATGCAAGCACTCCAAAAGTAAGGAAAATGTGATGCATGAAAAAGTGAAAAAATGCGTGAAAATAAGTGAAAATAAAGAAAAATAAAGTTGAAAATAAAGAAAATAAAAGTGCGTGAGTGCACTCACTCCACCAAGCTAAACAACACATTGTCCTCAATGTGCAAAGTGTGGCACAAGGACATAGAAGATATGTGTGGGTGGGTATGGATGCGAGTATGATGCAAAATGAAAAATAAGAAAAAATAATAAAAGAAAAATATGATGGTATATGCAGTGAATATATGCAAGATAAGCATGCAAAATGATGGATGGATGCAAAGGTGGTCAAAAATACTCTCCCAAGCTGGAATCTATGGTACCCTGCAAAAAGTGAAGACAAAGGGGCAAGCAAAATGATGGGGCGAGAGAGGAACAAAAATATAACAGTCATCAAGTGAAGTGCCTACTTAGGTGCATCACCATCACCTCTCTGTGGCGGCGGCAGAGGGGCTAGCTGCTATTGCTGCAGACACTGCAGGATATGGTTCAGCGTCAGCTGAATACCAGGGATAAGGGCAATATGGGTTTACTGGACAGCAACTGATCGCTCCTGGATATACACCCGGATGACAGTCATAGTCTACCGCAAGCGCACGGTGTAGTGGCGATCGGGTATCGAACACGAGGAGGACGAATGACATTACTCTGTTTTAATCACCTAGCTATGGGTGGTAGAATGGAATGGTTTCGAGAATATTGTCACAGTCGTTCAATTAACAATTTGAATTCTATATAATAAAAGCGTCTAGGGCCAGGAAATTCCCACTACGGATCGTTATTTATCTTTGTGAGTCGTGAATATCAATGTTGCAAGGCTTGAATTGAGGTGAACTAGTCGTAACTAAATAGAGAACCAAGCTCACGCTCTTGCGCTATTGCCGGTCTATAGCAACCTAGATTAGGGCCCACTCTCGTACAAACCCTAACCTAAGCCGGTAGCATAAAGATCGACATCATCGTCCAATCGCATCTCGAGCCCACTTTCGTGCAAACTCGAGTTGCGATCTAGGTTATGATAGTTCGTATCCGTCCAATCTATTGCAAACGAATATGGGTATAGATTTATAATAACAATCCTAGCTTTGGTCCAATCTCTTGCAAACCGAGTCTAGATAATCTCGATTATAAAACTAAATCGAATATCTAGGCCTTTCCATCGATTGGAATCCAATATCTTGCAAATCCCAATCAATGGAAATTCCTAGCTACTCGTAGAAAATCAATCATAACCCAACCGTTTATCAATCCTAGCAACACATTAATTCGTTCATCACAAGTCTAAAATCGGGTCAATAGGGTTCATCCCCATGCCTTGAACAACGGCACTACTCGCAATTAATCATGGCAATCACAGAATAAACGAATAAAAACATATAGTAATTCATAGTTGAGAGAAAACAATTCACAAAAACAAGAAATTTGATAGAAAGAACAAACCAAATTTCCAATCTTCAATCTCTAGTTAAGAATTACAATTAGAATAATAACCAAAAACTAATTTCTGGTCTCCACTAAAATTAGGAAGAAAACTAGCTTAAATACCAGCCAAAGTCGGCCAGAAAATCCTGACAGATCTGCACCTGGCGCAGCCCAGAATCCTAATTCGCGATACAGGCAGACTGCGCCACTCGACCGAGTAGAACATGTCACTCGGCCGAGTGACAGACCCAAAGAAAAACAGAGATATTGGGGGTTTTGGGGGTCTGTCGCTCTGTGCCACTCGGCCGAGTGGAGTTCTTTACTCGGCCGAGTGGGCTTTCTCACTCGGTCGAGTGAGTCTTCTACTGATCTTCTCCAAACTTTAGAGAGTTGGCTGAGATCCCCTTTGGAAAACTCTGTCGTACTCGGGCGAGTGGACTTCTTCACTCGACCGAGTGAGATCCTTCACTCGCCCGAGTGTACTTTGACTCCAGGTGCTCTTGTATCCGTTGTACTCGGCCGAGTATGTTCCTTCACTCGGCTGAGTGAGCTGTCTGCTCAGCCGAGTGGGCTGTTTCTGGAGTCATATCTTCTCCTCCTCGCCTCCTCATCGATTCTATCGAACTTCTTCTTTTTCCGCTCATCATCTAGCGCTGCTAGCTCCTCGATACGGTGACAGGCGGTGCTCCAGCGTGTGTAAAATTCCCTTGATCTCATTTATGCTCCAGATCGCTCCATATTTCCTGAAATTCGACAAAAACAAGAAATAATGAAAAGCAACGCGATATCATCGAATAATCGTGAAAAACACAATATGGGCGATCGAACTGACATGCAAACATGCAGAAAAAAGGTGTAAAATAAGGAGCGATCAGCAACGCCTGTGTGAGAGCTCGAAAATCGACTCTAAGTCCAGATACCGCTGACTCGACCCCACGCAGGTGCAAGTCTCTGTCATCAAGAGTGGAGGTAGAGGGACGTGCATGTGTACGAGCAGGACTCCCACAGCCTCCAAAAATTAATGGAGATGCTATTGTGTGTGTGTGTGTGTGTGTATGGAGCGGAGCTCACAGCAGAACACTCAGCCTCCAGGTGAGGTTGAGACACATGAATGGTCTCAAAAATCGGTGCAACAGATGTAGTAATCGGAATATCAGCAGAAGTGGAGGAAGGTGCAGAGGTCGTGGTAACAGATGTAGTAACAGACACCACGACACTTCAGAGAAAACGGTGGCGGTAGAGACTGGAATATCGACTAGTGGGGTGGGATTGAAAACTGAGGATAAGGTCACCCCAGAAGTCGGAATATCAGATAAGGTGAGGGTCTCTACGGTCGTGGAGGAAGAAGGATCGGCACACGCAGGAATGAATGGGGCAACACTCTCAGAAGTGATATGTGTAAGGGGCTCAACACTCTCCGAAATGGTAAGGGCAGGGTTAGATACAACCAATGTACTCTCAGTGATGGGTATAGACGTGGAACTCTCAGCACGAGCAAAAGTGAAGAAGAAGTGCTGGGTCCAGGGAGTGGATCATAGGCAGGCTGGACAATAGGGATCACATGGCGGTGAGGCTCGACGGGATGCTCCTGCTACTCTTCATCGGGCTCTAGCACATATACAGGTGGGATGATAAGGTCCATGAGAAACCTCCACTCCACACCTACTGTTCCTATGTGGGTCCGAATGGGGTTTAGAAGCACGATATAATTTACGAAAAAGGACCATGTAGCCAGACCCAATGGCGCTGTCCGTGAGGACAGATCTTGTGCATGCATGCCAAAACATAGTCAGTTAAGGTAGTGGGGCCCGTAGCATGGCGCAGGTCACTGAATGTCGAAAATGTTGGATCTGGATCTAAGCCTAAAGGGGGGGGAATAGGCTAATAAAAATTCTTACGATATTACAGGAAATATTCAGCATAAATAATCAGACGCCTAGTAAATAAAGCCAATCACAGAGTGCATGAGAGATTTATCCTGATTCGGTCTCCCCAACGAAGTACTCCAGCCCCAAAACAAATACTGGATTCAATAGTCTCAAGGGTACAACTATAAAGAGCTACGAGCACCCACTCTACACTTACCAAGTTCTGTACCGCACTCACTAAAGTGTCAAACACTAATAATCTAGTAAACATTCTCTCTTGACTAGCACCAACTAGTCAAGACCTCAAAAACCCCTAAAAAGAATATTTTAGTAACATACAAAGATCAACACACCAAGTACACAAATATAAAAGAATGATGAGTTTAGAAAAGCTCAATTTGTGTCGATATTGTAGTCTCTGTTGTTCAGCATGTCGTCAGGTATGCTCTGACGAAAATGTAGTCTCGATCTGACACCTGGAACTCAATCTGTGTCCACGAACTAGAGATGCAATCTAGTCTATGTGTATAGGAATTGCAGTTCAACTTCAAACTGAATTGGTGTGTGCGTAAAGCAACTCTTCAAAACTTTCATGCATACGCCACGTTAGCTGCTTAGGTTTTCAAGTTCTTTCACTTTCACGGCATGCAGATGGGGGATTTATCTTCAACCTCTCGTCACAGTAGTATGATGAGGTGCGCCAGTCTGAAATGGTCGATGACAACAGCAAGGTGAAGCATGGCAAAGGGAGCAGCTTCTTCTTGAAGACCTTACGACATCAAGGATCAATGGCCCATCATCAAGATGATGTCGGGGCAGCAAATGTCATGAATGTTGGCAGCAAAGCAAGGTCTTCACTTTGTCGGCAACCTTCATGGCGAGTATAAGAAGGCTGCGGGCTGCTTTGCTTTAGAGTTTTCTCAACGGTGAAGTCGCAGCAACAAAGAACTCATCAGCAAGCTGCTTTGCAGCAGTAAGGAGATGGCAATGAGGTGGTCTTCGATCAGCAGCAGGCTAGGGAGGACTTCGATGGCACTGATGAGCGACGACTAGGGTGGCACTGATGAGCGACAATTAGGGCGGTGCTGATGAACGACAGCACTGGTGGTACTGATGAATGGCAGCGCGGGCAGCGCTCTTGAACGGCAGCACTGTCGATGCTCTTGGACGGTAGTACGGGCTTGTCATCAGCAAGGTTGTTCTTGGCCTCAGCAAGGGAATGGCACATCAAGCAAGCACGGTCGACAAGCAACCAAGGTGGCGGCAATCAGAAATTATTGCGTGAGTTGTAAATCACAACTCCTTGAGCTTCCTTCTTCACAATTGCACTACGATGGCTCTCCAAGCAAGGATGATGATGTTGGCAAGCTTCTTTGGTCTTTGAGATGTTTAGGAGATGGAGTATTGGGCTTGTGGCTTACGACAAGGGAATGAGGTGGCTTGCTTGTTGTGCTTGCGGTAAGGAGAGGTATGCAAGGGTGTTGCTTGCGGCTATGGTTGAGAATTAGGGTTTGGCCGTGATGAAGCTTTCTGCTAGGGATTGATAGCTAGGGTTTTTTGGGCCGGGCTCCTTTTATTGTTGGCCGCATGCAATTGGATCCCTTTGGATGGATGTTTAAATAGGAGAGCTTGGAGATCAATCCGGCTATAGGTGTATCCCTCAATTATAGGAGTTTGGATGGATTTCAAACTTGAATAGGAATCCAAGTGGGATTTGTTTTGAATATGAAATATGAATTGGATTTCAAGCAATCACTAATTGATTTGTATGTGATTTGAAGTAATCACCAATTGATATGAATAGGATTCCCTCATTATCTCTCCATTTTGACCAAGTCTTTTTTGCATATGAATTGGAATTTCTCCATCAATTTGACTAAGTCCCCCTTTGAATATTTACGAGCTTGCCACTCTTGAAAACACTAAGCACACACATCAAAACATTCACACATGTTTCCCTACCAGCCTCATGGGCTCTCTCCCATGTCATCGCCCAAAGCATGAACAGCTCGGATGTGGACATTGTCCCTACCTCTAGCCTGGCTAAGATGGTGGTCGCCAAGAGGCGCTGGCAGTGCCGGGATATGGTCGCTATGTGGTGGAGGAGGCGCTGTCCCAGAGGAAGAAGGACCGGGGTCGCCAGTTTTCTTCCTCTTGGAAGCAGGATGCCTACCACTAGAACGGGTGCGTGGAGGCATCGAGGAATACCGTGAATGAAACACACGCTACGTGAAATGCAAGTGAAACGCTAGAAAATAATAGAGAACGAGTGTACCGAGCGAACGATGTGACTCCCAAGCAAATATCTGAGTGTATGGTAGCTCCCCCAAGCTTTGTCTCTGCAATATTCACGAATGATCTCCCCAAGCTTTCTTGTTGCACAAACAAATGATGGTTAGCGTTAAGAATTCAAAATAATTTGGGTTGATCGAGATAAAATTGAGATTAATAGGGTTGAATTGGATTAGGGGTTGAATTAGGGCTTACGGGATGGAAAGGAGAAGAAAGAGGATGAAATAAGGCTTAATGGGGAGGAGGGTGGCCGTACTCGGTCGGAGGGTGGTCGGCCGGTGGCCGGGGCTGTCGCCATGGCCGAGTGATGCTGGAGCTCAGGCGAGTGGACAGGGTGAGAGGAGGAGGGGGGTGCTGCTCGATTTAGGGGTGAAACCCTCGATCGAGTGCGATTCGGCTTTAAGTATGGGGCTGTGCCGCCTAAGTCACTCGGTCGAGTGACGATGGTTACTCGGTCGAGTAGCCCAATGCGGCTGAAATTTGAATTTTTGGCATAGCAGTTTGTCGAGTGACTCAACCGAGTGAGTTAAGTCACTCGGTCGAGTGAGAAGAGTCACTCGGTCGAGTGAGAAGATGAGACAAAGTGTGAATATTTGAGTCTTCTGCTATAGTCTCCCACTCGGTCGAGTGGAATTAGTCACTCGGCCGAGTGAACTAATGACTCGGTCGAGTGGAGAGGCCTTACAGAGCATTGAAATTTGGCTTTATGCTAAGGGATTCACTCGGTTGAGTGACATATTCACTCGATCGAGTGGTATTATTTTACAGAATAAGTTTTGAGTTCTTCCCTGATCAGTGTGTCACTCAGTCGAGTGAGCTCTTCACTCGGTCGAGTGAAAATTTCACTCGACCGAGTGAGCCTATTTTTTCAGCTTTCTATTCTCTGTTTTTCTCCATCTTCTGTTTCTCCTTCAGTCTTTAGTTTCCTCCTTCCTTTCTTGTTTAAGCATGTCTATAGCTCAGCTCTCCATCACCATGGGTACTCTCCATTAGAATGGTATCCTCGTATCTTCTTCCTACAATTAAAAATGTTGTCCAATGTCAGTTCTTTTCCTAACTCTTGATCTATTAAATGAATAAAAGTCTAAAACAAAATGAAAACTAAAAATCAACTAAAACTAATATAGAAATGTCGGGTTGCCTCCCGATAAGCACTCATTTAAGGTCTTGAGCTCGACCCCTCATGATTTTACATTAAGCGCGTGATATTCGGTGCATAGGAGATGTACGTGTCGAATTTGGTGAGGAGACCGCTAGGATTTGGATGCTTCACATCTTCTTGTTTGGCCTCCTCGTTTGTCGTCTCCTTTCTTATGATGGTGGAGTGTTTCTCCCCACAACTTTTGTTCTTGGCCTTCGAAGGCTCTATCTTCTTGCAATGTTGAAGTCTTTACAGGTGGCGCGTGCTTTTGTTGCTTCCCAGAAGAGAGCTTGCAGAGTTCTCTTATCCTCACGACATCAGTGTCGTTCTCCTCTTCTTCGGTGAGAGGGTCCGGGGTGTCTCCAAGTTGGAGGCTATCTTCAGAATTTGGCTCCACATCAAAACTATCCATGTGCAAGGCGTTGATGGCATACGGTGTGTCTTCCTGATGGCCTCTTCAAGTAGGTCAATGTAATCATTCTCATCAAGCGAGGATATATTCTTCATGGCGCACGGGAGATGGAATTCGACCTCAATATTTCCAATGTTGAGTGACAACATTCCTTCTCGCACATACACGATGACTCCAGCGGTGGGTAAGAATGGACGCCCAAGGATAAGCGATGTGTCTCCCACTTCCTTCACGTCCATGACGACGAAGTCACATGGCATGCAAAGTCCTCCCGGTATTTGTAGTGGTACATTTTCAGCGATCCCAACCGGCCTAGTGATACTCCCATCGGTGAGTTGAATCTTCATGTCGGTGGGCTTAAGATCGGTCCCTGTATTTAACTTCTTAAACATTATGAGAGGCATGCGACTCACGCTTGCACCCAAATCAACTAAAGCTTTTTGAAGGGGGTCTCTGTAAAGTGTGCATGGAATTCTAAAGCTTTCGGGGTCTTTTAACTTCTTTGGCACCTTGTCTTCTTTGTCGAACCATGTTCCTTAGTCGGTGAGCATAATTTTCTCTGTCCTATTCCTTCCTGTAATCAAATCTTTGAGGAACTTTGCATACATCAGGATCTCGATGATAGCATCTAGGAATGAGATATTTAGGCTTATGCCTCTCAAGTACTCCAGAAATCAAGCGAATTTCTTCTCCAATTTAGCCTTTGTCAACCTTTGTGGGAATGATACCGGTGGCACATATACTCTCTTCTTCTGGGGCTCGTCAGCTTCTGATTTTCTTCTTCATTAATGGTCACTATGGGTCTCTCTACTTCCTTGTTCTCATCTATCTCAACCGGGGTGTCATGCTTTCGGCTTTGAGTTTGAACCATGACGGGAGTCATGTCCTTCCTGCCTATATTCGTCACCGCTGCCACCGCATTGATGTGACCGATGTTGCTTCTTGGGTTCACCTCTGGTTGAGCTGGCAATTAGTTTTGGGCTCTATTCAATAATGTAATTTGCTCCGCTAGCTGCGCCACTAATGTGTTGAGTCTATCTTGGCCCGCCGATAGTTGAGCATTTATCTTCTTTTGTACGGCCGTGAACTCATCAACCCTTGTCTCACGCTTGGATCTCTGCAGTGTCAGGGGTGGGTTTTGTGGCCTCCAACTTTGATTGTATCCGGAGGGTCTATAAGGCCCCGCTTGTTGCCTTTGCTGAAACGGCTGCTGCTGTGGTGGCCTTGGCTGGTATTGTTGCTGCTGAGGTGGTGGGCGAGCTTGTTGTTGTTGTGGTGGTTGTTGTTGAGAAGGGGTTAAGGATCCATTGTTGTTTGCATATGAAAACCAGGGTGAGTTTTCCAAGCCGGATTCACCCAAGTCCCATTATTTCCACCACCAGGCTTGTAATCTGAAACATATTGAACCTGCTCCATAGGTTACTCATTCGTATCGTCCCTAACAAATATGACTTGGCCTTGGTCTTGCTAATCATTCATACTCCCACCGGATGTTGACGTACCTTGAGCGCAAGATGGCTCACTCAGCTTCTTCTTAATCATCTCTACTACTCTGGATAGAGCATCAAATCTCCCAGTCAAGTTTTCCACTGCTTTCGCCTCATATATGCTATCTAGCTTCAAGGATGATGGTGATTAGCCTCTCTCATCGACCCACTGCTGATTATTGAAGCCATCTCCTCAAGTAGTGCAGTGGCCTCTTCAGGAGTCTTTAATAGTATTGCCCCATTGGTGGTGGCATCAATAATCATTTTAGTGTCTGTCTTCAAACCATTGTAGAAGCTATGCACCAACTCCCAATTGTCGATGCTGTGGTGGGGGCATTGATGTTGAAGATCTTTAAAGCACTTCCACACCTCATATAAAGATTCCTGTGGTCCTTGCCTGAATGACATCGAAGAATTCCATAGCCTGACGGTCTTTGATGGTGGATAGAATTTGTTAACGAAGGCACTTGCAAGATCGTCCCATGTAGTGAAAGTACCATTCACTTGCGTCATCAGCCAATACAATGCTTTGTCTTTAAGTGTGAAAGAAAAGAGCCGCAGGCGGATGTCGTCCTCTGATAATGTAACGACTGGTTTTTGTATGATTGGATTATCAGTGTGTTTTGCTTGTGATGGTGGGTTCTCTCCTTGTGTGGTTTCCATTTCCATAGTTCTCGCTTTCATTCATCTCGTTGAGATTTCCTAGCTTTCGTTTTCATTCCTTTTGATGTGATCTTCTAGCTTCTTCCTTAGAATCATTGAACTCGAAGTAAGTCACTCGTGACGAGCTTCATATCGATCATATCTTAGCGATAGGTTGATCCTAGAAACCTTAGAATTCATCTCGGACCTTCGCGCTCCATTTCGAGACTTTTCGTGCACGTTAGTTGGTTCAAGAAGATCAACCGATCGACTAGATTCCAAACTAGTCGGTCAGAAAATCAACTGGAACCGACTAGTTCGTTCAATCAATTATTTAGGAGTTACTGTTTACTCTTAGTCGGTCTAAGAACAACCATCGACCGACTAGATGCTAAACTAGTCGGTCAGGAATCCTTCTCAGACCGACTAACTCTCATTTCCATGATCTCTCTCAGAATTCAGCCTTTAGTCGGTCTATGAACACCCATCGACCGACTAGATGCTAAACTAGTCGGTTGACAAGCCTTCACAGACCGACTAACTCATAGTCCAGTTTTCCTGAGCGAGCTACTGTTTACTCTTAGTCGGTCTGCGTTGATCAACCGACCGACTAGTTCCCAAGCTAGTCGGTCACCAATCCTTCTTTGACCGACTAATCAGCCCAGGAAACCCTAGTTTTGCCCTAGCCGCCACACTTTTCTATAAATACGCCCCAAACGTTTTCTTCTTCTTCCTCATCACCCCAAACCCTTGTTCTCCCCCATTGAGCCCCCTACTACCTCAAACCCTTATTCCTTCATCCCAAGCCCAAAATCCATCATCCAAACTCTCCCTTAACACATTCTACCTCTCATCTTCCTCAAAATCTCATCAAACCCCAAAATCCCCCAAAACCCTATTTCTCCAAACTTCTCCATCCATTTCCAGATCTGAACCCTAGGTTTCCCCGGATCGTTCTTCCGTTGCCGTGCTTGCTCGGCATCGATCTTCCGCTTCTATACGGTAGGGTTCGATCCTTTGGTTTTCTCATAACTCTCCTTGTGATTTTATTGAAACCCTAATAATAAACTAGGTGGATGTTGTTTGATGATTGTTTCTCCGTGGTAGCGATTTCCTCTCCGTAGATAACTTTTGTGGCGTGCCTCGTTGATCATCTTCCTTGGCGTAAGGTAAGTGAAACTTGCCACTTAGGGTTTAGGCCATGTTTTAGGCCATTTGCTTGTTGTAGCGTAAAAGAGACTAGACGGTGAAAGGATAGCCGTCTAGACGCCATTGACCTAGCTTGACAACGAAGCTTGGTCCGTCACCCTCATCATGCTTGTATGTCACGTTTAATTTCTATTAACGGTACGCGAATATCTGCTCATGTCATTGCATACTTGAATACTCATCGTGATTGCGTAGCATCGCTACATACTAGTGCTACTTGTTCCGGCTAGATGCACCCCTACGCCATACTTGTTAAATACACTTTCTGGCTCGTGTTCCAGAAGACGAGCTCAACACAGCCTGCGGGCAATAGGGCACTTGTTGAGTGATCCCTTGTACTTGATGCGTGAACACAGCCTGCGGGCAATAGGGCACTCTCTGAGTGATCCCTTGTACATGACTACAGCCTGCGGGCAATAGGGCATCCATGTGTGGGTGATCCCTTGTACTTGTTACTTGATAATACATGTCACAACTACCACTTGTTACTTGATGTGTTCATTTGACGTGATTTACTTGACTTGTACTTGTCCGTGTTTAAACTTGCAAAACTTGTTATCCATGCCATACTTGCTACGTGCTACTTGTACTTCCCTTTACTTGTCACTTCCATGCTATATTTGCCATGTCATGCATCATACTATAACTGCTAGGTTGCTAGTTTACCTTTCTTTCCGTTTCCTTGCACAAGTCTTTCCAGACTTGTTGACATGTGCCCCTCTCTCTTTTGGGTGTCACATGTTAGACCCAGAGCCAGAGCTTTGTTGCAGGGGATATGGTGTTGCTGATGCTGATGTTTGCTGTGGAGGTGAGTGGACACCAGGGGCATGTCTTGAAGAATGCTCGTGTTCACTTCTTTGTTTAGGTTTGCTGTTAGTTGTTGGTGCGTGGCACCTTTGTATGTATGTTATACCTTGTTGGCCATGTTTGGGCCTTAGACTCTTTTCCCTTTTAGCCTGGTGGCTTTTCTGTGATATTGTAATTTAATTAATGGATAATCTGAGATTGAACATTTTATCTGTCTCTCCTTCTTGTTATTATTGTTGTTCCGTATTGCATTGCAAGGACCTGCCATTTGTAGTTCTATTTGACGCTTATCGGACTAGCGGCTTTTCAGCTTCAAGTCTGAGCGGACCTTCCACGTCTCGCCTCCACATTTTTGGGAAGCGGGACGTGACAGGTTTTATTGGTGGCCCATGCAGGTCCATTTGCAAATGTGAACTATCGGAACAATGATAATAATTATGGAATGTTCATTAAATAAATTAGAACATCCAAGTTATAAGCCCGGAGTCTAAGTTTTTAGCGTTCCTATGTCTTAGGTGGCTGGTAGGCATGTTAGAGCATCTGTCCCAGCTTAGTAGGAACCCATTAGATCAGGACCCTAGCTAGACTTAGATAGACGTCTGTGCTTGCTAGTTAGGAATCCTTGATTGTTAGCTAGACTCCACGTTAGTGATTTATTTGATTGTCTTAAGAGTTACCTTAGTGGTTCCTGTCTAGCTTTGACTAGGATAGACTTCTAGAATTCTTTGGTCTCTCGCTTGGGTTCATCGATTTCGGACCAAGCTGAACTCATTTCATCGCTGTCTAGCCCTTAGGGAAGTCTTAGCGCTTAGTTCCATAATCTTTAGCTGGTTGACCGTAGGAGTTTCTGTAGATTTTCCTAAGTCATATCCTAGGCGTATTTGTGCCTTGATCATCCGACCAAATCCCTTGCCTCAATTCCCATGACCACCATGTTTCGATAATCGTTGATCCTTCGAATGTCCCCATTCGCAAAGCTTAATTTCTTTTAAAGTTATTTTTCGATTTCCCTTATTAAAGTTTTCGTTAAGTTTAAATTTTGTTTTAAACCCGCTACGTATATACTTAAAATTTCTCACTTTTCGATTGAGTCAAATTCCTTGTAGATTTCGGAGTCTAATGGTTGTAATTATAATTGCTAACTCGTAACAATTTTCTTGTCTATATTTTCGCATTTCGGTTTAAAGACTCCAATACTATTTTGGAAAATTCGATGTACCATTTTCTAACTATGAGATCCATTTTAATCGCATAGCATACATACTTTAAAATCTTTTCCAAGCTAAATGGAATTTCAATTGTTATATGTATACTTATATCTCGTACTCTTTCGTTGACTTAAATTAATTTTTGAAATTCGAAAGTTTTGACGAGATTTTGATTACTATTTTATAATTTTTTGCAGCCTATACCTTTCATACCTATTTGAATATCTTGTCCATTTTCATAAATCGATTTAATTCTGAGCCGCAATTCTATTTTCCAAACTCGATTTATGAATTTTCCTTTCTTATTTATGCTATTCAAATGACTCGTCGCGCTCCCTTAATATACTTTTCAAGTCACAGATGATTTCAGCTTTCAACAAATCAAAGTTATGTTCAAACATTTTCCCGACTACAGATTTTTGGAAAATTACGTTTCCGTAACCACTTCCCTTGTCCTCAATTCACATGACCACCTCGTTACAATTATCCTTGATCTTTCAAATGTTTTCCGTTGTAAATCTTGATTCTTCCAAAGTTATTTTCGAATGCTTTCCTTATTTGAAGTTTCACTCAATTTAAATTTTGTTCTAAACTTCTTTAAATATGTCTCCCTAAATTTCGATGGAGTTAAAAGTCGTTCTTGAATTTTGAAGACTTTTGGTCGTAATTTTAAAATTTCTATCTTGTACTATTTTTCTAACAATGTACCTTTCGCATTTCGATTTTTTTAAAAAAACTTTATTACTATCCTGATGGTTCGATATACCGTCCTTTTTCCTAACTACAAAAATTTATTTTAACCACTTATCTTACATACCTTTAGGGGTATTTTTCCAAACTGAATGGACTTCAACTAATTTTTGTATCAATTATAGGTTCGTCGTACTCGTACTTCAAAAGTTTTTATACCAACACGTTCTTTTGGCAAATCCTTATTTCACTAAAAGTATCTTCGATCTTCTTCTTTCGTTAAGTTTAAATTTGTTCGAAACACTTTTGATATATGTAAGGTTTCATGCTCCTTCGCCGACTTAAATTATTTATGTTTTTAAATATCGAAACTTGTGTTGAGATTTTTAGATTAGAAGTTTATAATATTTTCTGCATATACTTTCGTATCGATATAAATGTCTTGTCCCTTTTCATATACCAATTTCATTCTGAACCGTATTTCTATTTTCCTAACTCGATTCATAATTTCTTTTCTTACTTGTGCCATTAAAATTTTATTCGAAAACACCTCGTGCTTACTCTTAATAAACTTTTCAAGTCCATTTGGACTTCGGCTTTTAGCAAGTCGATTTTATGCTCAACATTTTCCATATTTCAGATTTTTGTAATAAAAAAAAATTATTACTATTTCGAAATCATTCCTGACTTAGACCCTTCATAAAACGGTTTAAAAGTTTTAATACTAACTTGATGAGTTTAAATATACTTTTCTCTTTCCATACTACTAAGATATTATCTTTCCAATCACCATACACACTTTTAAGATAATTTCTAAAATATGACTTCAATTATTTTTATATATCGGTACCACGTTCGTTTTGCTCGTACATTAAGATCTTGTATAAAGCAATTTTTGTTGGCAAATCCGGATTTCTCCAAAAGTATTTTCGATATGGTTTATTTGGGATTTCTTTTCAGTATTAAGATTTGGAAAACCTTTAGCATGTGCTTAAATTCTCCACACTATACTTGATCTGATTTCAATCTTCGAATCTCAAAACTTTTCCAAAATTTTTAGGTTGCTGTCGCATAACATTTCTGACCTATGTTTTAATGTTCGAGTAAATGATTTCCTTTTTCCTCATGATGATTTTATATAAGCCAATAAACCACTTTTCCTCTTATTACGTATATTCGTCTCAAACTCGTTTTCAAACAACTTGTTTATCGACCTCTAAATAATTTTATACAAACGAGGACTCCGACTTTTTGAAGTACAACGGTCTTCGAATTCACGTATTTTAACTTATGTTGTTTACACTACCTTCTTTACGTATTCCTTGAGGGTATCATTGCATCATCTTTCCACCTAAACATTCACAGTCTTACCCTGATTCCCCTAACCAAATTTGGCTCCTTATCTTCGTCCTAGCTGAACCCATGTTTTTTTGATCTTTCTATTCGTCATGATCTAGGTTCGGTTCTTTCCTATTGTCTAGCCCGTAGAGCTTGTCGTTGCCTGTGTCAACCTTGTTATAGTTTGGTGGGCCCATTAGTTAAGTGGTTATGTCGTCGTAGTGTCGATTTCGTGGTGTGTATATAGTGGTATGGGTGTTGGCATTTGTATGTTGTGTGTAGGTAATTTTCTGCTTGAGTATGATGTGATATACGTATGATAACAGAATGATAATTTTGATTGGTACTACTTGTTTTATGAGATGTCGTATGCGTGTATATCAGGAGGTATACTCGACTATTGCATCTCTTAAACTTGTATGTAGTTGATGTGTTGATATGGTAATTATAAATGGATGGATATGGTGTGAAAATATGTGATACGTGGATGTGTATGCCTGGGGTGGTATTGGTATGTGTATGGATACTGTGTTACGCATATAAATGTCCTGCTATGATTTGAGTCTCACTCAAGCTTGAGTGGGCATACTCTATATACTTTGATATAATTGTATGTGGTGGTGAATAGTGATGGATGATGTATGTATGGTGTTTGAGTTGTTTGTGCTTGGTTGTGTTACGCACACGATTGTGGGTGGCTATACCAATATATAGCTATATGACTATATGTGAGGTGAAAATATGGTGAAATATTTGCATGTATTTGAATGACTAAATAAATGTGAAATTATTTTCAAATAAGAGATGCTTGGTTATTTTCTTATAGTAAGTAATAAGTGTTTATTGTTGTATAAATATATCGACTATATATATGTGATTGAGATACGTGTATGAAATTGATTGACTATAATAAGTATGAGTGTACTATGTGCGTGAAAATATGTATGTAGTGGTAGTAATATTTGATTTCTAGTGCATATATATATAAGCACTCGAAATGAAAGTACTTGGTTGAATTTGTGATGTGATATTGGTTGAGGGTAGTTACCTGAGCGACTGTATATATATGTTAGAAAGTCCGAGGACGGACTTTATTCTAAGGTGGGTAGGATGTAACGACTGGTTTTTGTATGATTGGATTATCAGTGTGTTTTGCTTATGATGGTGGGTTCTCTCCTTGTGTGGTTTCCATTTCCATAGTTCTCGCTTTCATTCATCTCGTTGAGATTTCCTAGATTTCGTTTTCATTCCTTTTGATGTGATCTTCTAGCTTCTTCCTTAGAATCATTGAACTCGAAGTAAGTCACTCGTGACGAGCTTCATATCGATCATATCTTAGCGATAGGTTGATCCTAGAAACCTTAGAATTCATCCCGGACCTTTGCGCACCATTTCGAGACTTTTCGTGCATGTTAGTTGGTTCAAGAAGATCAACCGACCGACTAGATTCCAAACTAGTCGGTCAGGAAATCAACTGGAACCGACTAGTTCGTTCAATCAATTATTCAGGAGTTACTGTTTACTCTTAGTCGGTCTAAGAACAACCATCGATCGACTAGATGCTAAACTAGTCGGTTAGGAATCCTTCTCAGACCGACTAACGCTCATTTCCATGATCTCTCTCAGAATTCAGCCTTTAGTCGGTCTATGAACACCCATCGACCGACTAGATGCTAAACTAGTCGGTTGACAAGCCTTCACAGACCGACTAACTCATAGTCCAGTTTTCCTGAGCGAGCTACTGTTTACTCTTAGTCGGTCTGTGTTGATCAACCGACCGACTAGTTCCCAAGCTAGTCGGTCACCAATCCTTCTTTGACCGACTAATCAGCCCAGGAAACCCTAGTTTTGCCCTAGCCACCACACTTTTCTATAAATATGCCCCAAATGTTTTCTTCTTCTTCCTCATCACCCCAAACCCTAGTTCTCCCCCATTGAGCCCCCTACTACCTCAAACCCTTATTCCTTCATCCCAAGCCCAAAATCCATCATCCAAACTCTCCCTTAACACATTCTACCTCTCATCTTCCTCAAAATCTCATCAAACCCCAAAATCCCCCAAAACCCTATTTCTCCAAACTTCTCCATCCATTTCCATATCTGAACCCTAGGTTTCCCCGGATCGTTCTTCCGTTGCCGTGCTTGCTCGGCATCGATCTTTCGCTTCTATACGGTAGGGTTCGATCCTTTGGTTTTCTCATAACTCTCCTTGTGATTTTATTGAAACCCTAATAATAAACTAGGTGGATGTTGTTTGATGATTGTTTCTCCGTGGCAGCGATTTCCTCTCCGTAGATAACTTTTGTGGCGTGCCTCGTTGATCATCTTTCTTGGCGTGAGGCAAGTGAAACTTGCCACTTAGGGTTTAGGCCATGTTTTAGGCCATTTGCTTGTTGTAGCGTAAAAGAGACTAGACGGTGAAAGGATAGCCGTCTAGACGCCATTGACCTAGCTTGACAACGAAGCTTGGTCCGTCACCCTCATCATGCTTGTATGTCACGTTTAATTTCTATTAACGGTACGCGAATATCTGCTCATGTCATTGCATACTTGAATACTCATCGTGATTGCGTAGCATCGCTACATACTAGTGCTACTTGTTCCGGCTAGGTGCACCCCTACACCATACTTGTTAAATACACTTTCTGGCTCGTGTTCCAGAAGACGAGCTCAACACAGCCTGCGGGCAATAGGGCACTCGTTGAGTGATCCCTTGTACTTGATGCGTGAACACAGCCTGCGGGCAATAGGGCACTCTCTGAGTGATCCCTTGTACATGACTACAGCCTGCGGGCAATAGGGCATCCATGTGTGGGTGATCCCTTGTACTTGTTACTTGACAATACATGTCACAACTACCACTTGTTACTTGATGTGTTCATTTGACGTGTTCATTTGACGTGATTTACTTGACTTGTACTTGTCCGTGTTTAAACTTGCAAAACTTGTTATCCATGCCATACTTGCTACGTGCTATTTGTACTTCCCTTTACTTATCACTTCCATGCTATATTTGCCATGTCATGCATCATACTATAACTGCTAGGTTGCTAGTTTACCTTTCTTTCCGTTTCCTTGCACAAGTCTTTCCAGACTTGCTGACATGTGCCCCTCTCTCTTTTGGGTGTCACATGTTAGACCCAGAGCCAGAGCTTTGTTGCAGGGGATATGATGTTGCTGATGCTGATTTTTGCTGTGGAGGTGAGTGGACACCAGGGGCATGTCTTGAAGAACGCTCGTGTTCACTTCTTTGTTTAGGTTTGCTGTTAGTTGTTGGTGCGTGGCACCTTTGTATGTATGTTATACCTTGTTGGCCATGTTTGGGCCTTAGACTCTTTTCCCTTTTAGCCTGGTGGCTTTTCTGTGATATTGTAATTTAATTAATGGATAATCTGAGATTGAACATTTTATCTGTCTCTCCTTCTTGTTATTATTGTTGTTCCGTATTGCATTGCAAGGACCTGCCATTTGTAGTTCTATTTGACGCTTATCGGACTTGCGGCTTTTCAGCTTCAAGTCTGAGCGGACCTTCTCACGTCTCGCCTGAACATTTTTGGGAAGCGGGGCGTGACAGATAAGCTAGGGACCTTAAAAGTGGCGCCCTTCACCAAGAACATCTGAATGTGATAATGCGGGTTCTCATGCGCATTTCCATGGAAAGGATCTTGTTGCATCGGCACAACTAACCCTCTCTTTAGCTTAAAGTTTTTATCCGGTGACAACTCTAGTATAAGAATGGATGAAGTGGCAGAGTTGTTCGAAGTAAGTCTGTGTCTATGATAGAAATAAGTCTGATGTTTCTCGGTTGATTATTTTCTGCTGACATTTTATCTTCCTCTAGAATATGTCTCTTCTCTGCTCTAAGCTTCCTTGCGATGCACGCGATCTCGGGATCAAATAATATTGTTCTGGCAGTACCCCATTGTTTCAGAGTGTTTTCTCACTACAAAAGCGTTGACCGTAGATAACCGGGTCAACGTGGTCAAGGGATCCGCTTGGGTCCCTCGGGTGTGTCGAATCGGTGCAGACGAGGCGCGAGTCGGAGTTGCAGACGACGTGGAGCGCGTCGACTAGGCCGAATCGAGATCCTTGGTCGCAAGGGGGGCGAGGGGAAGCCTCGTCCCGGGTTGTGGTGCTCGGCCTCGGACGGTCGGACGACGAGGGGTAGCCTCGGTCGTCTCGCTTGATGCGCGGCCGGCGTGGAGCTGAGGGGAAGCCTCGGCTCGGATGGATGCGCTCGGCCTCGGTCTCTCCTGGCGTCGAGGGGTGGCCTCGACAGAGCGACTATCTTCTGGTGGTGGAGACGAACGGGCTCGGGGACGAGGGCGCTCGGCTCCGGCTGTGATGACGCTGAGGGGTAGCCCCGGCGCCGCGGGATCTCCTGGACCTGAATGGACGAAAGAGCTCGTCAGGGGGGTCGGACCTTGGTTCCGACCAAATCTCCTCCGATGCCAAAGTCAGATCTTGTCTGTGGGATGCTCGATGGGATCGGGCTCGGTTCACGGAGAGACCGAGCCCCCATCCTCGAGCCGAGCTATGGAGGAGAAATGTATAAAGGCGGAAGAAGGTGTAAGATGGGAGTATCAGGTACCTCCGTTGTAGGTGGTGAAGATCCGGCCCCTTTCAAATGACGCCCGCCCCCTCCTCATATAGACGGACCATGCTCATCATGTGCCATGATGTGACATCATGGCCGCCATTCATGGGGTCGTGCAAATGGGGAAGGGTTGCCCCCCTCTAATTGCGCCCTCTTGATGACGCCATGAAGGTGGAGTAATGGGCATTGCGGTTGCCATAATTGGTGGGCCATAATGGCGGGGGAATGATGGCCATTAAGCCTGGCCATGAAGTCGGTTGCCATATTTGGCGAGCCATGAAGGTGGCCGCCATAATTGGCGGATCATGATGGCACGGGGCGGCTGCCATAAATGGCGAAGGCTTCCTCGATTTGGGCCCCGATTTCCTCCGCTACAGAAGCGGGCAATCTCTTGGGCCTTCGTCGTGGGTGGAGAAACGCGACCCGCCCGTAAGATCCTTGGGCCAGAGCCCGAGGCCGTAGTTTGGCTGGTTGACTGGTCGTGGTTGACTTGGCTCCTCCGGACCCGGTCAAAATAGTCGTAACAATTGCCCCCATCTTCTGAGCTCTACCATTGTTGTGGTGGAGGTCGGGAGATGTAGTATAATAGGGAAGAAGTTGCTCTTTCTGTAGAATTTGGTCCGTCCCGCGGAGTTGGCCAGTGACGATAGATCGTCGGTCCGAGATTCGTTCGGTCGCGAGGGGAGTTGCCCCTCGGCTTACGGCCGACGAAGGAGATTCGTTCGGTGGCGAGGGGAGTTGCCCCTCGGCTTACGGCCGACGAAGGAGTGCTCGGCCTACTGGGGGGGTTGCCCCCAGCTCCTTGACCGATCCGTTCGTTCGGTTGCGAGGGGAGTTGCCCCTCGGCTTACGGCCGACGAAGGAGATCCGCTCGGTGGCGAGGTAAGTTGCCCATCGGCTTACGGCCGACGAAGGAGTTTCGTTCAGCGGCGAGGGGAGTTGCCCCTTGACTTACGGCTGACGATGGAGGTTCGTTCAGTGGCGAGGGGAGTTGCCCCTCGACTTATGGCTGACGATGGAGATTCGTTCAGTGGCGAGGGGAGTTGCCCCTCGACTTACGGCTGACGAAGGAGGTTCGTTCGGTGGCGAGGGGAGTCCCCCCTCGGCTTACGGCCGACGAAGGAGATTCGTTCGGTGGCGAGGGGAGTTGCCCCTCGGCTTACGGCCGACGAAGGAGATTCGTTCGGTGGCGAGGGGAGTTGCCCCTCGACTTACGGCCAACGTAGAAGTGAAGATCTTGTGAATACTTTCGAAGATTCCATGGCGGTGCTCTGCCACTACTTCGTCCCGCTCGGGTGGATGCATGAGCGGTTCGGCAAGATCGGCTCGGCCAGGATGAGGATGACTTTGTGAGTTTGACAAGGTGGCTCGGCATTGAGGCTCAGATATTTGGCAAGGCGGTCGGACTCGTCTAGTCGCTCTCCTCCTGGGTCGGTTGAACTGGCGTGGTCAGCCTCCTCTTGGATGGGTCGGCCTCGTCTAGACACAGCTCCAGTTCCATTTCCAACTTCAGCTCCAGCTCTAGCTTTCGTCTGGATCCTAGCTTCCGCTCCAGCTCCAGCTCCGGCTCCAGCTTTTGTCTGGTCAGAGTGTTGTTCGACAGTCACAAAATCTGCTGAGGATGGCTCGGCTGGCTTCAGCAGAGCCGCTCGACTTCGAAAGAGGTTTGAGCTTGATCATTGCATTCCATTGTAGTTGCCCAGAGCAAACAACGGGGCTCCCATGAATGTAAGCCCAACAGGGGCTTCACTGGATTGGAGATGGGAGCATGGTCGAGATTGGAGGGGAAGCCTCAGCTTGGAGGGTCGGGGATCCCTAGTTTGAGGTCAGCGATCCTTGTTCCTCGGTCGACGATCTTCACACGGAAGTTGACGAGCTCAGGCGTTGTTACCCTATTTGATGTCGAGGCTGGTCGATCTTGACAGGGCTTGAGTTAACGTCGTCGGCACAAGAGAAGCTTGGATCGAGCTTGGCAGAGCTTGCCATCAAGCTTCTCAGGTTGAGGAAGATAGGCGGGAGGCTGGCACGGCAAGCTCGATTGGTATGCAACGGGCTCAAATGAGCCAACGCTACTCCGGTTTGACCCTCCGCCAGTTTCACTAGAGGCTCAACAAACCTCTGTCGAAACTCGTCGATTGTGGAAGGATCCACCAGCATAGGGGGGTTTTGGCGGTGAGCTTGGCGTGGTGACGGAGAGGCCTTCGATTGCATCAATAAGCAACTTGGCTCGCTTCAGCAGGACGGAGCTCCGTAGGGTGGAGTTAGACTGGATGTCATCTGGACGCCTCGAGCTCAGTGGACTTGCGCTCGGCAGCTTAGAGGGAAGGACGCTTTAATCATCAAGCTTCGTCCACAAAGAGACTGAGACTCGATCTGCTTTTCGTGCTGCGTCCGCCGGTCGAGAGGCTGCCACTCTGATAGGCTGCACAGATCCGTTGGGGAACGCGGTGGATCCGACCCGAAAGTCAGCATCGAAAGCTCGATTGAATTTCGACTTCACTCGGAATCGAGTTTGGGCGGAGATCTGTGTGTGCAATCTCAGTCAAATGGAGATTGAAGCTCGGACGAGGCCCGGATCAGATCTCCTCCATCAAAGCTCAGATAATAGAGTTTACAAATCGAGCTTTGCAGGAGACAGTGCCAACTCAGATGGCAGGTTATGAAGAGGTTTGGGACTACGCAGCGGCGTCTCAGGGCTCGGTCTTTCTTCTGCTCGGGGTCGTATCTTGGCATCAGGATCTCTCCCAGAGATGATGTCACCGAAGATGAAAGTGGCCCAGAATCAACATCGCTCCATAGGTCCTAGCAATAGTAGATCAGAGGAAGGGTGTCAGAGCCTGGAGAAGCTCTTTAATCTTGGTGGGAAGAACTGAACTCGGACTGAGGCAGCATGGTAGGAATGTGCTTAGTTGATCGAGCTCGGATGCCACGGAGGCTAAGATCGAACCCTTCCGAGGCTTGGCGAGCCCCGTTGAGGCATGGTGGCTTAATCCGAGCTCCGGCGATGCACGAAAAGCTCGGTTGAAACCTTATGACAAGCTGTCGTAACTCGAACATCGAGCTCGGGGAGAATAATTGAGCTCGGGAGAAGCTCGGAACATGACCCGTACTCCTCGGAGCTGTTGGCGAGAAGCTTGCAGCCTAGAGGGAAGGAAGCTCAACCCACGTCATCACCAGGTGGATGTCGTCTGAGCTCGGTGGACTTATGCTCGACGGCCTAGAGGGAGGGGAGCTTTGATCATCATGCTTTGGTATCAAAGATCTTGATCTTTGCTCTTCCTTCTATGCTGCGACCCCGAGTCGAGTGGACGCCGCTCCGATAGGCCTATGGAACACCGACGTAGCGGGGACTCAGAGCTCGGTCGGAGGCGGGTTGAAATCCTTGAGTACGCTTGGCGATCTGTTCGGCGAGGAGGGGGGTTCGGCAGCCCACCCATTGTTAGTTTGGCCGCACCGTCGAGGGAGGCTGCTCGGAGGTTTGGATGATGACGGCTCGGCTAGGATATCGGCATCTTCTGAGCTCGAACGGAGGGGGTCTCGCAAGCACGACAGGGGGCTCGGCATGGAGGCAAATCCATAGGCTCAGCAGGTGGTGTGATCGGTGGGAGGTGCTATCAGCAGCTCGATATGGGGCCCGGCACTCCCATGTTCTGAGACGGGAGCTCTGCCGGGACGGCAACGCCCGGGCTCGATTGGATCAGGTGCCCCTCAGGCTCGGAGAGGCCGGCCACTCGCCTGGATCAGCCGCCCCTCAAGCTTGGTGAGGTCGCTCACCTCCGGTCGAAGGGGCTCTGGCGGTAGGGTGCTTGATGCTGTTAATTGCATATGTCCACTCCCAATCATAGTCATGGATTGAGGTTATGTGCGATGCCGAGCCGAGCCATAGGCATCTGCTGAGGGAGCTCCAAAACTGTTTGCTCCTCCATCGGTCCCATGTCACCCAAGCGGGGCCCCACAATTACAGTTGTAAAAATGGAGATGAAAAGCAATATCAACTATTTTTTTAGAGTAATTGCTAATTTTCCAATGACAGTACCAAATTAATTGCTAATTTCCTAATTAACGCACCTGGGGACAAAGAGTAGGTGTTGCTCAAATTTGGTGCCGTGGATAATGAGAAGAGAATTGTCCGAGCTTGGTGAGACCAGCAGGGAACTGATCGAGTGGAATTGGATCCGGGCGTCGGCAATTGAGCCACGGAGGTATTCGACGCCGAGGGTAATGGTGACATGGGCGGGCGGCAGATCGTAGATGGCGACGCTTGGACTGCAATTCGTTGTCGACCCGGTCGCGCTCATCGACATTACGAAACGGCAATGCCTGCCGGGATGAGAACTAGTTCCTCGAATTGACGGCCGGGATCTGGCTCGTTGCGGCGGAGAAGAAGCCGGAGAGCTTCCCGGCCCAGAGCATCGTTTGCCTGCAATCCTCGCTCCGTCGACGTTGCTTCTGCGTCTGGAAGTCGGCAAGTCCTCGTGCGCTCCACGAGCAGTTGCTGGAGCTTCACACCAATTGAGCCCCATAATTGATCTATCTGGGCGGCCCCTGGGAAATTGATGGTGGTGTCCATCAATCGAGCCAGTAATTGAGAGATTTGAGCCCCTGGGAAATTGATGGTGGTGTCCATCAATCGAGCCAGTAATTGAGAGATGGCCTGGGCTGTCTACACCGATGCATTCGGTGCAAGGAGGTGACTCCTTTTCTCCTTACACCGAATTTTTGGTGGATTTAGCAATGCTCTTGAGAGATTTGAGCCCCTAGGAAATTGATGGTGGTGTCCATCAATTGAGGATCGGCAGAGGGCTCCTCGATGCATCGCCAGACCATTTAATAGGATGACCTTCCCAATGTTTGCTCCTCCAATAAGAAACAAACATTGGTGCCTTGGTGAAGCTGCCACTTGTTGGGGGATCTGATGAGGTCCTTGGATAGACAAATCCAGGGAGACGATACAGAACCACCATCTGGGACTTGAGTTCTTCCCTCTCTTGCGAGTTGACTTTTCAGCCTTTGGTTTGTGGAACGAATCAGGGTCGGTGTGGTTGACGACATGGGTGTTGACTCGTTCCCACAGACGGCGCCAGATGTTTCAGAGTGTTTTCTCACTACAAAAGCGTTGACCGTAGATAACCGGGTCAACGTGGTCAAGGGATCCGCTTGGGTCCCTCGGGTGTGTCGAATCGGTGCAGACGAGGCGCGAGTCGGAGTTGCGGACGACGTGGAGCGCGTCGACTAGGCCGAATCGAGATCCTTGGTCGCAAGGGGGGCGAGGGGAAGCCTCGTCCCGGGTTGTGGTGCTCGGCCTCGGACGGTCGGACGACGAGGGGTAGCCTCGGTCGTCTCGCTTGATGCGCGGCCGGCGTGGAGCTGAGGGGAAGCCTCGGCTCGGATGGATGCGCTCGGCCTCGGTCTCTCCTGGCGTCGAGGGGTGGCCTCGACAGAGCGACTATCTTCTGGTGGTGGAGACGAACGGGCTCGGGGACGAGGGCGCTCGGCTCCGGCTGTGATGACGCTGAGGGGTAGCCCCGGCGCCGCGAGATCTCCTGGACCTGAATGGACGAAAGAGCTCGTCAGGGGGGTCGGACATTGGTTCCGACCAAATCCCCTCCGATGCCAAAGTCAGATCTTGTCTGTGGGATGCTCGGTGGGATCGGGCTCGGTTCACGGAGAGACCGAGCCCCCATCCTCGAGCCGAGCTATGGAGGAGAAATGTATAAAGGCGGAAGAAGGTGTAAGATGGGAGTATCAGGTACCTCCGTTGTAGGTGGTGAAGATCCGGCCCCTTTCAAATGACGCCCGCCCCCTCCTCATATAGACGGACCATGCTCATCATGTGCCATGATGTGACATCATGGCCGCCATTCATGGGGTCGTGCAAATGGGGAAGGGTTGCCCCCCTCTAATTGCGCCCTCTTGATGACGCCATGAAGGTGGAGTAATGGGCATTGCGGTTGCCATAATTGGCGGGCCATAATGGCGGGGGAATGATGGCCATTAAGCCTGGCCATGAAGTCGGTTGCCATATTTGGCGAGCCATGAAGGTGGCCGCCATAATTGGCGGATCATGATGGCACGGGGCGGCTGCCATAAATGGCGAAGGCTTCCTCGATTTGGGCCCCGATTTCCTCCGCTACAGAAGCGGGCAATCTCTTGGGCCTTCGTCGTGGGTGGAGAAATGCGACCCGCCCGTAAGATCCTTGGGCCGGAGCCCGAGGCCGTAGTTTGGCTGGTTGACTGGTCGTGGTTGACTTGGCTCCTCCGGACCCGGTCAAAATAGTCGTAACACCCATGATCGCGTGTTCATGCACAGAGAAAGAGAATCTGCAAAAAGTGTCAGCACAATAGAGGAATAGAAAAAGAATAACTAAGTAAAAAAATAAAATACCGTCGCCTCCCCGGCAACGATGCCAAAAACTTGACCTGCTCCGGATATGCACCCGGAAACAATATAGTTTTACTGCAAGCGCACGATTAAGTGGTGAGCAGGTATCGAATCACGGGGAGGAACTGTTGATATTATATTTATTATTCCACGGAGATGGAATAATGATTGAGGAATGTTTGGTGTTACAAGCGTATAAAATATCATTTGTAAATTCAATTAATAAAAGTGCCTAGGGCTAGGAAATCCACACTATAGATCTTAAGCATCACTGTCAAATTATATTCTCACATATCACTACTCTTGGTTTAGGGTGAAATTGTTGCAACTATGTTGTGAACCAACGCACGCTCTCGCGCTACGCAAGTCTACAGTAATCTAAACTAGAGCCTCGCTCGCTTGCAAGCCTAGTTCAAACCACTAGCATTAAGATCAACAATATAATTCAACTCCAACTCAAGTTTGCTCTCGCGCAACGTGAGTTCGAATCTAGATCATGATGGTTCGTATTCGTTTTACCGTCGTAAAAACGGATATAATTATAGAAATATAATAAAGATGCTAGCTTTGGTCGCTCTGTCGCACCAACTCTAGGGAATCTCAATTATAGATCTAAATCGAATATCTAGGGCTTCCCATAGTTCAAGATCCTCTCTCGAGCTCTCAAGATCCAATAGAAACTCCTAGCTATCCGTAGTAAATCAATCATAATCTAACCCGTTAATAAGTTTACCAACATGGGTTTTCAATCGATTTCACATATCAAGCTTTGAATCCATATGGTTCATCCCTTTGTCCTAAAGCAAAGAGACTACTCACGACTACTCATAATTCATCATAATCGAAACAATAGAATTGGGATATACAATAGAATTCATCACAAAAGATAGATCTAAACAGAAATTTGTCATAAAAATTAGAAATATAAAGAGTTTAGACAAACCAATGATGTTACAAGGCTTCAAATAACTAGAGAATTAAGATCCTTGCACTATAATCCTTAAGCAAAAACAAGTTGAAATAAAAATTATCCTAAGAACTCTAGCCGTCTCGTCTCTCCTTTTTTACGCCTATCAAAACTAGCTATTTATGCTCTCCCAAAAAGTCCAGAAAAAGCTGACAAAAATACCCCTAGGAGGAGGCAAACCCTAATTTCTGAACTTGGGCCGTCGGCGCACTCGGCCGAGTGAAAATGTCAGTAGGTCGAGCGGCAATTCTGCAGAGAAATCGTAAAATCAACCTTCTGTCATCTTCGGGCCACTCGGTCGATTGGTCGGCTCACTCGGTCGAGTAAGCTTCTCACTGGGTCGAGTGGGGTCTTCTGCAGACTCCTCCAGAAACAGTATTCTGCCAGTTGTTTTTCCTCTCTCCACTCGGTCGAGTAGACTTCCCACTCGGTCGAGTGGAAATTCCACTCGACCGAGTACATTGCTGCACTTCTTTGACTGGATTGGAGCTGTATCAGCCTCACTCGGTCGAGTGAGCTGTGTCACTCGGTCGGGTAGGTTGATATTTCATAGTTTTCTCATTCTTCTCGATACTTTCCTCTTTTTCTTGTCTTCCTTCTGCTTCTTCTCATCTTCAAGCACCGTGAGCTCCTCGAGATCGTCGTCGTTGACGCTCTGACACGTGTGTATGTGCTCATAGCTCCAAATTGCTCCCGATTGCTCCATATTTCCTGAAAATCCAACGAAACATAGAAATAGTGAAATTCATCGTTAAATCGTCGTTTAAGCATTAAATTCACGATATAAGCAATCGTTATGACATGGAAAAATGCAGAAATAAAGTGTAAAATATGAGCATATCACACGGTAAGTGTTGATTAACATAGTACCTATACGAATAATGCATTAGTTATTAAGGAGTTTAAACTGAAATAAGTCAACAATATTGTCAGGTTTCCAAAAATGTAGAAGTTAATATTGTGGCCCAGGATCATAAAATTCACCATCCATTTCTATCATCTTCTTCTCCTCACACCTACCAGCCACACTTATGCCAAAGCAAGCTAACACATCGAAAAGGCGACACGATAGACCTTTCATATGATTGTGAAAATGTTGGCTTATGTATTCTATGCCATATATTGAATTGTTGTGTGCAGCTGCAGAGGTGAAGGCAGTCCCTTTGAAAGTCGTATCGACTTTATTTCCTTGCCTTGCTTGCTCTGTAAGAAATGGAATTAGGGACATATCATGCTCCCACTGCCAAACTTTGTTCGGCTGCCCCTTGGGTGTAGGCCTCTCTGATTTTTTTCTTGGACTTGAAACCGATGTATTCTCCTCCTCATCACATTGATCCGAATTCCTAGAAGAGTCAATGCCGACATTCGTGTCATTCTCGCTTTGCAAAGAAGTCTTGTTGAAATCATTGTGAGTATATAGGCTTATAAAGGGATGGATTCCCCTCCTTGGACCAAATGCATAAATCTTGGGGGTGTTGGCATGGGCATGTGCATGCTATATTGGGGAAATTGTGTAAACTGCATATGTGGGCCTACACCGTGAAAGCTCTGCGTATGATACTAGAAATCACTCATCCTATGCGGCATCGGTCGTTCAAGCGATGGATCATTCTGACGTTTGTCTTCAACCCATGGGTTCCTATATGAAGGGTCAATATTGGTGGCATAGGATCACTCCTTTGCCTTGGTTGCGATGACCCTGCCATGCCTACAAAATGAATGATTTAATAGTGCAATTGCACAATTAGGGCAACGACATACACCCTCATATAGTACATTTTGCTAATACCAGATATCCATAAGAATTGCAACCGCAGATATTAGCAAGCTGAAGAATAAATTACTTGAGAATTAAATAATGAGTAAAAGGCAGTAAAAGGTGGAGCATCCCATGCTTCAATCACATAATCAAAGTAGAGGCCCTACAGTTTTACACAAGAGTCAAAGTAATAAAGAATCCACATACATCAAAAATAAAAGCATCCATCATAGGCCATGTTCAAGTGTGGTCATATGATTATGAATGTTGCAATAGTCGACCCATATTTCCCAAGCTATTTGATCCATGCGAAGTTTCCATTGGTCCCTTTGTTGGGTTTGTCCACGTATGGGCAACTGTTGTGAAAGATCCATAATCGAGTCATCATGCTCATCGATAACATCGTCATCCTCCTCAAACACATCCACTCTTGAATGCTCTAGTGAAGAAGTTAATGACTTGAGATCATTTAAGAGTGTATTGAATGAAGTCTTAGATGCTTAGCTAACCTCTCAAGTCAAGACATTAAAGCCCTATTTATATGCCATTGAAATCTGCTTACAAATGGATTAAAAATCCATGCATTAAATGATGGAAACGACTATTAATAGGAAAAAATCATAGTCACCAGACATCTGAAAAAGATCAACCAGACGTCTATTGTACTGTTCTTACTGGGTCATAAATGTAGTTTAACGGACACTTTAGCAGATGTCTGAAGAAGACTTCCCAGACGTCCGGTCCACTGTATAGACGATTGGCACAAAGGCATCAGGCATCTGACCATATGGACAGCGAACAAGTTGCTTATTGGAATATAATTGGTCCGAATACCCAGGCGTCTGATGTTCATCATTTATACGTCTGGTTAACTATTCTGACGACCGGTAGTACCACTTCAGACTCCTAATCATGATTGACAACAGAAATGAGATACATGAAATATTTGCACAAATTTACCAGACATTACGTCTGATTTCCATCAGTCAGGAGAGGCCGAGTTACCGGACTTTTGGCTTGAATTATTCAGACGTCTGATTTTCCGTCAGTCAGCAGAGGCCAAGTTACCGGACTTTTCGGCGTGAATTATTCAGACGTATAGAGTTCATCATACAGGCATCTGATGAATTATTCAGATGTTTGGAATTAGAACTTCAGGCGTATGTTCATGATAAGGTTTTGGAGAACAGAATGCATGTGAGCACCAGTCGTCTGGAGACCAAGCACAAGACGCCTGTTGAAGGCTAAAAAACTCTTCTTTAAGTTTATGCAAGTTCTAACCATATGACACTCAATGATATATGTTCTAAAGTGTTTTTGTGAGTGTTATGAGTGATATTCTAATGAGTCTATTCAAGGCTTAACATGCTAATTCAACTAAGAAGTAACCAAATAAAGGTTTACATATTTATCCCATTCACTTCCTATTGAATGTCTTGAAGACTTCCATTTAGCGTGTGACGTCCAACACTTTGATTTTCTTTGATCATCTCTTGACTTTCATGCTTCATGGATTGATGTCCATGCATCAATGCTTCAAGCCATCATCTTCATTTGTTATGACTTTGTCCATATTGACGATGCTCTTCTTTACTACAAAACATGTGGATTAGTCATAATTTATTTTGTTTGTTTATCATCAAAACCACACTGGAGAATCCAATATTCAACACCAGCATATTGGACCTATAAATCCCTCCTTCAAGGGTACCAGCCAGCAATCAGCTTGCGGCAAGAAAGGACCTTCTGGATTATGCTACATCTGCAGGAAGTATGGGCACTTCAAGGCCAACTGTCCTCGGGCAAAGAATAAGGTCAACTCTAAATGTCCAGAAAATGAGGACCCGAAAAGCGAGAGTTCATTGGTGTTATTGAATGTAATGCTGCAACAACTGATGTTGAAGGCTGGTGGATTGACTCGGGTGCCACCCGACACATAGAAAAGACGAAGGAAGGAATTGTCGACTTCCAGGAACTCAAGAAAGGGATCAAAGGATATACATGAGGAACAATACCTATCTGTAGGGGTGGAAAATGGGTCGGGTTGGTTCAGGTTCTGGTCGGGTCAGATTTGACCCGACCCAGATAGGGATAAACCCTAACCCAACCCGGATTGAATCTGGGTCGGGTTCGGGTGACCCGGAAAATTTCCGGGTCGGGTGCGGGTTAACCCGTCGGGTTAAGATTTGACTTATACATAACTGCTCCTTTTTCCATATCCAGCTATTTATTAAGAGCCACCGACAATTTATTAAGTGTTGCATAATTTCTAGTAGCTCGTACTTAAACCGCACTGATGACAGCAAGGAAGTATAATTAACGTTACCATTTTATTAACGAAAGTAATAAAATTAACTAAAAAGTTGTATGTATAGGGAATTGAATCCAAGACCTCTTAAAGAAGATGACAACAATTCAAATCATATAAGCACAACTCCCTTTGCAACTGTGTATTGAAGTTATTATATAAATTTTATATATATAAAGAAAGTAAACCGGGTCGAATTCGGGTCATCCGGATTGACATGCCAAACCCATACACGACCCGGATTTTATTCGGGTCGGGTCGGGTCAACCCGGATCCTACTTGATCCGGATTGGCCCCTACCCATACTCGGTTAAGGATGCCAGGTTCGGGTAGGGTAGGGTCGGGTCGGGCTTATTTTGCCACCCCTACCTATCTGTATATAGAATATTTTGGTTCATACAGATTGGATCTTGAGGACATCATCATGATCCTTAAAGATGTGTTTTATGTAACTGGCATAAGAAAAAAATTTGGTCTCTGTGCCGCCTTTGCTGAAGAAGGGTCTTGGTGAAATTTTACAACAATATGGTCTCTATTGAAAAAGACAAGAAAGTGTTTGCTATGGGCAAGCTTGTGCCCGGTCATGATTTATTCTGTCCTTCTGTTGTAGAATCTAAAATTAGAAATACAGATTGTGATTTGAATTATTCCTGACCTCTTGTCTGATTATGATCTTTGGCATATGCAATTATGTCATCCTGGTAACAATAAGATGGAGCAGTTAATCAAAATGAATTTATTCCCAGAATTGATAGGTGTAAGAACATTACCATGTGAACATTGCTTAACTGGGAAGATGACCATGAAATCATTCTCGAAAGGTCAAATGTCCAATGAATTGTTGGAATTAATTCATTCTGACATTTGTGGGCCCTTGAGCATAAAAACATGTGGGAATAAGGAATATTTTATAACTTTTATAATGTAAGGACCCTGGCTATGAGGAAAACACTAGAAGGGGTTTGAATAGTGTTTATAAAATTTAAACGATAGTTATACCAATTTAAATTCCTAACCAACAACAAATGCGGAATTATAAATTAATCCAAATTGAAACAATGCTAACACAAAGTATGTTTCAAGGGTTCGGATTACCTAAGTCAACTCCCGACTTGTTCCCGGTAATCCTACGTCCCTTCCACCCGAATACCTCTGGATACTCAAGTTAGAACTCTAACTTGAGGTTTCCTTTAAACCCACTTGTAGCAACCCTACAAGTGAAATTGAAACACAATCGATGTCGTTGACTCCTACAAATTGGGATCTAACAAACCACTCACACAAACTGAGAGTTAGACTAATATCTAAAGATATAAAATAATGAAATAGGAACACTTACAATCACCTATGCCTTGAAGTAAACTTGAAGGAGTAAGTGTGTTGTGTGTTGAAGTCTATTCCAAGACGAGAGAAGAGCCCTTTCCCTTGTTGTCACGCCCCGCTTCCCAAAACGACGGAAGTGAGACGTGACTAAGGTCCGCATGGGCCGGGGCTATGAAGGCCGGACCCAATAAGCGTCTGTAGGAATACCATGAAGTTACAAGTTCTTGCATATAAAAGTTCTGAATAATGAAATAAGAGTACACGAAAAGAAACTGCATTCATTAATATAAAAGATAATATCCAACGATACATAACAAGTCTAAAAAGAAGCCCAACATGGCTACAACTACTAAAAAGGAAACTAATGGTGCGAAGCACCCAACCTAAGCAGAAAGTAAAGTGGTGCTACTCGCCCAACTAGAAGGTAGTAACCTCTGTAAGACAGCGACGGGAAGGACCTCTACGTCTGGTCCTCGTCTGGAAAGTACTCCAGTCAACGTCCTCTGGCTCCAAGTCCTCAGGTAGCTCTTGCTCGTCCACATACTCTGGCTCAGTACCTGACATACAACACCCAAGAGAAAAGGAGCTGTACGTCAGGTAAAGTCTACAAGGAAAGGTTAGACTCTACTGCAAGTGTGAAACAATTTTTTAACAACATTTTACTGGTTGATTACATACAATGGTGATGACATGAAAATTATACTATTATACAAGGAAAGTAAAAACGGAGCAGGAAAGTAACCGTGATAGACAATAGCCGTAGCATGTGCCACTGGCTACAGGACTAGACCAGACCAGATATGACAAGACAAGAAGTACAGTGTGTGTCACGAAGGGTTCACGCCTTACGGTTTGAGGGCGGCCAGACCCTCTCCCCGTGCGACCGCTCAACCCTACCCCAAACCCAAGTGCTCAAGACAAGACAACACAGAGATCCCTCTCGCTCGGAGAGCATCTGAAACGCCAGGAGGCTTTTTGTAACACAGAGATCACTCTCGCTCGGAGAGCATCTGAAACGCCTGAAGGCTTTTTGTAACACAGAGATCACTCTCGCTCGGAGAGCATCTGAAACGCCCGGAGGCTTTTTGTAACACAGAGATCACTCTCGCGTAGAGAGCATCTGAAACGCCCGAAGGCTTTTTGTAACACAGAGATCACTCTCGAGTGGAGAGCATCTGAAACACTCGGAGGATTTTTGTAACAGGGACCATGACACGACAAGTAGCAAGGAGTTGTTCATTCTAGGGGGTCCACACGCACGCATACACAGATAGAACCTACGGTGTCAGTTGTTGTTGTTGCTGTGCTTAGACTTTGTCGTCAAGTCTAAGCTGTCAAGGGGGTCCCGAACGCTATCATTTCACGTCCAGTTCTCTTTAGTCGTAATTTTACAGTTTAAGAAAAGATGGCCTAAACGTGGCCGAAAGTACGCAAGTGAGGAACACTTGCCTGCGGTGGCGAGTGAGTCGTCGGTTTGGATCGTCTCGTCGAAGCGGTGCGTCAACGAGGGTCCATCTGAAACGAGACAACGACGATATCAGATTGTGTTTTTCATCAATCCTATTATGGCAAGTTCTAAGTTCAACGGGACTACCCTAACAGTCAAAAGTCAAGATTTTTGATTCGTTCCGCCTAATCGACGACTATCCTATGTGCACAGGTATCATGTCCGTTCGTCGATATCTAAGGTTGAACAATATTTTAAAGGAGTAGAAATATAAACTTAGTTATCGGTGATGACTTTTAGCTTAGGTTTTAGATTCTCTACGATGTGGGTTCTTACTACGCGTTAGAGGGCTAACCTTTTCGGCGTTTGATCATAGATTAGACGTCGGGTCTGAACGGCGATAGATCTGCATCGTCAGCAACGTCTCGGCCGCAGGTACCATAGCGAGACACGTACAGATAGCAAGGTGGAGGCGAGAACAATGAGTAGGCATCGAGATCCCTCCCGTTGCGGGTAGCACAACGGATCTACACGGTGGCGGCAACGTCGGAGGAAAACACGTGAGATTGGCAACGTGTGTGAACTCCTTGGAGCAAGGGGGGCTGCCGAGGATTGAAGGAGGTCGATGGGGGTCACGTGGCCTGAGGGATGGCCAGAGCAACGGCCGGCAGCAATGAACCAGGCAGTTTTGCAGAGAAGAGGACAGATTTGGAAAGCCCGGGTGTTTGGATCTGTAGCGAGATGATACGGCCAAAGGGAAAGCAAAGGCGATGGCAGTGGGTAGAGGAGGTTGTGGGGAGTCAACGGTGGCGAGGGGGATCGCCAGCAGTGGCCGAAAGTAGGTGGCCATCGGGTTCAAAGGTGAAAAGAACAGATTTGAATATACCGGGTGTTTGGGTTCGTAGCGGGGTTTGTCGTGGCTTCAGGGAGTATCAAAGGGGTGCAGTAGGTAGAGGGGGTCGAGGGGGATCTGATGGTGGTGGAGTGGTCGCCGAAGATGGTCGGAGGTGGCCGGGTGCCTGTGTCGAAGGGCTGGGTGCAAGTCTGTCAAAAACGGCCGTTAGGGCTTGTTTTCAAGGGGATTTTGAGGCGGGAGAGATGAGAGAAGAGAGGGAGGAGGGTTGCAGGTGATAGAGGGGTTCGATGGGAGTCCGAGGGAGGCGGAGTTGGCCAGGAGGTGGCCGGAGGGTCGGCAGCGCTGGGTTTTTTCCGGCGGCGGCTGCTGTCAATATATGTTGCAGCCTGGGGGCTTTTTCTGGCCTTTCTAGGGGGGAGAGAGAGAGGAGAGAGGAGAGAGGAGAGAGGAGAGAGGAGAGGGGAAGGAGGAGGAGAAGGTCGCCGGTCTAAGGGGGAGGCCGGTGGTCGCCGGCGACAAGTGGGAAGGCGCAAGGAAGAAGAAAAAATGGCTGCTGAGATGGGTTTTTGCGTGGCCAGCTAGGGTTCGGGCTGTTTTGATTTTAAAGAGATGGTGTTGCTAAAACATGGTTTGAAGGGGGTATAGTTAAGTGATGACTAGGAGAGAGGGTGATTGAGGGGGTGTGCAAAGAGGGGAAAAGTTGGGTGAGGGTAACAATGAGAATCCTAACATGATACGTAGGAAATCTCATGAGATTTGGATTAGAGTTTGAATTTCAAATTTGATTAGGCTTAATGGGCTTGAAAGTGATTAGTGGGTTTGGTTGGGCTAATGGTGTTCGAAAAATATGAAAAAATACCGGGACGACCGTGACGACGAGAGGCTCGGGGGTGCAGTGATCGATCGTATGTTTGGTCCATGAAAAACGAACTAAAAAATGAAAAGGTCCGGTGTCAAAGTCTAAAGCCACGACATCTCTACAATCAGACTTGATTTGTGGGAGAACGACCCCTGAAATGACGTTCACTAAAAATCCCACAAATAACTACTCTTCCATACGGTCTCAACGACATATAACATCGCGTATCCCGGATAGGAGAAAGTGCAAAGAAAAAAAACGCGTACGAAAGAGGAAAGTACGCGCGAAAATACGAACGGTCGGAAAGCGGCCGTTACACTTGTCACCTACCAATTGCCTAGAGGATATCACTTTGATTCTAGGTTGAAGAGCAAGAGAGAATGAGATTGGAATTCTAGGGCTTTTGAATTTGAGAGCTTTGAAAAACTTGAAGTTGAAAGCTAGGGGTTTTCAAGAGATGATCAAGAAAATGAGTAACCCCTCAATAGAACAGTAGAAGCTCTCTTTACAGGTTCCCCAAACCCCTCAAATAGAATCCCTAAAAACCCCTTTAAAATCCGTGGAGAAAAAAGCCAACGGATAGAATTTACACACTCGACAGTCGACTGGTGAAGAAATCACAGTCGACTGATGCACTGTGTCAGAGGGTAGGTGAGAATTCAAACGGTAGCTTACCACGTAGGACAGTCGACTGATGAAGGAAAGACATGTGCCTGTAAACCTAACAGGTGACTTAAAACCCTTTTATAGGCGACTGGCCGCAACATGAGTAAGTTAAGAAAACTCAAAAAGTTTTGGGAAGACAAGACAGGCGACAGATGTGGAACTCACAGGCACATGTGCCATGGGCAGGCGACTGTGAAACCAATATCAATCGTCTGTCACTATTAAGTGAAACTTTCCAGAGAGCAGAGTTTGCAGAGAAAGAATCGACATGCAACTGTTGAAGCATTAACAGTCGACTGTGCCTTGGACATGCGACTGTTAATCCAACATCAGTCGTCTGGCCGTATGCAGAAGAAAATGACCTTTGGGTAGGAGAGAGACATGCGACTGACTAACAAATCACAGGTGCCTGTAGCTTGGACATGCGCCTATTTTTTGTACATCAGTCGTCTGGTTAGAATTAAAGCTAAAAGCCCAAAAACCAATTGATAAAGTATGTGCATAACAGGCGACTGTAGAACAAATCACATGTGTCTGTTTTGAGACATGCGCTTGTGAAACGTTCAGCAGTCGCCTGTTGAATCCCAAAATGCACATGCTTGAGAAATGTGAAGTGGAGGCTAGGAAATGTGATCTAATGATTTCCTAGGACAGAAATAAAGATGTGTGTGTGTGTGCTCCAACATAGTTGTACTTCAAGCTACGTACTAGAAGAGAATAAAAAGATTACATTTTGTAGAAGCCTCTCTTCTATCCAAAGAATGAGCTTGAAGTCTTCTAGGAGCTTTAATCACCATCTTTGATTATCTAATCCACTTTTCATGCTTTGATTGATCCTTGAGTGACATCCATTGCTAATTGATTTTCATGATATGCTTAGGCAATGGATTAACTGCAAATAGGGGATTAGTCACAAGTATTTATGTTTGCTCATCATTAACACCAAGTAGGGAGAAGTCCAATACTCAACATATAGAAGATTATTCCAAGTATACTTTCGTGTATCTTTTAAACATAAAGTCTGAAGCTTTTGAAAGTTTTAAAAGATATATACAAAGTAGAAGTAGAACGAAAATTTGGAATCAATATAAAGGTGTTAAGAACTATTAGAAATGTGAAATTCAACCCAAAGGATTTTGAGGAATACTGTATCCAATACGGTATAAAGAAGCATACAACTTTGCCTTATATGCCACAACAGAATGGTATGGCTAAAAGAAAGAATAGAACATTAATGAATGTAGTGAGATGTATGTTATCACATTTTGGTCTCTCCAAGGATTTTTGGTGAGAAGCTATATTGGCTGCAAATTATGTTCTAAACAGAATTCCCACAAAATCAGTCGAGACAACGCCGTATGAGATATTGAATTGACGCAAATCCAATTTAAGTCATTTGATAAAATGAGGTTGCGTGGCGCACATTCTCATTCCATATCAATTCAGAGATAAGCTAGATCTCAAAACCGATAGATGTATATTCATAGAATATTCTAAAAATCTAAATGATACATGGTATTCCATGAAAATAAAGGGTCATTAAAAGTAAAGGTGCTACTTTTCTAGAAACTTTAGAGAAAAGGGAAAGGGTCCAAGAAAATGTGCCATCGTTGCTGGACTTAGATGATGTTCCTAATGATGACTTGGACACAGTGGATGACGTACATCATCCAATTATGGATGATGAACCTGCAAATGAGAATATACATATGGTAAATCAACCAACTGAACCTGTCCAACCTACAACCGTTAGTGGCAACAAAAAACCCATCACAACACATGAATGGATGGATGATTATTATCTATATTCATGTGAACCATCTTGTTTCGTAGTAGATATTGATATAGATAAGCAAGATGATCCCTTGAATTATACATATGTAATCAAATCATCTGAATCAGATTAATGGCTTGAGGCCATGAAAAGGGAGCTTGACTCAATTGAAAGAAACAATGTATGGGAGCTATGCGACTTACCAGAAGAGAGGAAGTCCATAGGATGTAAATGGGTGTTAAAGAAGAAATATTGGGTTGATGGGTCTGTTGATACATTTATGGCCTGGTTAGTTGCAAAAGGATTTACTCAAAAAGCATGTATTGATTATCAGGATACTTATTCTTCGGTGGCTAAGTTTGCAGCCATAAGGATTAATCTTAGCAATTGTTCTTGACTTGAAATTCTACCAGATGGATGTCAAGACTGCATTCCTCAACGGAGAGTTGAAGGAAGTTATATATATGGATCAACTTAAGGGATTTCAGGTTGAGGGACCGAAAGACAAAGTTTATAAATTGAAGAAATCATTGTATGGTTTGAAACAATCATTTAGACAATGGTATTTATAATTTCACAATACTATAATCCAACTTGGTTTCATTGCAAACAAATTGAATAATTGTGTGTATGTCTTGAAAAGTGAGAGCAGTTTTGCGATATTATCCCTGTATGTAGATGATATTTTGCTCGTTGAAAATGACATTGAAGTGTTGAAGATAATTAAATTATCACTTTGTAGTGAATTTGAGATGAATGACATGAGTGATGCATCCTATGTTCCTGGAATACAGATCCTTAGAGATCGAAAGTCTAGAATGTTGACTTAAACTAAGAAAAGTATTTGCATATAATATTTAGGAGATTTGAAATGTATAATTCCAATCTGACACCTACATCATTGGTTATGGGGAAGCAGTTATGTAAAGAACAATGTCCTGGAGAGGGACAGAAACCGCTAAGTGTTCCATATGCTCAGGAAATTAGAAGTTTGATGTATGCAATGATGTGTACTTGACCAGACTAGGCATACCCAGTTAGTATGGTTAGTAGATATCAAATTAATCCTGGTCCAGCTCATTGAAAAGCTATTAAGAGGATTTTGAAATATAAAAAGAGTACGGTGCACCATAAGTTGGTTTATCAAGCAGATTTGCTTGAGGTTCTTGGTTACTCCGATGCAGATTTCAAAGGGGACAAAGATGGCATGAAGTTAACTACACGATATGTGTTCATCATTGGTAGTGCAGCTATTTCTTGGGGTAGCAAGTAACATGGTTGTGTAGCGAGATACACACAAGAAGCTTAGTATATAGCCTGTAGTATGGCGACTACTCATGCCAATCAGCTCCTCGTACCTATCCATAGTAGCCATCCAAAGGCATTAGCAAGTACCATAGGTACTTGCTTAAACAACTCAAATGGTGTGATATGTTCTTCATTTATGTGAGGTCATGTGTTCGAGTCTCTCAATCAGTAGTGTGTAAGTGGATCTTTCGAACTAAAAATGCGGAACCCAAACTCACCACTACTCACGAATATCCAATATGCATGCTTTATAATAACCTCCTTCCCCTTTTGACCCGCTTTGACTTAATTTTTTTCCTAGGTAAATATTGTTATTGAGTTCTAGAACTAAACCTTGTCCTTTTCATTTTTTCCCAATCCTTTATTATCGAGGCAAGTTACAGTGCTAAACTTTTTTCCTTAAGTACCCAAAAAATCATTATGTATATATAGAGGCGTATATTGCTGTCATAAAAGCAAATATGATATATTACTAATTTTCATGATTTTTATAGTTATTAATTTATGAAAACAATATTAAACTATTCACGGTTTTAAAAATGTTGTCTTTCACTTTAGAATTCCATCAAAATCCTCTTAAACTTTTTTTACTTAAACTATTCAATAAAGTTTGAAAGTATAATGTAGTGTTGCTATATTCAACTCAAACTTTTAAGTTATTTTCTATAAACAATTATAAATTCCATATAGTTTTGATTAATAATAACAAAGTTTAGGATAGTTTTGATAAAAATTTGTTTAGGATAGTTTAAGCGAAAAAACAAAGATGGGGGGAGTTGGTTTGGTGAAATTTTAAAGTTAAGAGTAGTATTTTTAAAACTATGGATAGTTTAGGGTAATTTTTGTAAATTAGGCCTTTCTAAAGAGCATAGTTATGCAACACTAGTTTACTATTTTTTAATTAAGAATAATGAGAAACATATGACATAAGTCACATATGTCACCCTCTAAAATTTCATCTTCACATAGTTTTTTGGAAGACCAGAACAGTTCATTTTGTTCTTTACGGTTTACAACTCCAAAACAACAAATATCGGGTGAACCAAGGGGTTTTGCATGTTCATCCACACAATGCAAAAAAGCTCTATTTATACAAAACTGTTAAATTTGTGATGGGTGGATGAATGAGTAAACCCTATTGAGTTCACCTAATAATTGGTATTTTATGATTTTAGAATATGAAGATCAAAATAAATGGTTCCGATCGCCCGAAAAAATATGGAAGGATAGAGTTATTGAGGCGCATATGTGGCTTCATCACATATGTCATATGTTTCACATTATTCACTATTTAATTTATGTTATAAATTTTTTATTTAAATATATTGAGGTCAAAATTTACGGAGACTAATGATTTCCAAAGAATTTATTGTACAATGTTGTGAAGTGCTTTCTAGTGAGACCACATGCCTTTATTTATTGGGAAGTAGGAAACTGTTCATACAATGGTATTATACAATGTTCATGTAGGATACAAACTCCTAATCTGCTACTGGATAGGATATGCCCTACATGGGCCTTTACATGGGCATACATAACACATTCATAACACTCCCCTAATCCTACCATAAGTGTGAACTGATACTCATGAATACTTTGAGATTCTAAGTATTATGTGAGTATCACAAGGGGTGGATACTTCGTGATCCAGAGTTAATGTGATTTGCCTCGTTAAAAACTTTGGCTATGAACAACACAGTGGAAAAAAACCATAGCTAAGGAAAAAGAGTACAATTCTCTTTTAATTCCCCTGAGCTGTACAAGCTCTTAGGCTTTCAGATCTCTAAAGCACCTCATACCAATATTTTGTACAAATTTCGAAAAAGTGGATGTAGGAAAAGACTTAGTGAACATATCAGCCAGATTTTCACTAGATTGTACTTGCTTCAGTCGATCTCGCCATTCTTTTGCAAATCATATGTCCAGAAGAACTTTGGAGAGATGTGCTATTTTCTGTCGCCTTTGATATACCTTGTAGCTGGGTAATATATGCGGCATTGTCTTCAAACATAGTGGTTGGTTCAAGATCACCAGTCTTCAATCTGGTCGTCACCAGGATGTGATGCACAACTTAGTGTAACCAAACACACTCTCTGCTTGCTTCATGGATGACAAGAATCTCTGAATGATTGGATGAGGTCGTCGTCATAGTTTGCTTTACAGATTTCCAGGAGATGGCCATCCCACCGTAGGTAAACACATATCCATTCTGTGACTTCTCATTATGGGGATCGAACCTATAACATGCATCTGCATAGCCAACAAGTGTGGATGATGATTCTTGCTTATAACATAAGCCCAAACCTATTGACCCTTGGAGGTAGCGTAGAATATGCTTAAATCTGGTCCAGTGGCAATTTGTAGGCACAACAATGTATCTGACTAGTAAATTTACTGCAAATGCTATATCGGTACGCGTGCAGTTAGCCATATAAAGAAGTTCTCCAATTGTTCTTAGACAAGGGACTTCAGGACCAAGAATAGCATCCCCCTCTTCCAGCGGACAGAAGGGGTCGTTATGTACATCCAAAGAACGTACTACCATACATGTACTTAATGGATGACATTGGTCCATATGAAATTTTTGTTATAATTACTTGGTATATGTGGCTTGAGTTAACAGGATACCATCTTTCAGATGTTCAATTTGTAAGCCAAGACAGACTTTTGTTTTGCCTAGGTCTTTCATTTCAAATTCTTTTGTCAGGCTTTCATATATCTCAGTAATCTATTCAGGATCCAATGAGATTTAAGTCGTCTACGTAGACTGCAATTATTACAAATCACGTTCCCTTTGCTCTTATAAAGATGCAATGGTAGACTTTATTATTGTGGAATCCTTGTTGTATAAGGGATTTGCTAAGTCTGTTATACCACATTCTTCCTGATTGTTTAAGACCATATAATAATCTTTGTAGCTTAACAGAATAGACGTCCCATGGTCTTGTTGAGTATTGGACTTCTCCCTACTTACTGTTAGTGATGAGCAAACATAAATACATGTGACTAATCCCCTATTTTGCAGTTAATCCATTGCTTAAGCTAATTATGAAGATCTACTTGCAATGGATGACACTCAAAGATCTTTGAAAGCAAATGAAATGGATTGGATGATCGTAGATGATGATTGAAGCTCCATGAAGACTTCAAGCTCATGCGTTGGATAGAAGAGAGTTCATCAATGTAAATTTCTTTTATCTCTTCTAGTATGTAGCTTAGAAGTAGAACATTGTTGGAGCACACACACATCTTCATTTCAGTCTTAGGACATCATTAGATCAATCGTCCTTAGACTCCAATTCATTTCTTTATTGATTGTGCTTGTATTGTTTATAGCAGTCGATTGCTGAACGTTTTACAGTCGCCTGTCTCAAAAAAACAGTCGACTGTGTTTTGTTCTACAGTCGCCTGTTATGCACAAACTTTTACAATCTAGTTTTGGGCTTCTCTGTTTTAATTCCCACATGCGACTTTTGAATGATTCATAGGTGCCTGTCTAAGTGACTGTCGACTGTGTTTTGTAAATCAGTCGTCTGTCTGTCTTTTGCCCAAAGTCTTTTGATCTGTCTTTTATGGCCAGTCGACTTATGTTGGATTTACAGTCGACTGTGTAATGGACCAGTCGATTGACAATACTGCATCAGTCGTCTGTCTGTGAGCCAATTTGTTGACGCAGCTCTCTGGAAATTCTCAGGGTTTTGATAGTCGCCTGTTCTGATTAACAGTTGACTGTTATCTCCTCGTCAGTCGTCTGTCTTGTTATCCCAGATGTTTTCCAGAATTCTTTAACTTACCCAACTTATGGCCAGTCGCCTGTAGTAGGATATACAGTCGCTGTCATGCCCCGCTTCCCATAAACGGAAGGCGAGGCGTGATGAGGTCCGCTCAGACTTGGAGCTGTGAGGCTACAAGTCTGATAAGCGTCTGAAAAAAAGACACTTCAAATATCCAGGTCCTTGCAACCACGAAGCGAGACAAAGATAATAATAATTTAAGCAGAAATAAAACTCCACCAAACATCCAGATTTTTTCAAACATTCAGAGACAAGTCGTAAAGGAAAAGTACAAGAGTCTGAAAAAGAGGCCTAAAGCATGGCCAACATAATACATAACATCAACATGAAAAGAGAGGTGCTACGCACCGACAGCCTAACAGCGACTACGCAAAAAATGACAACAACAAGAAGGAGCTCTAGGACTGGTCCCCAGTGTCCTCAAACTCAACACCTGCAACCTGCACGTTCTCGGCTACGGACTCTGGCTCACAACCTAACATGTAACGCCCAAAAGAGAAAAGGGGCACATGTCAGCAAAGTCTCCAAGGAGACTTTGTGCAAGGAAACTAAAAAGAAAGGAAACGACCTAGCAGTTCTAAAATATGCGATGACATGGCAGTTTAAGGCATGGATGCAACAAGTAAGAAAGTGCAACAAGTATGACATGGCAACAAGTATGACATGGCAATGGTAGCAAAGCTACTAACATTCACATGGATTTACAAGTTAAGTAAACACGTCAGGTAAACACGTCGTGCACAGAGATTACGCCTTTTGGCTGGAGTGGCTGTACGAGCCAACTCCTACGCTCAAGTGATCGCTTATCCCTACCCCTCCACGTGTATCGGGCATTGGCTTTTGACCAACACATGTAGCCCGTTTCTGGATCACGAGCCAGGAAGTGTATTTGGCATAGGGTTGTTTCTGCAACGCAGGTGCCTAGCCTGAACAAGGAAGTACAAGTAACGTGTGCTACGAAAACAAACATTCAAGCATGGAATGATGCATGGCATGGCAAGATTACAAGTAATGTGCGTACGGATAAAGAATTTAAACATCACAGACATGGCAGAGCAAAAGTAAAGTGCGTACAGATATGGAATTTAAACATGGCAGGCAAAATGAATGAATGACATGGCAGGGTGTCAGATCCAGCTTCGTTGTCAAGCTAGATCTTAAAATTGCATCTAGACGAGTATCATTTTGTCGCCTAGTCCTTTTTACGCTAAAACGGAGAATGGCCTAAGACATGGCCTAAAACACAAGTTTGGCAAGTTTCACTTGCCTGAATTACGTGATGGTATCACAATTCTCAAAGTCCAATCACAGATTCACAACGTCCAGAGCTCCCGCGCTCAGTCCAACAATCAGCCTACAGTCCCGTATTATTAAGTTGGATTAGTGAGTTACCAAGCAGTAAAAATAATCGTTTTTAATCTTGAATTAACAGGCGATGGTTGGGATTCCTACGGTTAGAAATATACCTTAACACGGCTGAGAGCTACACTGACGTCGGGTAGCGACGTCAGGGGTTGAATTCCGGTTTCGTGAACGGTACGGAACGATGGTTTCTCTGTCAATAAAATACGCACACGAATAAGTTTGTGACAACGGCTAGAATAATTAGACAAGTCCTAAAACGTCTAATGACCTAATTAACAAGTTCTCTGACCTACGATGGGTGTCATAACAATATTAATGAACATTAAATTAACTAGCAGGTTATCTACAACACGTTGCTAGTACGAAAACATACGACAATTAACACTAGCAACCTAGGCTAACACGTTAACCAGAAATCGTGTAAACAAGTTATCTGCCCTACGAACAATCTTGCTAACATCAGTATATCACGTCCACTAGTTGTTCATCGATCACTAAGGCTACTAGCTAGCAAACACCATATCAATAAGTCTATTCATCATGTATTTATGGTTCAAGACTAATAACAATAGTAAAATGTGTTATCATGAACGTTACTAACCTTAACGAGGGGATGATCCCACGAAGCTTCTGGGGGTTGACGCGAGATATCCACGGCTAGCAGGACGTCGTTGTATGTCGCTACGACCAAGAGAAGTCGCTACGCGCATCGGGGAACTTGCTATCGCGGACAGCAATTGACAACGCTGTATCAGCACGTGGGGGACCGCTGTTCATGTCGCGATGGTGCCTGCGGACACTGTTGTCCATCGGGATGCCGCTGTCACGTGTTGGAGCGCTGCCGTGCGTGTTGGCAGTGCCTGATGCAGTTTCCGGCGAGGCACTGGAGAGAAGGTCGACAGGAGGGTCACAGCGGGGCTAGGGCACATCGGAGGTAAGGTTGGTGGCGCCCGCCGCTGTCCCGAGCGTCGATGTGAGCGCCGCTGCGAGCTACAACTGTTGTTGCGCTGCGCGAGGCGAGTGTAGGGCGCTGCAGCACCGCTGGAGGCGATCCCGGTGGCCTGGAGGTGGATAACGGTGGAGCACAGTGGCTAGGTACGGCAGAGGGAGGTCCGGCGAGGAGCAGGTCGTGGGTGAGGGTTTGGTCGAAGAGAAATGTTGACAGTTGTGTGTTTTTCGCGTGGAGAGGAGACGAAACCTGGGCTGGGCTCTCGTGCGTGGGTGGCGGCTGTGTATTAAAGTATCAAAAGCCTAGTGTCATCTAGGGTTCTAATGCTAAGGAGATGGGCTTAGGGTTCACGTGAATGGGCCCTTTGGGTTTTATTATAATAGCCTTAGGGGTTATAATAGATAGAGTAAGGCTTGGTAGCATATGAGTTGTGACAGGGTTTTAAAAGTATGGGCTTGGCTGGGTTTAATATAAAGTGACCAGAATCATCATAAATAATAATTAGGGGGTTAAAAATCATATAAAACTTAGGGTTAAAAAAATAGATTGGGGATAAATAGTGAAAGTGGGACAAACGGGTCTCGAAAATTGTAAGATAAATACTGGGGTGACCGTACCGACGAGAGAAAAAACAACACTAAGAAGATGGATCACAATTTCGACGTCGAGAAACGAAACTAAAAATAAAAAGGCCTCACGAAAAAAGTGAAAATCGCGAGGTCTCATCAAATAAAGTCAAATCGTGGGAGAACGACCCGTGAAATGACGTTCCAAAATAATTCCACAATTTAATACTCTTCGAGAGGGTCACAACGGCATATCATATCGTGCGTTCCGAATGAAGGATAAGGCTAAGAAAAATACGCAAACTTCAAGGAAAAATACGCGTACAAAGGATACGTGGCCCAAGGGCGACGGTAAACTCAAGTTGGGCACACGTCGGGGGTTGGCTTGCTAAGAATGCAACCAAGGTGATACGGCCCTATCGACTCAACAACACGACTCACATACAAAGCAACAAAACCAATTAGGTACCCGAAATTGCTATACGCACAGCCGTATAATGAAT